>PVLA01000426.1:267786-564925 GCA_004027455.1 Hydrochoerus hydrochaeris | reverse complement strand
AGAAATAATTAAGGAAAACTTCCCAAGCATGGGAAAAGAAAATGACATTCAGCTGTGTGAGCATACAGAACTCCAGCCACCTACAACCAAAGCAGATCTACACCCAGATATATAATAATCAAGATGCCAGAAATTCAATATAAAAACAGAATATTAAAAGCCATCAGAGAAAAGAAACAGATTACCTATAAAGGTAAGCCCATCAAGATCACGGCTGACTTCTCAACACAGACCATCAGATCAAGAAGAGGTTGGGGCGAAGTATTTCAAGCCCTGAAAGAAAATAACCTCCAGCCCAGATTGATGTACCCTGCAAAACTGTCACTAGAAATTAATGGAGAAACAAGATGCTTCCATGACAAAGAGGAACTGGGCGAGTTTGTGACCACCAATCCAACCCTACAGAGAATACTGAAGGGCATTCTAGAGAGAGAAAAAAAATACCAGGATTTTAGGAACAGTGGCAGAAAGGCCTCAATGAGCGGGGCATGAAGTAGAATGAAGGAGAAAACTAGACAAACAAAGGCAGAAAAATAGCATAGCAGAAATGAGGCAGAGAAGGATAAATAGAAACTATAATATAGATGGTCTTGATACGCTATATTGTAAATAGTGCACCAGGATTTAAAACCCACATTACCCACACTACTCTGCTTAGATGTATTATATTCTGTTCCAGTCATTTTTACTTGTACTAGATTTGAGGGCACAGACAGTAATCCTGAAAAGAACAGGATATAGTATGATAATCATCCTTAATTTCCTATTAACTTAATCTAAAGCTCTGTAAAACCTACACTGTTTTACCATGACTGATGGTAATCAAATCTGGTTTGTTGGATCGCTGTTTTGTATTGATAGATTTTATTCAAAGCTGTTATGATTGATAATATCAAGTCTGAGAGTATAGGCAACTGTACTTAAGATGACAAGATGCACTATAATATCCACTATGGTTTGATTATTACCTGCCTTTGAAGTTTTATACTGTCTACAATATTTTATTTTTACTAATATTGCTATTTACTGCTATACTCAATCAGACTGCTATATTCAATTATGCCTGTTGATATAGACATTCTATTGAATATAATAAGAAACAACACAGTAATCATTGTAGATCACCTTGTACTGTGGTTTTATACGACTTTTTGGTTTCATGTTTTTATAGGAATTTGTTTTGTTTTGTCTTGCTAAGTTTTGTTTTTCCCTCAAATACAGAAAGTATAGAAATACATGCAGATATTCATACATGCATATCTGTCTACACTCTCACTGTTTAACTATCTACTTGATATGCTTTAATTTTGTAACTTGAGCAACTATTTCTAAGAGGACAATATGTAATTTTAACTAGTGATCTCTTATTGTTTATCTTTTTTTTTGGAATTCTGTATTACCTCTACCCTTTAGATGTTTTTGTTTCTCTTTAAATAAAATTTTAAAAATAGAAAAAAATAAGACACCATCCCAGTTGTTGATTCTGTGAAGTATTTCCCGTGCAGTTTGATTCTTGTTCATGAATTCTCTACCTACCCCTATGTCTTCAAGATTTCTACCTACTTTGTCTTCCAACAAATTTAGTGTTTCTGTTTTAATATTTAGATCTTTGACACATCTAGACTTTAGTTTAGCACACAGTGATAGGCATGGGTCTAGTTTTAGTTTTCAGCATTTGGAGAGCCAATTTTTCCAGCACCATTTATTGTTTTTTTTAATTTTTTATTTAAAGGGATAAAACAGAACCATTTTATTGAAGAGACTATCTTTCTTCCAGTGGACATGTTTGGTCCCTTTATCAAAGATAAGGTGGCTGAGTGTGTTTGTTGTTGTAGTTGTATCTTCTAATCTATTCCATTGATCTTCAGGTAGGTTTTTATTCCAGTACCATGCTAATTTTATTAAAGTAGCTTTGTAGTATAACTTCAAGTCAGGGATTGTGATGCTTCCTGCCTTGTGTTTGTTGCTTAGAATTGCCTTTGCCAGGTCTCTTCTGGCTCCAGATGACTTTTAGGAATGAATTCTTTAGATCTGTGAGGTATACTAGTGGTATTTCGATTGGGATTGCATTAAATCTGTATAACAATTTTGGGAGAATGGCCATTTTCACAATGTTTGTTCTTCCTATCCATGAACAAGGAATGTCTTTCCATTTTCTGAGGTCTCTTCGATTTCTTTTTTCAGGGTATTACCATTTCCCCTAAATAGATCTTTTGCTTCTTTTGTCAGATTAATTCCTAAGTATTTCATTTTCTTGGATGCTATTCTAAAGGGTGTGGCTTCTCTTATTTTTCTCTCAGTGGTTTTGAGATAGTGTATAGGAATGCTATTGATTTTTGAGTGTTGACTTTGTATCCAGATACATTACTGAATTTATTTATTATGCCTAGAACTCTTTCAATGGAGTTTTGGGGGTCTTCTATGTAGAATATCATGTGATCTGCAAATAATTATAATTTAACTTCTTTTCCTATCCTTACTCCTTTTATCTCTCTCTCTTGTCTAATTGCTCTGGCCAGTATTTCCAGCACTATATTGAATAGGACTATTGATAATGGGCATCCTTGTCTTGTTCCTTGTCTTGTGTCTTGTATGATTTTAGGGTAAAGGCTTTCAGTTTTTGGCTGTTTCATATGATGCTGGATGTTGGTTTGTCATAGTTGGCTTTTATCATATTGAGGTAAAGACCATGTATTCCAATTTTCTGTAAGGTTTTTATCATGAATAAGTGTTGGACCTTATCAAAAGCTTTTTCTGCATCTATAGAAATGATCATTGGTTCTTATTTTTTTCTCTATTGATATAGTGGATTACATTAATTGATTTGTGTATGTTGAAGCATCCCTGCATTCCTGGGATGAATCCCACATGGTCATGGTGTATAATCATCTTGATGATTTGCTGCATTGTTTGCCAAAATTTTATTGAGAATTTTTGCATCTATGTTCATTAGGGAGATTGGCCTATAGTTCTCTATTTTAGTTGGGTCTTTCTCAGGTTTTGGTATTAGAGCAATGTTTGCTTCCAGGAATGAGTTAGGGAGAATTGTTTCTCTTTCAATTTCATTGAAGAGTTTGAGGAGTGTCCATATTAAATCTTCTTTGAATTTCTTGTAGAATTCTGCAGTGAATCCATCTGGATCTGGGCTGTTCTTTATTGGTAGGGATTTAATTACATTTTCAATTTCGTTAATTGAAATTGGATTATTCAGCAGTTTTACATCTTCTCGATCCAGCTTTGGTAATTCATATGTTTCTAGGAATCTGTCCATTTCTTTTGTGTTATCAAGCCTATGAGAGTACAAGTTTTCAAAATAGGTACTGATGATCTTCTGTATTTCCACAGAGTCGGTAGTGATTTTACCTTTTCATTCTGTACTGCATGAATTTGAGCCTTTCCTTTTTTTAATAAGGTTGGCTAGAGGTCTGTCAATTTTATTTATTCTTTCAAAGAACCAACTCTTTGATTCATTGATTCTTTGTATTGTTTTCTTAGTGTCTATTGCATTGATTTCTGCTCTGACCTTTATAATTTCCTCCCTTTTTTCTTTTCTTTTTTTTTTTTTTGGCTTTGGGCTTGACTTGCTCTTCTTTTTCTAGATGTTTGAGGTGTAGTATCATGTTGTTTATTTGTGTTCATTCTGTTTTCCTGATGTGGGAGTTCACTGCAATAAATTTTTCTCTGAGGACTGCTTTCAATGCATCCCACAGGTTCCGATAAGATGTATTTGTATTTTTGTTTGCCTGTAAACATTGCTTAAATTCTTCTTTAATTTCCTCTGTGACCCACTGATTGTTCAAGAGTGTATTATTCAATTTCCATGTGTTTGTGGGGGGTTTGCAGTTTCTTTTGTCATTAATTTCTAGTTTCATGTCACTATGATCCGATAACAAGCATGGGATAATTTCAATTCTTTTGCATTTACTTAAGCATGTTTTATGAGCTAGTATATGGTCTATTTGAAAGAAAGTTCCATGTGCTGGTGATAAGAATGTATATTCTGATGTTGTTGGGTGGAACACTCTGTATACAACTACTAAGTTCGTTTGTTCATAGGTGTGATTCAGTTCTGTTCTTTGCTGATTTTCTGTCTAGTTGATCTCTCCCTTTGTGTCAATGGCATGTTAAGGTTTCCTGTTATAATTGTGTTATTGATTATTTGATTTTTCATTTCTGTTAATATTTGTTTCATATAGCTGGGTGCTCCCAAATTTGGTGCATAGATATTTAAGATTGTTATCTCTTCCTCTTGAAGTTTTTCTCTAAGTAGTATGTAGTGGCATTCTTTATCTCTCTGGATCATTCTTGGTTTGAAGTTCACATTGTCTGCAAACAGAATAGCTACCCCTGCTTTTGGGGGGGAATCCTGTTGCATGGAGTATTGTTTGCCATCCTTTGACTTTCAGTCTATGAGTTTCCTTTTGGGTTAGATGGGTTTCTGTATACAGCATGTGGTTGGGTGCTGTTTCTTGATCATTCTGACAATCTGTTTCTTTTAATTGGTGAATTGAGGCCATTTACATTAATGATTTTAACTAATATATATTGATTTACTTTTGACATGTTATTTTTCTGCTATTGATTCTTTATCTTTCCACTCTATTTAATTGTTTGCCTTGCTTAGTGGTTTTTTCCCTATGTCTGTCTAGAATGTCTTTCAATATTCTTTGCAGGGTTGGTTAGCTGTTGTTTGTCATGGAAGTATCTTATTTCTCCATCCATTTTGAAGGTTAGTTTTGCAGGGTACATCAGTCTGGGTTGGAAGTCACTTTCTTTTAGGACCTGAAATACTTCACTCCATGCTCTTCTTGACTTCATCGTTTGTGTTGAGAAGTCTGCTGTGATTCTGATAGGCTTTCCTAGGTGATCTGTCTCTCCTAACAGCTTTTAATATTCTGTTCTTATGTTGGATTTCTGAGATGTGGATTATTATATGGCTGGATGTAGTTTTATTTTGGTTATGGTTATTTGGAGTTCTATATGCTTCACTGTATGTCAGTTTCCATTCTCACATTTGGGAAATTTTCAGCTATTACTTCTGTAAATAGTCTCTTGATATCATTTGTGTTGTAACCTTCCCTTTCATTTATACCTATCAATCTTATGTTGTTTTTCTTTGCATCATCTTGCAGTTGTTGAATTGTTATTTCCTGGTTCTTTGTTATTTTTAAAAGATTTTTTCCTTTCCTGTTCACTAGCTGCAATCTTATCTTAGAGGTCTGAAATTCTATCTTCACTTTCATTTAGGTGGTTTTGCCAATTTTTGATGGAATTTTAGATTTCCTTTATATCTCTTTGAATCTGCTTCATGCATTCTGTTTGTTTCTTATATTGTTCATTCAGTTTCCAACTTTTTGCATTGTTCCTCTAATTTTTTAACTATGTCTTCTTTAGATGTGTTTAACATTTATTTCATTACATTTATCATTTCTTCTTTTACTTGGGAGACTATTTCTGATTTGATTTCTTTTATAGCTTCCTGGAGTTGTTTCTTTACTTCAGTTGATATCATTTCAGGAATTTCAGGTGTATAGCTTATATTTTCTTCTGTGTTGATGTCTCCTACAGTTGGGCTGGAAGTTTGAGATTGCATTTTGCTCTTTAGTTTTGTCATTTTCCTGTGTTTCCAGGTTTTGAGCAGTTTCAAAGTTTCCCCTGTGACCTGGGAATCACCTGGGCCACTTTTGGCTCCCGGGGCAGACTTTTGGCAACTGCTAACTGCTTGGAGCTCACTGGGCATGGG
The DNA here is from genome assembly GCA_004027455.1 of Hydrochoerus hydrochaeris. Classification (NCBI taxonomy): domain Eukaryota; kingdom Metazoa; phylum Chordata; class Mammalia; order Rodentia; family Hydrochaeridae; genus Hydrochoerus; species Hydrochoerus hydrochaeris. The sequence continues at coordinate 559,182 of PVLA01000426.1, read as the reverse complement.
CCAATTGGGACTGTGGGGACTCCCATGTGTCCTCTGGTGATTTCAGATGCAGGGCATGGTCTTACTGCCTGGAAGCAACGTTCCAAGGCTTCCCCATGTGCTGGAATTTAACCCACGTGTGGGGTCAGGGCCCAGGACTGGATTCTGGCCCCTGCTAGCTGCTTGGAGTTCACTGGGCATGGCCCAGTTATGCCCACAGGTACCTCCAGTGCCTCCTTGGTTGATTTCAGATGCAGGTCATGGTCTTACTGCCTGGGAGCAAAGTTCCAATGTTTCCCCATGCGCTGGGATTCAACCCGTGCATGTGGTCAGGGCCCGAGACTGGATTCTGGCCCCTGTTAGCTCGCTCTCTGATATTTTTTTTGATCTGTTTCCTGGCTGCCATGAGGTGAGCAGTTTTCCTCCACCATGCCCTTCCACCATGATTTTTCTTCCTCTGAGCCAGTTAGTCATGGACTGAAACTTCTTAAGCTATGAGTCAAAACAAACATTTTTCCTTAAAAAAAAATCGCAGAAGACAGAGCATAGAAATTGAATGAAACCATGATGTCCATAATCTCAATTACCTCAACAAAGACATTTTATCATGAATGGTAACATATTTATGGTTTCCAGGAATCAGGGCATGGGCATCTTTGGGAGCCATTATTCTGCTTACCATATATCATGAAAAAGGACAAATTCTTCAGTGAGATCTAACAATCTTAAATGTGTATTCTCTTAACAAGAAAGCTTCAAAATGCATGCTGCAAAAATGAGTAAATCTGAAAGGTAAAGTAACAAATCAAATTCATCATCCCTCACCCAGTAACTGAAAGAACAAATAGACAGGAAATCCATAAGAACAGAGATAAGTTCAACAACATGATAACTCAACTGGCATAAAGATATTTATAGGATATCCCACCCAACATTAGTAAAATGTACATTCTTATCACATTTCCTTGGTATATTTGTCATATTGCATGCCATATTACGTGATGGGTTCTGCTTGTATGAGACTTTGCCAGGCTCAGTATGGAGCCTTCTCAACATGCCATTGACCCCTAAAACAACATTATATCTCTCCTACACTAACATCTGTGTTCATCTTCTGGTCCCAAAACAATAAACTTTCTGTCTCCCTTTCATGCACCTGCTAAAGATCCTCCAATCCCCTCCCAACAACTTCAAATTCAGGTAGTCTTCACCCACTGTGCCAAAAGGTCCTCCAGTCCTCTCCCAACATGATGACCTGTCCACTCACATAGACTCCACCCCATCTCAATCTCATAAAGGTGATTCCTTGGTTTTGTCTCCTTTGAGGGTCCTCACAATCTCCAGCTCTCCAGCACTCTCTCTCTTTTTATTTTTTGTTTTTGTCTCTCAACTGCACCAAAAACCTAACATTATGAACTGTAAAACAAACCTTAATAAACATAAAATAACAGAAGTCATACAATAAGTATCCAGGTAGAATAGAATTAAACTAGCAAGGAATAATAAAAATACATGAAATTCCAATTTTTAAAAAAAAAAAATTTTAAGAAAAATATTCCTAAATAACCTCTGGGTTAAGGAAGAAGGCTGAAAGGAAATTTAAAAATATTTCTAGTGAGGCATGGTAGCACACGTCTGTAATCCTGGCACTCTGGATAGCAAAGGTAAGAAACTTGCAGGGTCAAACCTCGCCTAGTTTAGTGACTTAAAAAAATTTTAAAAGGCTGGAGATGTAGCTCAGTACAAAGGCCCTGGATTCACTCCCCCACACTGAAAAAAGAAGTTCTGACCAAATGAAAATTGAGATACAGTATACCAAAATCTACAAATTAAGTTAAAGCAGAGTATACAGGTAAGCATAATAATAATGCTTACGTTAAGGAGTATTTTAAATCAGTAATCTAAGCTTCTACTTTAACAAACTAGAAAAATAAGATAAAATCAAACCCAACTCAAAAGAAATAAAAATTTGAGCAGAAATCAATTAAATTAAAAGTAAAAAAACCATAGAGAGAAACAATGAAGTTAATCACTGTTTCTTTAATGAGATCAACATAATTGTTAAATCTTCAATCAGCTAAAGAGAAAGATGTTGCAAATTACCACAATCAGGATGTTGCAGTTATTAAAAGAATAGTACAGAAACACTATACTGGGCTTGGTGGCATGCACCTGTAATCCCATCTACTTGGGAGCCTGAGGCTGGAGGATCACAAATGCAAGGCCAACTTAGGCAATTTAGCAAGACTCAAAAAGAAAGAGAAAGAAAAAGGCTAGAGATGTAGGTCTGTTGGAGCATTCCCTGGGTTTAATTCCAAGTACTAGAAAAAAAGGGATATAAATACTTTATGACCACAAATTAGACACCTTAGATGATACAGAGCATCATTTGAGATGTTATTTCTCAAATGATATAATCAACAATCACTGAATTAGAGTGAATGCCCCATATCTCTTAATGAAACTCAATTCATAAGTAAAATCTACAAAGAAATCATAAGTAAAAATCATCAAAGAAAATTCTGCACCCAGGTTGTGTCTATAGTTAAATTCTACCAAACATATGAAAAAACATTACCAATTCTACACAATCTGTTATAGGAAACAGGAGAGGACAGAACTCTTCCAACTCATCTTATGAGAATGGCACTACTCTAATATCAAATCTAGATTACATTATCCGAGAAGAGAACTATGAATCATATCCTTCATGAACACCCTATGAATTTTTAATGTCACATAGTTTTTTAGCCATTAATGTGGAGAAGTTGTAAACTATAAAAAAGGAAGCTCTATATTCCCAGTTAATCTTGTACATATAAAATGATATGTATGTTTCAGAGTTGTAAATGTTTTAGTTTTAAGGGGTGGACTAGAAGTACCAGATCTGCTAATATGCTCACTGTATACCATGTTTTTACATTCAAAGGAAACAGACCAAAACCTCTTAAAATAATTATGTATTACATCTATCATTACAGCATTTTATTCTTCTCCCTTCTAATACTGCTGCTTACTGTAATAAATTAACAAGACTAATTCAGTTTGATAACATCAAGTGGTTTCTGGTTTATTTCCATTCTTGTCTCCAGGTCTCTTCAATAAGATACAGACCACAAAATGGAAGAATAGATTCAAAATCCTGGTTGAAAATACAGTGCCACAAATGTCTAAATATTGCAAAGAATAAACACATGAAAACAGGTCTGGTAGTAGAAGCTGACATTGCTCTGTCAAGTAAACACCCATTCCTTCTGTATCAAAAGACTGAGTCAGGGCTTCCCATGTTGAATTTTAGATCTGGACCAAATAACTTTGTGAAAGCAAACTGATAACCCAAAATACATAGCAAGATATTCACTATAACAGACTGAAGGTGCAGACATGACTATTCATTTTAAAATCTTGTTGGTGTTGTTTAATGTTCTACTTTCTGGTGGACATGTGAACAAGACTTTCCTTTTTTCTTCTCTTTCTTTCTTCTTTCTTTCTTTCTTTCTTTCTTTCTTTCTTTCTTCTTTCTTTCTTTCCATTCTTTTTTCATTCTTTTGGTTTCTTGAGACAAGATCCCGCTATATAGCTCAAGGTGGGCTTGAACTTATTATGAGGCTCAGGCAGGCCTCAAACTTGTGGTGATCCCCCTGCCTCAGGTGAACAAGACTTTAAAAAGAAATCTTTCTCTAACTCCCATGTTATGGTCACACAAAATATCCTTTGTATTAGCAGTTGTCTCACTGAGCCTTAGGAATTCAGGAACATACACTTTTACTGCTTCTCTGCTTTTCACAGCAGTGTAGTTATCTCCACAGACTTGATAGAAATCTGTCGCTCTTTTCAGTAAGCTGTAACTTGTCAAATTGTGCCATCAAGGCCATATCTGGAGGGTCATATTTGATAATATATTCCACTTACTCAAGTATGACAAACCCCTTGTCCTCATTAAAGACAACTGCTACTGGGAAAATGCTGACAAGTTTTCTAAGCAAATTGTCTTACATCTGTTGTACATTGTTCCAGCATTAAGGAAGATCACAGGCTATCATGAAAAAGAGAGAAAATTTGCCTACATTTATAGGTATTTGGATGAGATTCAGTGAAAATGAGTTTTTTAAATTTTGTAAATAATTGTAAAAAAAGATCTCTGAAATAGTATTACTACAATAAGACTAGACTCCCTTTATAATCTCTAGATTATTATTTAATAGCTTCAGCAATTGTTTAGCATAATCTGATCTCTAAATTTGCTGATTATACAAGGAACCATGTGTGCTAGCTGACACTTCTTATTGCACCTGCATAAATTAAAGCCAAATAAAAAATCAATATTAGACTAGCCTCTCTAAGTAATAAAAGTTATGACCACAAGATGGGACTGTTATTCAAAGCTTAGAAATAAAGTAAAAAGTTGGCAACTTGACATTGTAATATCATGGCAGAGCATTCTTAAGCCTATCTATGGGACATCTCATTCTCAGGGAAACATACCTTTGTTTGTATTACTCTTTGCTTCTGATTAGAATCTGTTATAGTTTGTGTACAGATGTCCTCTCAAAGCTTCCTGTGGTCTGAGGGCCTTGTCAGAGGCTGCATCTAGAGTGTGTGATTGATTCATAGTGCGATGCTGGGATTAAGAGTGGGTGATTGCAGGATCAGTCTACAGACTGGATTAGCATTGCCCTAATCACAAAAGATGGATACTAGAAACAGGCTTGTCTCTTCTCCCTTGTTGCTTTTGTTGTCTTCTGCCACTATGAACTGCTGCCCTCTGCCATGTGGCACCCTCCCTTGGAGCCAACTGATTATGGAGCTAAATAAACCTTTACTCCTTTAACTACAGGTGTCAGGTATTTTATCTCAGCAACAAGAAAAGTAACTAAAATAGTACCTTTGTGTGAATTACTTCATACTTCTGATTAGGGCTCAAACCATGTAAGGTTAAATGTTAACTTGTAGAAAACTGATAAAAACAATTTTTGTCCAATAAAGATGCTTTTATGTGGAAGAAAAGATAACTCCCAAGGTTATGATTTTACTATCACTAAGTTGGTATCTAATTTGGTAATCTGATTTCAGTTTTAGTTTCACTGAGTACATATAGGTTGGTTTCTCACTTCTCTTTTGAGTTTTGTTATCTTGCTTCCTTCTCTTTTCCTTCTCTGTCCTACCATCTCCTTTACACACATACACACACGCACACATGCACACATGCATGCACAAATCTAGTGTAAATATATCTCTGAAACATAACCACCATGGCCCTTATAATGATCTCCACTTAAAACAAATAGTTATTCCTCAAGAAGTTTCTATTATCTGAATTTCTCAAGGGGAACCATTCACTCTTGCCTCAGAATTATACTGTACATAGTACACGATCTAGATTTTATTAGCTTATCTTCTTCCAGAATTTCTCATCTTCATGTGTCAGATTGAGCTAGGCTATGTTTTTCTGTGCTCCTGAAGCAACCTGAAATTAACACTAGTTTGGCACTTACTACAATGCATTGTAATTGTTGCTTATACTAATCTGAATTCTATTAGGGATGGAGGAGGTATGCCTATTCACCGTCATATTCCATTTGCCTAGGACTCAGTAGTTGAATGACAATAAGGAAGCACGAATGCACATGTTTCTTAGTCTGCCTCAACTGTAAGAGGGTGAGCTCAAAATGCCCAGGAAAAATGTACTTACATGTCAGACATACGTCAAAAGTTATCAAATGCTTAGGTAAAAAGGAATTATATGATAAGAATGTTTACAAGTTTATATTCAGACTTTCTGGTGAATATAGAAAGCAATAATCACTGGTTGAATTGCCAGAAAAGTCCCACTGCCAATGCTATGATGCTGTTATAAAACTAGGAAGAAATGGAGTAAACACTTGTATATATTCATCTGTGTTCTTTATCTCTAGTTGCAGCATATGAACCCACACAGAACAGGTATTCAGACAAGCTTGTGAAACCAAGGAATATGTCTTACCTCTGGACGTAAGAACCATTTGCCAGCATTCAGCTTTGACAAGTTACTCCAAGAGAAGAAGGCAGGGTTCTCATAGGCAACCTCTGGCATGACCTCTCTGATATTGGTTGTTCTTCTCAAATCAAAGTCATGCATGAGAAAAGGCACTTGATCAATACTGCAGACAAAGGAGGGAGAGAGGTAAAGGGGTGGATAAGCTGAACTTAGTCACCTTGGCAGGCAGAATCTCCTGAAAACCTTTCAGAGTCACAGGCCTTACTAGGGCTCTTTCCTGGCTCTCATATGTCACCAATGAACTTTGATAAGATTATTTTTCTGTCCCAGGGGCCAATCTTTAATATAAGAATCATATTACTGATGGTAAAAAAAAAAAAGTAACTTCTCTATTCAGAGCTCTTGTGCATGAGGAAAGCAGCAGGTAGAATAGTGCCTAAGAATAAAGGGGTATGATCAAAGCAGAGCCTGATGTCCAGAAGACTGTACATACAGCGAGCTTCCATACGGTCTTTCTTGTTTTGCTCTGACTTCTTTCCCGGGTAGGTATTTGCACTATTTCTAATCCTAGATCTGCCACATTAGACAGTATCACTAGTCAAGTTCCTCATTCCACCATCTATGTTTTGCTTGGATAGTCTGTGATTTTATACAATTCTCTTGTCTTTTCTCATTAAAATACTTATGAGGAAAATATCTAAAATGGCCACAAGGAAGTCAAGGTGGAAATTTACCCTCTTGCCACAAACAACTAAAAAACTTACCAAAATAAAGGAAATCAGGAATCAAAGGATTCCAAGATGGATAAATGCAGGATTGCACACACAGACCGAACTTTATTAAGGATCATTATAACCAAACTAGTGAAAAATAGATGATTAAAATAAATTTCAAAAGTAGCTGGGGTGGAGTGTAGTCACATATAGAAAGGAAGACAGAGAAACATATAACAGGTTTCTCATAAAAAATTAAGGCAAAACTACAAAATATTTCATGCATCTACATATACTAATAAAAAGAAGAGCATTAGACTGGTTCCATACCTTGGCTATTGTGAATTGTGCTGCAAAATGGATATGCAGATGACTTTTTGCTTCAGAGTAATACAAGTAGATTAAATGGGAGCTCTGTTTTTAGTTTTTAAGAAATCTCTATCCTGACTTCCACACTGGCTGTACTAAGTAATATTCCTACCAGAAGTACAAAAGGGACCTTTTATTTCTGAGTTAGTGTAGGCAATGAATGGCATTCCAACTTAGGTTTCATGGACTCCTAGTGACTGCTGGCAAGATTTCTCATTTTAGTCCATGCAAGAAGGTCAACATTGCTTCAGAGTCTGAGGCTTGCAGAAACAAACCCTAGAAAATCCAATTCAGTATTCTCCAGGGAGGTATGTGACTGGCTGGACTTCCATGCTTAAACTTTTACTAGAGGAATGGAGACAAAGTCTTTGCATGGAATCCTACCAGGGCCTCCCAAAGGCTTTCTCTCAGATGCATTACAACTTATTTATTTGTTTCTAAGGAATAACTATTCCACCAGCATTTTAAATATTTATCAAAGATATGTTAAAGGCCGGGGGTTTAGTTCAGTGGTGTAAGTGCCTGCTTGACAAACGCCAGGTTGTGAGTTTGATCCCTGGCATACACACACAAAAAAAGTTAAAATGAAAGTTTCATGTAACCATATGCATTGGCTTCCTTCTGCATGCATTGTGCATTATTCATCTTTTGCATCACTGAAACACAAAACCAATATCCACAACTTAAAGGATAAACAGTTTAATTTGGCACACACAGTTTTGGAGGATTCAGTACATGACTGAAGGCTTCAAAGTGGAAGGGTGAAGCAAGACAAAGCTAGTTAGTTCATTGGGCTCAGGATGCAAAAAATGAAGTCATTTTTTGCAGTACCAGTTTGTGTGTGGGAGACAGTTCAGTTCTGATACCACCTAAGGGGCCAGTTGACTGGACAACATGCAGCATTGATCTTATGACTAAAAAGCAGTTGATACACTGTTGTAACAGTGCAATGCCTATGTGTGGATTACATTTTAATAAAAGATGATCATTTGATAGATCTTCAAATTATCATATTGTTCTGATGGGATGCACCTGTTGTAGTCCCAGAACTTTGGAAGGCTAAGGCAGGAGGACTGGAAATTAAGCCCCAGCCTGAGCAATTTAGTGACTCAGTGAGACTATGTATTAATATTTTTTTAAAAAAATTAAAGGCTGAGGATGTAGCTCAATGTGAAGGCCCTGGGTTCAATTCCCAGTATTGCCTCCCCGACCAAAAAAAAAAAAAAAAAAAAAAAAAACCCTCCTCTCTTATAACTGGAATTGTTTTGTCAAAGATCAGGTAACTAGAATGAAATCCATTACATACAAGCTTTCATGCTATTGTACAATGAGGATTCTAAGAAAGAGGGTAAGAGGGAACTATATTTATGGTTCAGAGAGGAGAGAAAGACTTCACTCCCTTCCTCCACAGTAAAACTCAGGAGGAAAGAAAAAATTGAAGAAATTGGTCTTTTAAATGTTTTAAATCTATAGCACTACCTGTTATGATTGATACATTGTGTCAATTTGAGAAGTTTAGAAGTTTAACTGAGAGACTCAGCAGGGAGCCAGCTTCCTTACTTTTGTAAATGTCCTGTGCAAGAGGAGGGCACGATTTTGGGAGTGCTACACCTGCCCTGGAGGGTGAGGGGGTGACCTGTATACAACACAAAGGAGGAGAAGAGGTTTGTTATCTTTTTGCTCTGGCTGCTGCCTTCAAGTGTTGCCCCAATGTCATGCCACTGAGTCTTGGAACCAGTCGATTATGCACTAGAACCTCCAAAAACTGTAACCTAAATAAAGCTTTCCTTCCGTCATTTTGGGTGTCAGGTATTTTGTCTTAGCAACGAGAAAAAAACGTAAAAGTAACTAAGACACTACCAGATCTCACAGACAATGGGAGAGCCATTGGAATTGCATGTTATCCAAATTATGAAAGAGAGACAGGAACAGTCAGTCTCCTTCCCTAAGGCCTGACAGGGAATTCAGTTAGACCAGGAAGAATCCTATTTTGATGCAGAACAATATGAAGATAATTAATATGTCTTTTATAAGGCAAAGAACCCCCAATAATCATAACCAGATAATGGAACAGGATAGTGATTCAGATGACAAAAGAGGCCCAGGGACTCCCCTTGATCTTACTGTGCCAAATATAATTTCTCCAAGGGAGCTCTAGATACATTTAACAATGGAGAAGTAGATGGAAGACTTCCCACTGGACACATGTGCTACTTTGTACTCTCAATACTAAGGTCACTCAAAGTAGCAAAAAAAAAAAAAAAAAAGTGTCCATTGTAGGACTAACTGGGAAATGCAACAAAAACCTTTCCTCCAACCTATAAAGTACCATGTAGGAGGCTTACACTGAAAACAAGTGTATCCTCTACATGTTAGGATACCTGATTCCACTATTGGGACAAGAAATTGTGTCAACTAAATGCTCAAATACTTCCTTTCCAAAAAGACAAGTGTTCTACCTTCTCAGTGTAGGTAACCAAAGAGTAAGCCTTAATGTCATTCATACTAAGAAATCAACAAAGTAAGATTGTATAGGTGGGCAGGACCCCAGGTTGAGCATTAAGTGCACAATCATTAAAACTTAGCTAAAGGGTGAGTTACTAAACCACAAGAAAAAAAAGTACACCCTCAAGAAAAAGACTTTAGAAAGAATTCAGCTGGTTTTGCAGAAATTTCTTAAATTTCAACTAATTAGACCCTGTAATTCACCCTACAATACTCCAATTCTGCTAGTTAAGAAAACTCATACTGAGGCATGGTGGGACAAACCAGTAATCCTGCACTCTGGGAGGCTGAAGCAGGAGGCTCATAATTTCAAGACCAGCCTGGTCAATTTAATGATCTGTCTCAAAATTAAATTAAATTAAATTAAATTAAATTAAAAATAAAATGGGCGAGCCATGTAACTCATTGTGAAAGCCCTGGGTTCATTCCCCAGTACTACAAAAATAATTTTTTTAAAGAAACTCCATTTAATCGAGTGTATTATAGATTTGTTCAGGAGTTAATAACATTGTACAGGATGTTCACCCTCCTGTGAAAAATATTTACCCTTTATTGACTCCTGTGAAAAATATTTACCCTTTATTGACTGTTACAGCTAAGAATTAAAAATGTTTTTTATTCTTTCATATTCCACTTGAGGACAAATTTCAATTATTATTTGCTTTTGAATGACAAGACTTAAATGGACCTTATAATACTGCTGCTTAGACCTTACAAACTACCTTACAGCAACCATCTTATAATTATAACCCTATAGTGCTTCAGGGTTTCTGAAAATTTCAGGCCTTTTGTGAGAGTTTAACCAAAGATTTAAGAGCCCTGCACTTGGAAAAGGGGGTCTTGATGAAATATGTTAATGGTTTTCTGATAGCAAGACCTGATTGCTTGGATTCAACATGACTAATAAAGAAGGACTCACAATGGCAATTCTCAGAGGAAATCAATTAAAAACACAGGTCACTGGAAGTAAGGGAGGGATATACATTCTGATACCAAAATTAATCTGAAATAAGAGAGCTGTATATCAAACAAAACAGGCACAGGACTTTATAAAACCATAAATCAGCCCACAAGGCTGCCTGTGGGTTTCCTGCCAGCAAAATAGGAGTAAGAACCACCATTCCTAGGAAGCTCCCAATAAAAGAGACTGCAAAGGTGTAGCAAACTCAAGTCCACACAGGCTAGACCTAGAATATAAGGCCCCTCGCCTCGTTTGATTTTTGCAGTGCTGAGGACACTGCAGCCTAGCAACAAATTTCATTGGCATGCACTGGGGTAAGTGACTGCTCCCTCCCCGACCGGCTGCCAGTTTTCTTTTTCTTTGTTCTTTTCTTCCTTCTTTTTCTTTTCCTTCACTGTCAAGCACCATAAGCACTAACTGGAACCTCTAGCAGCAAGACATGATTATGAAAATGTCTACCTAACACCAGTGTGCTATATCACCCCACACTCTGTGAATACAAAGTGCTATCCTATAAGACTCAGATTTGTAACCAAGAGTAATTTACCTAGGGGTTTCAATTGATACAAAGAAAATGGACCTTAATGGCCAATTGGAACAAGCAATCACCAATATCAAAGTTATTATAAAAAAGATGCAACTGACATGGCAGGGTTCTGCAGAATTCGGGCTCCTACTTTTTGACTTACAGTTAAACTTCTTTATAAAATTTTTAAAAAGCTGTATTTGGAACCCTTAAAATGAGCTGTTGCTGCCAATGAACATTTAACATTGTTACACAAAAATTAGCATCATTGCTAGCCTCAGGGATCCCTAACCTCAAAACCCAAATTGTTTATGAGAAACAGAAAAGAAGTTTAAGGGTACTTTTGGATGCTTGAAGAGTCTCAATTTATGAATTATTTCTCCAAACAACTAGAACAGTCAGATGATAGCCGCCCTGCTTCCAAGTGGCTGCTGCCACTTTTGATATCTTGGAAGTACAGAGTTTACCTTAAGACAATCTATTACGGTGTTTGTTCCTCATTAAAAACTGACTCAATTAGAATAAAAAGGAAGATACTGGATGATGGTGGGACAATTGGACAAACACCAGCTTATTTTGCTGGGCAACCAAACATTGTCTTGCAAACTGTTCCTAAATCCAGTCACCTTGCTTGAATAATGGGAACTGACTCTGATTTGGAATAGAACTGCTTCAGAATTCTCAAAGGAGTCTATTCAAGCAGGTTGGATTTGACAGATCAACCCTGGCAGCTTACAGCTGGGAACTATGCACAGATGGGAGGAGCGTCACGGAGGAAGCAGGACAATGAGCCGAGCATGCCCGAGCAAGGCTGGATAACATCTCAGAAGCCTACGCCCCCTCAGTAGCACCTCTGTACAGAAAGCTAAATTAAGCATATTCACAAAGGCTTTACACAAGTAAATAACTATACTAATTCCAAATCTGCCGTTATTGGAATGAATGCACACTGAACTATTTCTAAAAAAAGAGGGCTATTAACTTAAACAAATAAGGGGCGTCAATCATCTGATAAAAATATGGGTCTTATTGGAAGGAATTGATTTATCAGCCCAAGTGGCTACTATATAGATTGTTTTTTTTTAAGGTATGAGGGATTGAACTCACAACCTCATGCTTGCGAGGCAGGCACTTATGCTGCTGAGCTAAATCTCCAGCCCTAGTGGCTACTATATAATGCCCAAAATACCAAGAGGTTTGACTTCCAAGTGACTAGAAAAAAATTAGAAAGCTAATAGATTCACAAAGCAAGCTGCTAAGGAAAAAGAACTTATTGGGGTTTTATTGGCCTCAAACCTGTGATGATCCTCCTCCCTCAGCCACTTGAGTGTTGAGATTACAGGTGTGTGCGGCTATGCCCAGCTGGTGTATCAAATTTTAAAACACTACATGAAGGGACACATTATGGCAGATTTAATATAGCCTTACATGAAAAGTTCATACCTTCAAAAAAACTGTATGAAAAGGGTTACACAAGGATGCTATGCATATGCAAAAAACAACACCCAACCAAACACATTCTACCTATAAAAGGGGTACAGCATAAAGAGCCAGGTCATAGACCAGCAAATCAGCTTCACTCAGGTGCTCAAAATAGAAAGTTTAGGCCAGGGGTTTAGCTCAGTGGTGTAAGTGCCTGCTTCTAGGTTGTAAGTTTGATCCCCGACACCAAAAAAAAAAAAAGAAAGAAAGGAAAAAAAAAAGAAAAGAAAAAAAAATAGAAAGTTTAAATTTCTATTAGTATTTGTGGATATTTTCTCAGATTGAGTAGAGGCATATCCTACTAGACCTGAAAAAACAACAGAAGTAATTAAATTCTTGTTCAAGGAAATTATTGCCAGGTTTGAACTACAGAACTCTAGTCAGTGTGATTTGGAGTTACTTGTTTCTGAAGTTACTTAAAAGGTTAGTAAAGTTTTACAAATAACTTGGAAACTGCACTTATAATGAAGACCATATTCCATGGGAAAAGCCAACCATATCTTAAAGAAGATACCAGGTAAACTTTATCAAGAGATGCGCTTAAAATGAGATAAAGTTTTGCTTATTGCTATGCTTCAAATTAGGATAACCTCCCTGAAGTGGGCTCAAGTTGAACTGCCTTAAAGCAGTATATGGGAGATCCTTTCTAGCCTCTGTGGTAGGTGCCTCACCTTTTAACTTAGTAAATGAAGCTGGGATCAAACAGTATTATAACAACTGGGTCAGCTAGCAACTACTTTGCATCAGTTTATTCTCGGCAGAGTTACCCACCCCATGGATGAATGTTCTGTCTCTTCTCTTGTGGAGACAAGATACTAATGAAAACTCAAGAGCCTAGAAAAACAGCTGGTTGAGAAGTGGAAGAATGCATATGATATACAATTAACAACCCTTGATTCACTGAAACTCACAGGAATTGAGGCTTAGATTCATCACCTTTGGTAGTAAAGCAAACTATCAAAGCAGGTCTCCCTCTCTGGAAGCTATCCTCAATGGAATTATTTTGACCTCCCCTCCCTAATTCTTTATCATCCTATCCCTTTTACCCAGTATTTATTTATTGGTCTCTTTTTGCCTTTTTCTTATTTTTAAATTTTACCTTTAAAACAAATTTGACAAAATTTTTGAATTTGGACAAATTCCTTTTTTTCTTAGTGAAATAAAATATATTTTTAAAAATAGAAACATAACTCCCTACTTTTTAAATAGAATTTTCCCAATATTGTAAATTCTAAAGAGAAGTCTCACCCCTAAATAAATATTATGTTAACTGCTGAGTGATCTTTTTTTAAACCCAGAACATCTGGTGCCCTCTGTTAACACCCCTCTTGTCTTTGGTTGTCATTAAATACTGCAAAGCATATGAATTAATTTGCAGAAAAATAATGCATCTTTATAAAAAGAAAATGTGAGTGCTAGCTCTAGGGGTCTGGGTCCATGGAGAAGTTCTGGGGAAGAAGAAATGGAGACATATTGTATGCTTTAAAGAGGAAGATCTCACCCTGTGCATAGTTTTTTGTCCATTTTCTCCTACAAAAGCCCTTCAAGACCCGAGTTCTCTTATGGCAGAGATTTGAGGTTAAAAGAAGAGATCAACTTTGAATAAATCTTGTTCTTCCACTAAATTCTGGCAACATGGACATTTGAACTTGGTAACATCTTGCATAACTTTACTTGTATTAGTCAGTTGTCTGTCACTGTGACAAAATATCTGAGACAAACAACCTGAAGAAGAAAAGCTGGGCAGGGTGGCACATACTTATAATCCCAGCACTTGGGAGGCTGAGGTAAGAGGATTGTTGCAAATTTGAGACCAGCCTGGGTTACACAGTGCGCTCAAGACCAGCCTGAACTACATAATGAGACCATGTCTTAAGAAGATTTAAAAAATAAAAAAAGGCAGAAGAATTAGAAGAAGAGGAAGAAGAAGAAAAACAAAGGAAGAGGAGGAAGAAAAAAGAAGAAGGAGGAGGAGGAGGCAGCAGAGAGGAAAAGATTTATTTTGGTTCACAATTTCAGAGTTTTAAATCTGTAACTGACTGGTGGTTCCATTGATATGGGCATGAAGTGAGGCAGAAGGTCATGCAGAGGAGCACAGTGGATCAAGGATGGTCGCCTCACAGCAGTCAGTGGCAGAGAGGGAAGAAAAAGAACTAAAGAGGTAGAGGTCAGTGCCCAGATAAAAGCCCTCCTTTCACTTGGCCCCACCTTCTGTTTCCATCACCTAACAATAATGCCATCAAACTATGATCTCATCAATGATTTATCCACTTGGTGAAGTTAGAGTCCTCATGTTCTAACCATTTCTCCAAAATCCCATCAGTTGGTGATCAAGCCTTTAGCACATGAGTTTTGAAGGCCATTTCAAATCTAAACTATAGGAGCTAGGCTGTGGCTCAGTGGTGGGATTTTGCCTAGCAAGCTCAAGCGCCTGGGTTCAATTACACAGTACCCAAAATTTTTTTAAAATTTAAAAATGAAGTTTCAATTCAATTCCTTAGCAATGCTATAATGTTATAGTAAAGAAATTAGCATTAATCAGTATCACTGAATTTTTTCAGATTTTATTGGTTTTTTATACCAGTAAAGAGATAAGAACTTTACACTGCCTTTGATAGTTACAGCCACCTGTCTCATTATGTCACCCCTGGCAACTGCCAATTTTTTTCCATTTTACTCTTGTCATTTTGAAAGTAATACATAAACATAATCTTATATAACCTTTTGAGACTAGCTTTATTCATTCAAAAATATTCCCATGAGATCTATCCAAATTACAGCATGTTTCCATCATCCATTCCTTTTTATTGTTTAGTGATATTTCATAATATATCAATGAACAATAGCTTTTTGTTCAAAGATTTAGATCTTGGAAGACTCTGGTAGATTTGGCCTTTTATGAATAAAGCAGCTAGGAAAAGTAAATGTTTTTCTATGAAGATTGTTTTCCCTGATGTGGAATAAAGGCACAAAAGTACAACTTCTGGGTGTGGGATGTTACAATTTTGGTCTTGAATGTCCTCTACCAGCATGCTAAAGGCTTGGCCCCGCCTGCAGCTCTAGTGGGAGATGCAGAATCTTTAGGAAGTGAGATCTGGTGGAAGGAAGTTAAGTCAATGAGTCTTCTCTCTCCCTCTCTCTCTCCTTCCCCTGCCCTCTCCCTCTCCGTCTTCCTCTTTCCTCATCCTCTTCTGCTATCCACCTGGATATTATCATTATCCATAGTCATTATACTGTGCAGTAACACAAGAGAACTTCTTACTCTTGCTGAACATAACTTAGCATCCCATCGATCGACTTCTCTACCTTCCTCTTCCTCAGCACTGGTGCCTACCATTCCTCTCTCAACTTCCATAAGATCCTTTTTAGATTTTAAATATGAGGGCAATCCTGTGGTACTTGCCTTTCTGTGTCTGTTTTCTCTTACCTAACATAATGATCTTCAGTTCCATCCATGTTGTCATAAATGACAGGATCTCATTCTTTTTATGGCTGAGTAGTATTCCAGTGTGTACGTAGGTATAATTCACATTACTACCACTGTGAAAAAGTTCTCTTTTCTCCACATCCTTACTATCACTGTTTATCTTTTGTCTTTTTGCTAATAGTCATCCTTACTGGAGTGAAGTGATAGCTCATTGTGGTTTTGATTGGCATTTCCCTCATATTAGTAACATTTTTTCATAAAGCCATGGGTCATTTGCATATCTTCTCTATTTGGGTCTATTATTTATTTTTAAGTTAGGTGGTTTTATTGCTAATGAGTTTTTGGATTCTGTATATATTATGGATATTAAGCTGATTGTCAGATGTTTACTTTGCAATACTCCCATTTAGAAGGTTTTCTCTTCATTCTAACTATTGTTTCCTTTGCTCTACAGAAACATTTTGATTTGATATAATCCTATTTGTCTACCTTTGCTTTTGTTTTCTATTTTTTTAGAGAAAAAAAGCAAAACAGAAAAAAGAGTAAAAATAATACAGAATTTCAAAAAATAATAACACTAAGAAATGACTAGTTGATAAATTACATATTGTCATCTTTGAAATAGTTGTTTAAGTTACAAAATCAAAGCATAAAGAGTGGACAGACAATGGATGACAGTGCAAACCATTCTGTTCAATGATCCAATAAGAAATTAGTAGTATGGTTATCTGTCTTACACACTTAAACGTACATACAGTTATATCCTTTAGAACACTTTCCTTCCCTTTCATTTTTACAATATCTGTTATACATTTTGGATCTTATTACTCTTTCAGTTTTTATTTTTTCACTAGAGAGACAATCTGATATTTATAAATATGATTCTTATTTATCTCACTTAGGAGGATAGTCTCAAGTTGACTCCATTTACCTATAAAGGCCTCAAGATCATCCTTTTTATAGCTGAGTAATATGCCATTGTATAAAAATACCACATCTTTTTCATCCACTCTGCGGTTGATGCATATTTTGGTTGTTTCCAAGATTTAGCTATTACAATTTGTGCCGCTATAAACATGGGTGCACATATATCATTGTGACATGACCTTTTCAATTTTTCTGGGAAAATACCCAGGAGAGGAATAGCTGGATTGATTGGAACTTCCAATCCTAGTCTTCTGAGAAATCTCTATACTGATTTCCATAGTGGTCATACCAGTCTACACTCCCACCAACAGGGGAGCAGTGTTCCTTTTTCTCCTGAAGCCTTGCCAACATTTGTTATTGGTTGATTTCTTGATGGCAGCTATTCTTTCCAGAATGAGATGAAATCTCAGTGTTGTTTTAATTTGCATTTCTTAAATGACCAGTGATAGTGAACATTTCTTCATGTATTTATTTTCCATTTGTATATCTTCATCTGAGAAATGCATGTTCATCTCAGATGCCCATTTTTGTTTTCTATTCGTTAGTGCTCACTCTGATGTCTGTGTTTTCATCTGGTAGTTTCATAGTTTTGAATAATCTTTAATCTATCTACACTTAGTTTTTGTAATTCATGCAAGATTGGGGTCTAGTTTAACCCTTAAGCACTGTGGATACCCAATATTCCCAGCATCATTTATTGAAAAGGCTAACCTAACTCAAATGCATGTTCTTAGCACCTCTGATTAGAATCTGTTGGCTATGGATATTTGGGCTTATTTCTAGGATCTCTATTTTGTTTCACATATCTGTATATATTTATGCCAATACCATGCCTGATTTATCTGTGTGCTATGCTTTTTTATTTTCCTTTCATCCCAGCACCTCTTTTCTGTTCATGCCACATTTTTGTTGGATCTGCCCTGAGTGCTACTTCCCATGATATTCAATAAATGTAGCTGCTTTTGTTTCACCATTGGATGTATGTTTGCAATTCTTTGCTTGTTGTACTCAAGAGTCTGGAATTTATCTTCTGGTTCCATCCCACAGAATAACCTAAGAGAAGGTCCAAATTGTGGAGATGTGTATCCCTGGATGTACTTTCTAACAGGAAACCAAGTGGAGCATGTCAGCTCTCAAAATCTTTTTCCTTTTACCAATAAAAGTTTAAAGGCAGCTGATGCCATGAACATGAAAGAAGGAAGGTTTTCCAGTAGTACTGGAATGTCCCTGGAATCCTGACCATGGGTTGAGCCAGCTACTAGCAGTCACTCCCTCTTCCCAAGTGATTTCCACTGCTTTCAGGTGCAAGAACTTACACCCCTTCACGGTTACCAAAACTGTCACAGGCCACTTAGTTTCATAGCCTCAGGTTCATCTGCTCACCACTGACCAAAATAAAAGAGGCCATATATTTGGGTAAAAAGGAAAAGGATTTATTCAAAGCTAGTTCTGAGGAGATGGAGGGGCCTCTTTGCCTCAAATCATCATCTCTCCCTTTACAGCTGAGCAAAGGCCTTTAACAGTAAGGGACAGAGAGGCAAGAAAGCACAGAGAGTTAATGCAATTCTCCACACTGGCTTCATCACTGTTAGCCATCTTTAGTTATTTGTTCTTTTTCCTATGAGAGGAAACTGGAATCTAGGCTTCCTGGTGTCAGCATCTGCATATTCTGTTCCTTCTCTTGGCTGAGGAAAGGTAGGGAAAGCCATTCATGCCCTAGGCTTCAAGAAGCCACTTGTCTCTAAAGAAAAAAAAAGTCTAACTTTTAGAGTTCTGTTTCCAGTGGTACTTATATAGAAGTGTGATTTGAATAAGGAGATGGACTTCTCTGGCTCCAGTACTGAAAACTTTAGGGAGAGACAATTTTTTGATCTCGCTACTTATCAGCAGTTATAAGCTGCCATGTGATCGGTTGTGACACTGGCCCTGGCTTAACTACTGGAGTAGTAACCTTTGACTATGATGAAATGAGTGATAATCAAACATTTAATAGGAACTGTGTTAATCTGAGGTGCACTTATTCTTGTAGACATTTAGGAGGTTGGAGATGAAGCATCAGATATTAAAGACATTGGGAGATTGATTGGATGCCTGGGCTTATGTAGAGAGCTGAGCAGCTGCAAGCTGAGCAGAAATCAAAGTTGTTACAGTGAAAGCCCATCTGCTAGCACATGGTCTAACATTAAGAAACACATGAATTACAGTGAAGCTGTGTCACAGCTACTATAAGAACTTCATTGTTTTGGATATGTCCATGTTAAAATTATCACTGTCTTTCCCCTGACTGACCAAGTAACAGTGATGGCAGGTAAGGCAAGGATATGCTGATTTGGGTTGCCATATTTTGATCTCTAGTTTTCAAGGCTGATTATTTTTCAGCTGGGTCTTATTTTCAGGGAAACAGGAAGCTGAAGTGTGGCTTGGAAAGCAGGATGAAACTAAGAAGATTTGGGTCATGAAGTAAGGGAGGCATTAGTGACTGTGGAACAGGAGAAATAGGCAATACAAAATAAATGTTGGAAATGTAAATGTGGATTTGGTCTAGAGGGAGAAGACAGAGGAACTGTGGACAACTGTGATACCAATTTGTCTCCTGTTTTCTGTGCAGGATCAGAAGAGGTGGAGGGTAGGCAATTTTGATAAACTGTTACAGTTTGTATCTAGATGTCCCCCAAAGCATTATGCTGCCATATGGTACTTTTCAGAAGCAGTTGGATCTAAGGTGTGTGATGCTGGGATCAAGGAGTAAGGCTAGGATTAATGGTGTGAGTGCTACTTGCCCTAAGGGTGAGTACCATGGATAAACTACAAGAGACAGAAAGAGAGTTGTTGCTGGTCACTTGCTGCTAGCCATCTTCTGTCTATCTGCTCCATGAGGCCCCTCTGCCATGCCATCCTACCTTGGAGCCAGCCAACTATGAGTGAGAATCTCTACAAACTGAGGTAAACAAACCTTTCTTTCTTTAATTTTGGGTGTTAGGTATTTTGTCTCAGCAATGAGCAAAGTAACTAAGACAGAATTGTTACTGAGAGTGGGGTCATTATAATGACATTACCTGGCCACATGTTATAGGAGTCTTTAGAACTAGCTTGTGACAAGCATTTGGAAAGGTTCAGATGCTAGCTAAACAAGCAGTCCTGGAATGCCTTAAGCTGTACTTAATGGGAGATTCTGGTCAGAGCTCAGAATGCTGACAGAAATGCTACTGGTAAGAACAGGTGTGGAAGATTTCTGCTTGGAAGAAGGACTGCATTAGCTGTTGGACTGCAGACAATGTATGTTATGTCTTGGAAGAAAGTTTGTCTGCAGTTTGCTCATGTCCAGAGACTTTCCATAAGACTGAAATTAAGGGTAACAGACTAATCCAGCAGAGGAAATTTTAAGACAGTCTAAAGTTGAGGCTATGACATGGCTTACTGTGGGGGGCTTTCAGCCAGATTTATATTGTGAATCAAGAGCAAGAAACCCATAAGAATGGTTAAAAGTGTTTTGAGTTTGGCCGGAAAGGAAGCTCCAGTAAAGTTGAGGACTGCAAAGATGGAGCAGAGGAGAACTCATTCAGTGAAAAGGAAGGGGACACAGCATCACAAGAACCAATAGAACTCCAGCCTTAGCAACCTCTGAGTTGCAAAGGTGAAGATGTGTCTTTAAGAAGAAAGCTCCAGAGTACCATGTTCCAGAACAGTGGTGGCCTAGATAATTCATTCCTCAGGATTGGGTTCAGAGTGTTCAGCAATCTAGGCACTCAACTCCTACAACCAAAATGAAGAAAGCCCAGCTACTGCTCCAGCTGGCAGTAGCCCCTGGCATCATTCACATGGTGCTGATTTTAGATCCATGCAAATGAAGAGTTACAGCTTCTACCAAGATATCAGACCTAGCAGGCCAGACACCACCACCTGCTCTCTCATTATTTATTAACTTTTGATTTAAAATCTATTTTATCTGATGTAAGTATAGCTATTTACAGAATTCTATTTTGCATGAAATATCTTAGCCCATCCCTTCATTTTCAGTCTATACATATCAATAGAGGTGAAGTGAGTTTCCTGTAAACAACAGTTGATTAGTATTTGATAATCCATTCAGTTACACTATAACATATCTCTTAATCAAACAATTTAATCCATTTACACAGAAGTAACCATTGATTAGTAAAGTCTTATTGCAGTCATTTTGTAACTTGTTTTCTACTTTTATGGTAGTTCCTTCCTTTCTCTATGCATTAATCTTTTTTTTTTTTTGTGCCAGGGATCAAACTCAGGACCTCACGTTTGCCAAGCAGGCACTTACCCCACTGAGCTAAATCCCTGGCCCCCATTAATCTTCTTTTGTAGTTAAGCATTTTATTGTACTACAGTGTTTTTATTCCTCCTTTTTTATCACTTATGGCTTGTATATTCTACATTTTTGTTTTTTTGGTCACTATGAGGCTTATGAAAATATCTTTTGATTATATCACCCTATTTTTAAATGATAGCAACATAATATCATAAATAAAAGAAGTAAAAAAGAGATAATACAATAATAAACTAAACATTTGCATTGCATTCCTTCCCAAATGTTGAAACTTTGATGTCCATTTTATATCTTTCTCTACTTCTTATGATGTCACATGCTAATATAAGTTATTTCTTTTGTTTAGCCTTCATTCTAAATATATGAGTGGTTTACACAATATGTTTACAGTATTAGAGAATTATGATTTTTTTTTTTTGCATGTGTGTGTGTGTGTTTTTGAGACAGGGTCTTGTTATGCAATTCAGGCTGGCCTTGAGCTCACTTTGTAGCCCAGGCTGGTCTCGAACTCACAACAGTCTTCCTGCCTCAGCCTCCCAAGTGCTGGGATTATAGGTGTGCACCATCACATTAGGCTGATAATTATGAGTTTGTATACTTACTCTTACCTGTGAGTTTTATACTTTCTGATGTTTTCTTTTATTCATTAATGTATTTTTCAGTTTGACGATCTCCCCTTAGCATTTTTATAGGACAAGTCTTGTAGGGCATGTATCAGCTTTTGTTTGTCTGAGGATGTCTTTATCATTTCCAAAGGATAGCTTTACTGGGTACAGTAAGCTTGGCACAGTTGTTTTTTGTTTGTTTGTTTGTTTGTTTGAATTGGTACTTTGAAAATGTCATACCACTCTCTCCTGTGCTATGTGGTTTCTGCTGAAAAGTCAGCTGCTAGGGAAACTAGGAAAATTTTGTTTTGTTTCTTATATTGTGCTATCTTGATAACTTTCTCATTTTTAAGCTTTGAGAGCATGATTATAGTATATATTGGGGTGTTTTCTGTTGAGCTGAATCTGTCTAGTGATCTTTGACTTTTATGAACCTGGATATTTGTTTCATTCTCTAGGCTTGGGAAGTTTTCTGTTAACTGCCTCTTTGGCATTGTCAAATACGTTTCAAATCCTAGTAACCTAAATATTTGCTCCTGTAATGCTGTCCCAATATTCTTTTTCTTTTAATTTTATTTAAAGAGGAAAAAAAAAAGCAAAACAGAAAAAGGGGTAGAAACAATACAGAATCTCAGAAAAAAAAGCAGTAAGAAATCACTAGTTGATAAATTACATGCTGTCTTCTTAGACCTAGTCGTTAAAGTTACAAAATTAAAGCATACAAAGTGTACATTCAAACAGTAAGACTGCAAAGAAGTTCAATGATCCAGTAACAATTAAGCAACATGGTTTTTAATCCTACACACTTAAACATACATGCAGCCATATCCTCTAGACACTTTCTTTTCTTCTTTTTACTTTTTAAGTCCATTATCTGCTTAGTTATATCCTGTTTCAGGTTGCTCAGTACCTTACTGACTTGTTTTGTTGTTGTTATATACTTTTAATCACCTTATATAATTCTGTTGCCTTGTTTTTGAGTTTCTCTTCATCCATGATCCATGGATCAGCTTTGGTGGAGTTGGGAAATTTTTGGAGGTATTTTGTTACTTTCTTATCTATTTTTTTTTTGAAGGTAGCAAAGTACAGCAGAATAAGACAAGAACAAACCCATGCGACCGCACTGCAATAAACCTACCATACAACCTCAGAGCAGGTCACCAGGACACAAGCAATGGGCTCAATAGTACAGCCCATTTTGTTCATATTAGCTGTTCTTTCAATCAAATAGAGGAAAATGGAAGGAAATATCAAACTTTTAAAAACAGAATATTGAATAAAGCAGTACCATTAATCAAAACTGAGCAAAACAGTGATAAAAATATTTGCCTTTAACGAGATGGTAGAAGGAAATCCCCCTTACTTGCCACGCTGTATACATTCATCCTCCAAAAAGATACTCAGGCCGCCGGTGCCTACTTGCTAAAGCGGGGGTGGGGTGGGGAATGGATCAATGTCTGATTCTTAGTCTGCACACCAGCAGGGCCCTAGCTGCTCACAGGCCAGTCAGCAGGCCACCTTATCTCCCAGCCCCCAAAGTTCCAAGATGATGCAGAGCTTAGGAGTCGCTGATAGTTCTCGCCCTGGTGTGCCAGTGGTTTGCCAGGCCACCAGCTGCTCACCAGGGCAGCGAGTAGGCCATCTGTTCTCCAGCACCCAAAGTACCAACATGATGTGGAGTTTAGGTATCGCTGATAGTTCCCGCCCCAGTGCACCGGCGACTTGCTAGGCCCCCAGCTGCTTACCAGGGCAACCAGTAGGCTGCCTGTTCTCCCAGCGCCCAAAGTTCCAAGATGATGCAGAGCTTAGGAGTGGCTGATAGTTCTCGCCCTGGTGTGCCAGTGGTTTGCCAGGCCACCAGCTGCTCACCAGGGCGGCGAGTAGGCCACCTGTTCTCCAGTGCCCAAAGTTCCAGTATGATGCAGAGTTCAGGTATCCTGTCCCAATATTCTTATAAGCTTCTTTCACTTCTCTTAGTTTTTCTCAAACTGTATATTTTCCAATAAGTTTCCTCTAGCTCATTAATTCTTTCTTCTATCTGATCTATGCTGCTTTCTATCATGTTTATAATTTTATTTGGTATGCTTTTCAACTCAAGTATTTAATTTTTTTAATTGCTTTCATCTCTCTGTTAAGTTTCTGAATATTGAATCATTTCTCTATGTTCCTTTGAAGCTCACTGGATCCCTTAAAATAGGGGTTTCAAATTCCCTGTCACAGATGTCTCCCATCCTGGTCTACACGTTCAGTTTCTCTGCTTTATTTTGACTGTCAAATGAGGTCATGCTTCCCTGAAAGTTCTTGCTACTTGGTATGTAATACATTAATTAGATATTTGTCTCAATCTTTGTAATGTGGCTTTCTGTCTGTTTTTCCAGAAATTCTAAGCAAGCTGTTTATTTTATCTGAGCCTATAGTCACTTCTGGTACATCAATAAAATGGCTCTTAAATTAATGTCTGTCAGGAGTGTGTGGTTGGTGTGTTACCATTGTTTCAGCACCAGAAGGTAATCCATGCCCAGGTTTGCCTAATTCAGTTGATGTTTTGTTCAGTATGAATTGGGGGAGTATCTAGAAAGCATTGTCCATCCCTACAGCCTTCTCCCTAGTGGTGGGGTAGGTCCCAATGCCTCATCCATAGGCACCAGCCTGTAGTCAGGCACAGCTGAATTCTGCTTGGGGTGGGAGATGTTAGGATATGTACAGTATTATGTTTCACCAGCCTAGCACTGAGTTCCAAGGCAAAGTCCTGTGCTTACTACCCTTTCCTACCCCCAGAAAATGGGAGTACTGTTCCACATTATGCTGCCCAAGGTTGGGGTAGTATTTGTTTAGTCCATCCTAACTAATCATACATCCTTGGTGACCAACCTCAGCAGCACAGTTATCACTATGCCAGTCCTTTCAGAGGGAGGCTCTAGACCTATCCTGACACCACAAAGAGACCTGTGTCCCATTGGTAATGTTAAGCTAGGTTGGTTTGAGTCTTCTACAAGGATCTGCATAGTCTCAGGAGTGCCTCCAGTCCCTGCTGCAGCTGGTGGTGATGTGGGTGGTGATCTCAGTCTGGTACCAAGGCAGATCTAGAGGTTTCATCTGCATGAACTGGCTTGGGAATAACTGTGCTGCCCAGAGTTTGGGGGATGGGAGATTGAGATAGTGCCTTAACTACCAAAGTTCAAATACCCGAGTCTAAAGCTTTAGGGACCTGCATAGTATCCAAGGCCCTCTCCAAGCTTGGCACTGTCCTTGCAGCTTGTAGGATTCTTGTTTTTGCTTTTGTTTTTGATGTTGGAACAGGTCTACAGGTTCTACCTACGAGCTCTAGGCTGGGTATAGGAAACTTTGGTTTCTGCCTGACACTGGCAAAAACAGGAGCAGGCCCAGCACTGAGCTCCAAGACAAAGTCCTGTGATAGCTTTCATGGTCTGCTCTCCAGACAGTAGTCATGCTTCCTTCTGTCCTAATCAAGACTGGAGGAGGGTTGGCTGAGGCCGTCCCTTGTCCACATGGCTAACACTGATCTGGCACTTCAGGGTATTATGGAATTATGGTATTCTGCCCTGACTCAAGTTTCACTGCAGTGGACCTGGCACTATATTTCACATCTTGGAACTGCCGTTAATTCTTTAATCCTCTCCCAAGCATGAGATTCCTCTCTCTATGCTGCTTAGGGGAGGGATGATGTGGGTAAATCTTTCATTCCTGCTTTTTTGAATGTATATTTCTTATTATTTTACTAGAACCTGGCACTGTGGTTTCACACCTGTAGTCCTTAGGGCTTGTGAAGATAGTCTGGTATATGAGTAGCAATTCTAATTTGTGTGATCATGGAGGTGTAATTACTAGAGGATCTTGCTCAGCTATTTTACTCTACCTTTTGTTTCATTGTTTCTTAATTCAGTCATTGGATAGATGAGTAATATTAGTCTTAATCTGCATTTTTGTAATGGTTAATGAAACTAAATGTCTTTTCACATGCTTATTTGCTATCCATATATCATTTTAGTGAAATATCAATGCATGTTTTTTGCTCATTTTCTAATTAAATGATTTGAGTTTTTTATTGTTGTTTTGTAAATGCCTGATATATTCTAGATACAAGCCCTTTGTCAGATATGTGGATTATAAACTGCTGACCCCCAGTCTGATATTCATTTTTTTTCATTTTCTTCTAGCGTTCTTCACGGAGCAAAAGATTTTCATTTTGATGAGGTCCCATTTATCACTTTTCCTTCTATAGGCTCATGCTTTAGTATAAAGTCTAAGAATATCTGCCTAGCCCTAAGTTAATAAATTTTCTTTGTATGTTTTTAAAGTTTTATGAGTTTACATTTCAATCCATGATCATTTGTAGGGTAATTTGGTGAACCATAAAGTTTAGGTCAAGGATCTATTTTCCCCTCTGGATTTCTCTAAACAGTACTTTTATTACCTATTAAATAATAACTCCCCATTTCTCCCTCCCTCTAGCACCTGGTACTCTCTAGTCTCTCTTTCCCTACAAATTTGCCTATTCTGAATAAATACAATCAGACAATATTTATCTTTTGTCTGTTTTGTTTCACTTAGTATAATGTTTTCAAGGTTCAAAATTTTTAAAATTTTACATCACTACCAACATTGTATAGTATAAGGTTCCCAATTTCTCCACATCCTCACATACATCCGTTATTTCCACTTCTAAATTATAACCTTACTGGTAGAGATAAAGTGGTATCTCACTGTAGTTTTGAGTTGCATTTCTTGAGTAATTAGTGATGTGGAATAATCTTTTCAAGATTGGTTATTTGCATATAATTTTCTGAGAAAATGAGTTGTCTTTATTACTGAGTTGAAGAAGTTCTTTATATATTCTAGATATTTTTGAAGCCATTTTATGACAGATCCTTTAAAATTCTTTTCACATAATTTCAATATCTATTGGTGTTGATATCCACTGGTTATCTTTTTGCTTCAAGTTAAAGCTTTTTAGGTTTTGACGTGTATGATGAATTATTTTCTATTCTTGTATTCATCTTTTACTTCTTTTAATAGCTAACCATATTTTATTACTTAGCGGTTCCTAATATTACATTATACATGTTCCCATTACTGAAGCACATTTTATGTTCTCATTGGACCCCAACTGCTATGCAGTTTTTAGGCAGTAATAAAGCTTTGGGTATAACCATAAATGTGGTGGAGGTAGGTAGAGGAGATGATTGATGGAAATGAAGATGTTGACAAGTAGCAAAATGAAGGAGCTAGGAGGATCGTGTACATCACAGTTGAATTCAAAGAAGTAAGAGAATAGAGAAGGACAATTTTCTGGGAGCTCATTGGTTCAGTGCCTTTATCATATTATGCTCATAATCACCAGGTACTTCCATGAATGATCCTAGGACTTGTAATAGAATAATCAGTTTCAATCTCAACTCAATATATTCTGTGTAGAAAAGTTGTCACTGTTAAGTAATGTAAAGAATCTCAGTGCCTAGGTGAGAAAATCAAGTGCTAACCCTGACTTTATTGTGCCCATTCTAGCCTTATGACCTGAGCAATACAATTCCTTTCTCTGGACCCAGGTGCAACACGAGTTTCTTCCCCTATGAAATAGAATTCTCATTTCTTTTCTGTTTGCCTCACAGAATGACTGCGAAAGAACATTGTACATACACACACACACACACACAGAGTCATGCTAGAAATGAAGCTTTTTCTATTTCCTGAGCTGTCAAGGCACATAGATTCTATAGCAAAACATTCCTTTTGTCTCTGTCCCTTCTCTGATCCAAGTCTCCCTTTCCCCAACTCTCCGATAATTCTTTCTGAAACACATCTTAAATGAGTGAGGTAACCTATCATGGTTACCTGCTGCACATTTAGCAGTCGCCATGACCCAGCCTCAGTTAAACTTGCAGTCATGCCTCCTCCTCACCTGGCCGTCTCCTGTCCCCAAAACTCAATGATCTATAAACTTCTTGTTTCTGATTAAAATGACTGAATAAACTTATGCTTCTGTCTGAAATGTTTTTCTTTCCCTATCGCTGCTTGGTCAAATAATATTTTTCCTTCAAAGCTCAACCCAAACACATTGTGGATCATTTAGATTTTTTTCTTTCATTCACAGAATAAAAGAGGCCTTTTCCTCTACTACAGTTCCTCTGCACTTTACTTACTCTTCTCTGGAAGGCTCTTATCATAAATGGCCTTATTCTTGGTTATATTATTTCTAAATGTACCACATCTCCTTCACTAGCTGAGAACATCTCTTTAGGTATGAACATATCTTACTCAACTACATCTTTTAAGCACTCAGCAGAAAGCTCAGAATATAGTAGGTATCTAGAGTGTATATGTTAAAAATCGCTAAAGTAGTAAAAAGGGTTAAATTGCAAGTATGGTTTGCCATGAGGACAAATTGGAATTATGTGTGGAAATTACACAGTGTTCTGGCATGTGAACACTCTGTGTGGAGGGAAGAGGTATGGTTGGAAAGGGAGATGTGGTATGTGCTTATGTACCACATGCAAAGAGGAATGACTTCTTCAGGGCTGTCCTCTCTGTAGCTTGGCTCATGTTGGTTCTCTTCCATGGCACTGGACATGTATCCTCATACACCCTGCCCCAGTTCCTACTTTCCTACCTTAGGTGTATGTCAGTCTCCAGCCCATAGGCTCCTTCTTCAACAGCTTTCTCAAAGGCCATAATGGTATTCTCTGGTGCCGCCTGTGGAAGAAAAGAAGATGAGACTCCTATGCCTCAGCATCTCTCCTCCCAATATCCCTTTTATAATAAGGGTGGAATCTAGGAATGAAAGGACTTTGGGAAGCAGGGCTTTGTCTCTTTTCAACAAAGCTACCTGTATTCTCCTCTATCTGATCTGACATTGGGCATAGTAGAGAGAAATGGATTGAGAATAAGATGACATGGGTTTAAGTTCAACCCTACAATTAGCTCCTTTTACTTATCATATCAAGACAAGAACACTTTCTTTCCAGAGGCTCCTGTGTTACTGAGGTTTCTTACTCTCATCCACATGCCTGCCCCACTTACTTGTACTTAGTCATGTTTGTCAGTTCACACCTACCATGGGTGAACCTCTATGTCCAAAGAAGACTGGCTTAGGCCCCAACTCTTCTCTCTCTTGAATGCAGGGAGAATAAATCCCCAGTGGCATCGCATAGAGACATATGAGAATAAAAACAAATGGCAATCCAACAGCCAACTGTAGAGCTAAAAATGTTGGAAGGAGAAGAAAGCCGAAGAAAAGAAAAAGAAGGATGGAAAAATCATATTATGCAACTACCTTAAAGCAGTCGTCTGAGTAAATGTCCTGCCCGTGGGTTTCACTGACTCTGTAGATCGGCTGATTTACTTTCTATTTCTGTCACATCCCTCCTTACTTTCAGGCACTTGGATATAAATGTATAAGACTGTTCAAGTATAAGGCATTACTGTTAAGGTAACATTATTGAACTGAAAAATGATGGGAACAGAACAGTACAGAGGATGGGAAGAGAAGGAAAGAAAGGGCTTGTTAAGGAGCTATTTCCCAGGAGGAAATTGGCTAGTTCTGAGAAAGCCCTAAATCCCGTAAAGACCATGCTAAAATGCCTCTCTATTTAGGTTAGTGCAGCACAGAGGAAAGGGCACTAAATGCCAGGCTTTATAATTTCCTAGTTGTATGACTAAGGACATGGACCTTAACCACTCTGGTCTTTACTTTCTTCTATAAAATAGGGCTGTCTTTCTGTGAACATCAGCCTTACAGAATTATTATAACAGCATTGATTCATAATAGTTACTCAATAAACATTAATTATTTGCTTCCCTTTTCCCTCCCTTCCCCATCTCTCTCTCCCTCCCACTCCCTGCACACATGTGCACACACATATTTATATACAGAGCCTGTCTCTAATCCCTATTATTACAAGCCATTTCCCAACACTTACTATTTTAGAATTCTGAGGATTTTACCCATTTGTACATTTTTAAGTTACCACCTATGCTTCCATGATTTCCAAATCTAGGTCTCCATGTCTAACCTCTTAACCTTGTGAATATATTACATTTCTTGAGTCTTTCTTTCTTGTAATATGATATCCTGGATCTTCTTACTCTAACTAGAATTTAGAAAGTGAAAAAAGAAGAGTGCATTATTGTCCTGTTTCAGATCTTTCCCCTGGAAATATTTCCTAAAGGTTACCCTCCACACAGAAGCACATAGATACAAAAATACAAGGGCACCATAATCAGCCAGATTTTTCTAGCCTATAATCTCCCACAAGTCATAAAGCAAACACCCCTTATTAAACAAATAGAAAAAAAAGGAAGAAACAGAGAAAAGCCTACTGGTTTCTCAGTCAGTAGGGTGCAGAAAGAGAACTGCATTCTCAAACCAGTTTAATGTAGGTATTACATTCTCTTTTGTCCCCATTACAGTAGGAAACAGTAACAAAGAGACATTTCTACTTCTGCCGAAGTTCCTAGGTATTACAGAGCCTCACAGAGAATGTTGCTTTGACTTACTTAGGTGTGATCAGTAAACTCTACACTTAGTGTTAGTTGAATTAGTAATATTTGAATGTAAACTGAAAGAACTGTGCTCATATCAGAACTCTGAACAAGTTAAATAAAAGTACACTGTACACCTCCACATGGCACTGATAGACAATGTGTAACAACACAAAGAAAAATCTTATTTTTCTAGAGGAAGAACCCTTAGAAGAAGGGCCTTGGTCATGGAAATGCTAAGACTGTCTACATGGGCTAGTGAGAACAAAAGCAACACACCTAACAAGCTAAAAGAATTTAAAAGAGACAGGGCTAGGGCTGTAGCTCAGCAGTCAAGAGCTTGCCTAGCAAATATGAAGGCCTGGGTTAAATCCCGCATATCACAAGAGGAAAGAAAGAAAGAAGAAAGAAAGAAAGAAAGAAAGAAAGAAAGAAAGAAAGAAAGAAAGAAGAAAGAAAGAAAGAAAGAAAGAAGAGAGAGAGAAGAAGGAAGGAAGGTAGGTAGGTAGGAAGGAAGGAAGGAAGGAAGGAAGGAAGGAAGGAAGGAAGAGAAAAAGAAATTAGCCAGGCATATGAGGTTGTTTGGTGTATGCCTGAAATCCCAGTGTTCTGAGGTGGAGGCAGGAGGATTGCCACAAGTTTGAGGCCAGCCCAGTTTACATAGTAAGGTCAACCTGAATTGCATATCAAGATCTTGTCTCAAAAATAAATACATAAATAAGTAAATAAATAAATAAGACATGAGGTTGGCTAGCTACCAAGTTTCTATTTTTGTAAGTGGAATATGGAAGTTAAAGTCAGAGATGAGGGATCAGGCAAGGAAGGCTCTACCCAACATGACATACTTTCTCTTTCCAAACATGCCAAGTAGAAGGTCAGAGGCCAGGAAATGATGACCATCAGAGTTATGCAGCTCAGGTGCACATATGGAGCAAAGATCTAGGACAAAGTCAAAAGTCAAGCTAGATACCTCAGGACAAATAATGCCAAGAGCTACAGAATGATGCTTACCTTCAGAGACAGCCCAACTACCAGCCACCTTTCATTCCAGAATCTGAATAAAATCACCACTAAGAAAACATTCAGCAGGATTGTTACCATACTCAAGACCTGGGGAAAGAGAAAAGATCTGATTTGTAGGCACTAGGTTGGAACTGAAACTGTCCTTGGGAATTGTATGTGTATCTTCACAATATCAGGGAACTCATGTCCTCATCCTTTTCATCTAACCATCCTGTAAATCCCCAATCAATTTCTTAATGGTGGACCCAATCACTTGCTTTCTTTGCTCCTTAGTGTTTGCTATATAATATAACTGGGGAAATTACACGATTATGTGTTTTGATGTCATAATCAATCTGTTATTTCTAGCCTCAGCCGGGCCCTCAGCATGGCTTGGCTATCTCTCACTCAGTTTCAACATTGGCCATTACCAATGTTCACCTCTTCTTTAAGGTTCAGTGGTATACTCAGTATAAGGAAATGATATTTTATAATTGCAGTTTTTTTGAGACAGGGTCTCACTAAGTTGCCCAGACTGACATCAGACTTGCTGTTCTCCTAGCTCACCCTCCCAAGTGCTGAGATTATAGATGTGTGCTCACCTTTTTGATGTATGTTTTCCCCCAAAAGACTAAAAGCTTCATGAAGTCAAGGATAATAGTTGAATTACTTATGAATGTATGTTCAGTGCCTTATGGAATGTCTGACATACAGTAAGTATCTATAAATATTCAAAACATCTGCTCTCCAGAACACTACACACTTCAGACAAAGAGAAGTTAAACCACAAAAACATTACTTTTTCAACATATCCTATAATGTCCTTTGGAAAATCTCAAAGGAGACTGAAAGATACACTGGTAACTAAAGTGTCAGCATCCTTGAAAAGCACTGTAGTGTCTCCCCTCTATGTTTGAATGAAGAAGAGATGCTGCAATTGAACTGGGCTTCTTGGCTTCAAAGGAGATGATGAGATCCTTCTATAACACAGGCCAAATAGCAGTACTCAACTGGCTCAGGTACCTTAAGCAGTTTCTGTAATAGCCACAAGACAGGAATAATAATCAGAAAGGCTCAACTCACGGGAATTCTCAGTAGTGATTAGTTGAGCATGGTGCCTTCTACTACAAAATAAATGTTGTTACCAATAAGGCCTATATGTTTACTTTGCAATCTTCTCCTAGAAGATCTCATGGCTTCAACTTACATCCATTCTAAATATTTAAATTTATATTTTTAATTTGTAATTATCATTTGTATAACAAGAAATTTACTTGGAGAATTTGACGTTTTTAAGCTTGGGGAACACAAGTATAGTGTCATAACCATGCCTAGAAAAGGTTATAAAAAAGAAAGAGGCAGCTAGGGATAGTGGTGTACATCTGAAATCCCAGCACTCTGGGAAGCTGAGGTAGCAGGACTGCAAGTTTGAGCCCAGCCTGGCCAACTTACCAAGACTCTGTCTCGAAAAAAAATTTAAAAAGGGCTGTGGATATAAATCAGTGTAACAACACTGCATTCAATCCCCAGATCCCCCCAGCCCTCACACACACACAGAGCAAGAGGCTGTTCCTAGAGCTACTCAAACCCATTGTAGAACAAAAGAAGAAAGGCCATACAGTAAGTATGATATAGGCCCACAAATGACGGAGAAAAGTTGCTTGTTCTGTGGTTACCAGTTAGGGATCCTTTGAGAGAAACCATACTGGTATCATTTTAAAGAAATTCAAACCCTGAAAGCATCAAAAAGACATCAAAGTAGAAACTTCAGGAGGTTATAAGAAGATAAGCATTGACCATATAAAGAAAGTGACAGTCAGGTATCTCAGCAGAAAGTCTCTGAAAACACAGAAGAATGCCATGGGAGAAAGCATCAACTATGCATCCACCCAATATAATTGTCTTGTGCTTCTGTGTGTGACTGTTTTTCTCTTCTGTCTCCTCTAATTCTAGGCCCCACTCGGGGGGCAGAGGTGAAAGGGTCGCTATGCCCTTTCCACCCGTGTTTGCTTGAATCAGGCCCAAATAGGAGAGGGAAAAGATTCTGAGATAAATAAAGTTGGTGTCTGGATTACTACAAAGGACTTAAAACATTTTAATGACTGAAATAAGAATTTATCATGGGGCTGGGGATTTAGCTCAGCAGCATAAGCACCTGCCTTGCAAGCGCACAGTCATGAGTTCGATCCCTGGTACCAATAAAAAAAAAAAAGTATTTATCATGATTGAAAAGCACTAAAAAGGTAAGAAATTTGCCTAAGACTTAAATGAATGGGAAGAACAGGGCTACAGACTGTGTTTAATTCGAAGTAGTAACAAGGGATAAAGTATGGGTTCAGCCACATCAGTAAATTGTTACAGCTCTTAGAAATTTAATTATTTCAATTTAAGTTGTATAAGCAGATCTCTTCCCTCTAGAGAAACAATGAAAGACAGAGTGATGGTATGTGCCACACTGAGTGCCTAGGTGCACATTCAGTTCTGGCCTAAGGTCTCACACAAGGATTCAGATGTCTTACCTTATGACATGTGTGCAGGTGTAGTTCAATCCTTTCCCGAAGTAACAAAACTCCAAGTATCTGAAAAGCAAAGAAAGATGACAGGGTTATTTTGAAATTATCAAGTTGCTGTCCAAAGCACTGCTGTATAGCTCAAAATGCCTCTTATAGCCAGGTACCGTATTTACTTTCTTCTATGACTGTACTTATAGCCTACGGAAGCTTGCCATACTGTTCTTCTACCTGAAACAAACAAACAAAAAACACCTCTCTACCCATACCATTGATCCTTTAAGTCAGTTTACATAAACCTCCTAGTTGTAACATTTATCAGCACCATAAGAATTCATTATAATTTCTTCTAGGATTTAATAATAATTATTACACTGATGCTCTTCCTAAATTTCTGGCCTTTTCTTTCCCTTATGATGGACTTAATTCTTGGTATTACTTATGGTGGACTTGCTTTCATGAGAATAAAGGTCAGGTGCTGGCCCTTCCAAGGATAACTTAAAAGTACTTTTGGGGGGAAACAGTGTTGACGGTAAAACTATCACTTACACTGGTATAAGCTCAATAAATCTGAGATTTGAGCCAGACACAGTGGTGCACACCTGCAATCCCAGCACTTGGAAATGAATGCAGGAGAATCGCCACGAATTTGAAGCAAACATGGGTTACATGGCAAATTCAAGGCCAGCCTGAACTACACAGTGTGACCCTGTCTCCAAAGAAAAAAAGGGAGAAAATAAATAAATCTAAGATTTAAATCAAAGTCTAGTCAGTTATTAAGTCAGTATGAAGATAGAAAATGTAAGCTAGAGTCTTCTGATGCTGGAATACTTATGACAGGCTGAATGGATAAGGGGCTCACCTTTTTACAAAATAATTTCATGTACATGTTTTTATTTGTTCTTTACCCAGTCCTATTATGTACCATTTTATTAAGCATTATGATAATTTTCATTTGAGAAAGAAGGAAACTGAGAGATGAGTTATACAATTTGACCAAGATTGCAATATAACAATGAAGGAGCTGGAAAAGAACTGAGTTCTCCTTCTTTTGTCACAACAGTTCTGATTGCATTTATTCAAAAATAAGTAGAGTAGACAGTCTACTGTTTACCCCTGTTCAAATACAACTACTTTATTAGACACTAGAGCTCACTTTCACCTTGGAAGCTAACAATACCATTTTGTGTTAATCATGTGTGAAAGTGGTACAATTCAGCCCACAGTTAGGCCTAGAGCACATACTTCTGCAATTTCCTGACTGAAAAGAGAATTTCCCAAATGATCTCTCTGCCTCTAGACACTCTCCACACCACAACTTCCAGAATGACTTTCTTAAATGGCAGCCTGATTTATGCCAAGTGTCTCAACCTTACTTTACAGGCCTTCCAAAATTTGTCACAAGAAGTAGTTCCCCATTATTCCTCATTATATCCTGTATACTAAGAGCACTGACCTGTCCCTCTTAACAAGACGTTTCATATGTTTCTGTCTCATCACTACTTTCTGATGATGTACTCTGGTGGTGCAAAAGTATTTTTCCTATTTCATGCGACCAAATCTATCATTCTTCCAAAATCCTACTCCTCTAAGAAATCTCATTTAATCCTCTTTCTTCTTAGAACTCCTGTGGCACTTCATTTAGACCTCCCTAATGGAAATTATAATATTCCACCTGTGTTAGTTATTTTTTGTCTATGACTTATTTGCCTACAAGATTCTAAACACTCAGTGAATGAGCAGTTGTAATTTTATGTCTCATGTGTATCTCTATGGGAAATTCTCTATGAAAACAAAAATCACATATGTTTTACTGACTTCCATATACTTAGTACTTGTCACAATGCATTTATACAATAAAAAAATTTTGTTTAAAGAAAAAAATTAATGCAGATGGCAATAGATGTGTGGTTGGATTGTTTTGTATCAGATAGGAATTTAGTTGGGACACAGAATATTGAAATCAGAGAGAAATCTGCTCTATGTATAAATAGGCACAGAAAGAATATTAAATTATTAAAATTATCCTCTCATTAAGCTTCCTATTTCCATAGACTTTTTTCTTGCATGGTATAAATTTCTGATGCTATACTACTTACCGTGTCAGGCATTAGAAGCAGTGTCATACTATTATTAAAAGACTTTTGCTAAAATGTACCTTGCACCTGGGCTATTGACTAATGTGTACATTAGAAAACTTTTTATTTGTGAGGTCCATAAAGATTGCTGATGTGAGATAGGGTCATCTAAAAATGACAACTCTGAGTGAACCATTGGACAGACTATGAAATGGGGGAAGAGAGAAGAGATGTTCTACCCCACTTTGAAAAGGACAAACCAGTCAGGCATACCACAAAAAGACAAGCCTTTCCCCTGTTGACCATACCTTGTAGATAAAATGCAAATAGTTGACATAAACCCCAATTCTGCTAAGACTACAGTAATCATAGATTCTGGGTGTTCCCGAAGCCAATGAGATACTATTCCAAAGGTAGGAGTATCTTGTAGGGCTGTTCAGGAAAGAGAAATAGGAAGCACTACTTACCAATAACAAGAAAGTGTAGGCAGTGAATATCCCAAATAAACTCAGCATTAGAATGGACCAGAAGAACCAGTATCCTGTTACCAGAAAAACGACCCTGAAAAAAATTTGTTTCAATCCTTAAAATACAGCAGAAATCAGTATTGATATCTGCATCAAGTATGGGGAAAAGACCAGACTAGAAAAAGCATAAGAAGGACATAAGAAAAGCACTTTGTGAAGCACATCTGTGAAAGCTTTGGAGATATTTTCTTGAGTTTTAACTTTGTCCCTAGGCAACTGGGTCCATCAATGTGCTCTCTATAAGTGGTGGGCTTTTAAAAGTTATTAAGAACACATCTTCAAAAATCATGTCCTGTTTAAAATACAATAAAGAAATCTTTTAGTACCAAAAGAGAAAAGAATCATCACATAGATTTTCTGTCTTAACAAAACTAATAATTTTTATTTTGTCAGGTTCTTTATCTATGTACACATATATTTTCTTACATAATTGAAATAATAACTACATATTAATTGCTGTATTCTGTGTAAGAGATGAGGGCCCTTTAAATATAGTCCTGATTATTTTGTTCCTAAAGTACTATATGAGAGAAAACTGCTAACAATTTGTTAAGAGTAACAGTGTTATTCCTGGTGTAAGCATTATATGTCAAAGAATTTAGACTTTTCCTCTCAAGATAACAGAGATTATTTCCTGCCCATAAAAGAGAAATACAAATTAAAACAACACTGAGATATCATCCTACATCAGAAAGAATGGCTATCATCCAGAAATCAAATAATAACACATGCTGGGAATAGGGGATGGGGCAGGGAAGGAGGGAGAGGAAACTGGTGCAACAACTATGCAAATCAGGGTGAGGAGTCCTCAGAAAACTAAAAACAGAAGTTCCATTCAACCCAGGTATTCTCTGTGTATCTTCCCCAAAGAGCTAAAGACATAAAAAAAAGTAAGACAGGCATGGTAGTGTTTGTAGCAGCACAACTCATGACAGCTAAATCTTGGAAGTGGTCCATATGTCCATCAACAGATAAATGGATAAAGAAAGTGTATTTATACACAGAAGAGTACTACTCTGCCATAGAGAAGGATAAACTTGAGCCATTTTTAGGAAAATGAATGCATCTTGAGACCATAATGTTAAGTGAAATAAATCAGACACAGGTTTAAATATTGCATAGTTTCTCTCAAATGAGAAATCAAAATATACAAAGTAAAAGACAGATAATAGGAAATAGGGAGATAAATCTTTTGCAAAAGGAAAGGGGATCCAGTGATAAACTGGGGAGAAAAGGGAAACAATTTGAAAAAAGAATGAAGCTGTGTTATGCACATGTACCAACTCCACACAAGCAATGTAATCACTATGTACTGCAACCATGTACTAATAAAAGTAAAAAGAAAATAAAATCACTGATTATCAACCTTAATTATATCTGCCCTTCTCTCTTGCCATCTAATACAATATCACCACTAGTGTGACATGAGAGGACAAAGTTATAGGGGCCAGAATTCTGCTCATGCACAGACACACACACATGTGCAGACGCACGCGCACACACACACACACACACACACACACACACCTTCTCCTATTCTTCTCCTTTGAAGAAAATGTGTTATGTGAACATAAATATCAATCTTAAGTTAGAGGAATAAATATCACTTGGTCATGATAAAGGAAGTTTTACATCCTTCCTTGTGGAGTGAGTTGATGTGTTTTTAGTAGTATGGGAGATAATTTCATCATGTTAGACAGAAAGCAAGGATGGTTAATAGAAGTGTATATATGCCAAGATTACAATTAGAGGACTGAGTAGATGTATGAACTGGATTAAGTTTAGATGAACAGAAACTACATTTCTCAGAATTTTATCCCAGTATATGATTGAGGCAGGATTGGTCACAAAACATTGCATAAAATAAATACTGCCTCAGCCTTCCAAATATCTGGGACATACCACTGTTCCTGGCTTTAGAATCATTTTTAATTGAAATTCTTAATTCTGTACTAGTTTAAACATGTTAAGGATAATTATTTAGAAGTCTGTGTCTGACATCTCTGTTATGTGCATTTGCTATCAGTTATCTAGATTTGCTAATATTCTCTTTGTTATCCATTGCTTCTAGTACTAATATGGTTTATCTTTGCTTGAGTGTTGGACATTGTATATTTAAAACTTGTACAATTAGCTTGGCATCGTGGCAAATGCCTGTAATCCCAGCATTCTGGGTAGCTCATGCAGAAAGTCTGTATATTCAAGCCTAGTCTGGACAACTGAGCATCTTAATGAGACCCTGACTTAAAAGAAAAAATAGAAAAAAAGAATGGGGGATGTAGCTCAGTGTAAAGGGCCTACATTCAATCCCTAGTAGTGGAAAAAATTGCGTCAGTAATTTGAAACCTTGAATTACTCTATATCCGCTCAGAGGAGTTTCTGACAGATAACAGGAAATATTAACAAGTCTCTTTCTTCTTTTTCTTTTTTCACTGCAGGGAATTGAATCCAGGATCTCATGCATGGTAAACAGGGCTCTACACAGAGCTATATCTCTAGCTGGAAAGTCTTTCTACTTTAATCCAGTTTCATTCTTTTATGTTTTCTGTATATCAACAGCTGCTTCTATACCAGTCTGTGTCTCTGGATTTACATCTTTTATTGTCTTTATTTGTTATTAGTACATGTTTGTAGTATATAATGATTATATGCCTCTTGAGGAGTTTGTACAGGTACACAATTTTTTTTTCAAATTTTTCCTCTTCTCTAGCTCCCCACTCTCTCCATCTCTTGACAGAATTTCTATTTTTAATTTCCTGAGGAATCTCCATACTGATTTCCACACTGGTTGTACAAATTTACACAACAGTGTAGGAGAGTTCCTTTTCCTCTTAGACCTCAACACCATTTGTTATTATTTGCTTTCTTGATGACAGCCATTCTTTCTGGAATAAGATAATATCTCACTGTTGCCTTAAATTACATTTTCCATGGCCAGAGATGCTGAACATTTTTTCACATATTTACTGGCCATTTATTCTTCTTCTGAGAGGTGTCTATTCATTTCAATTGCCCTTTTTTAATTGGATTTTTTTTTATTTTGGGAGGTCTAAGTATTTTTGAGTCTTTAAAAATATATTCTAGGTATTTTTCATTTGGGGAATAGCTGGATAAGTGTTTTTCTCATGTTATCTCTTTATCAGTTGTTTCCATTATTGTGCAGAAGCTATTAATTTTATAGATCCCATTTGTTGATTCTTCATGTTATTTTTTGTGCATTTGGGTTTCTGTTTAGAAAGTTTTGCCTATGTCTATACCTTCAAGAGTTTTACCTCCTTTATTTTCCAACAGATTAAGTGTTTCTGTCTTCACATTTAGAACTTTGATACATTTTGATTTTAGTTTAGTACATGGTGAATATGGTTCTAGAGATAATCTTCTGCTATGTGCAGAGTGAGTTTTCTAAGCACCATTTGTTGAAGAGGCTCTTTCCTCTGGTGCATGTTTGTGGCCTTTTTGTTTTTTGGGGGGTTTTTTGTTTGTTTGTTTTTTGTTTTTGTGTGTGTGTGTGTGTGTTGGGGATTGAACTAATGACCTCACGTTAGCCAAGTAGGCACTTATGCCACTGAGCTAAATCCCCGGCCTTGTGGGCTTTTTGTTAAAGATTGGATAACTGAATAGGCCTGGAGTATTTTCTGCATCTTTTATTCTATTCCATTGATCCTCATCTCTGTTTTTGTTGCAGTACCATGCTGGTTTTTTTGTTTGTTTGTTTGTTTGTTTGTTTGTTTTTTAGCACTGTAGTTCTGTAATATAGCCAAGTCTGGGCCTATGATGATACCTGCTTTGTTCTTGTTGCCCAGGATTGCTTTTGCTATTCTGAGTCTCTTTTGATTCCATATGAATTTTAGATTGTTTTCTCTAGCTCTGTGAGGAATGCTATTGGTATTTTGATTGGGATTCCATTACATCTGTGTATCAGTTTTGGAAGTATAACAATTTGCCAATATTGGTTCCGCCTATCCAAGAACAGTGTATATCTTCATGTGTTTCTGATGTCCTCTTTGATTACTTTCTTCTGAGTGTTGTAATTTTTATTGTAAAAATCTTTCACTCTCTTGGTTAAGTTAATTCCTAAGTATTTAATTTTTCGTGGTGCTACTGTGAATGGTATTATTTTTCTAATTTCTTTCTTGAGTTTGTCATGGTGTACAAGAATGCTATTGACTTTTGTGTGACTTTGTATCCTGCTATACTACTTGTCTTAGTTACTGACATTGCTGAAACAAAATACCTGACATCTATCTATAGACGTTTCAGTCCATAATCAGCTTGCTCCAAGGCAGGGTGGCATGGCAGAGAGGCACTGCAGAGGAAAAACAGTCCATGGCAAAGC
Source organism: Hydrochoerus hydrochaeris (assembly GCA_004027455.1). Classification (NCBI taxonomy): domain Eukaryota; kingdom Metazoa; phylum Chordata; class Mammalia; order Rodentia; family Hydrochaeridae; genus Hydrochoerus; species Hydrochoerus hydrochaeris. The sequence continues at coordinate 518,459 of PVLA01000426.1, read as the reverse complement.
CAGCCAGGCAGAAGGTAGCCAGCAGTGAGGTAACAACAAGCAAGCGACAATAGGAGCCTTTTTCTGCCCCTTTTATATTCTGTCTATGCTACCGAGCTTAAAGTGGGTTCCCAACCCATCAGCGGACTAATTTAGTAATCACACACCCTTAAGCCTAGCATCATACCTTCTAGATCCAGCCATTTCTGAAAAAGCCCCACCAATGACTGCATGAGGCTTTGGGGAACAGAGGAAGCATCTAGACAAAAGCCATAACACCAATGAATTTGGTTATTAATTCTAGGAGTCTTTTGGTGGAATTTTTGTGGGTCTTCTATGTAAAGGGATCATGTCATCTGCAACTTCTGTCTTTCTCATCCCTTCTATTTCTTTTGCTTAATTGTTCTGGCTAATGTTTCAAGTACTATATTGAACAGGAGTGGTGATGGTGGATGTCCTTATTTTGTTCCTGATTTTGGAGGGAAAGCTTTCAGGTTTTCCTCCATTTAATATGATGTTGGAATTAGTTTGTTACAAATGGTTTCTATCAATCTGAGACAAAGTCCTTCTAATCCTATTTTTTCCGGATTTATTTTTTGTCATGAATGGATGTTGGATTTTGTCAAAGATAGTTTTCTAATCAGATATTTTTAAAAGAGAAAGATTCTCTTGGATTATGTGGGTGAGCACAGTGTAATCAACTGAGCTCTTAAAAATGAGAAGAAGGCAGAATAGTGATAGAAGGAAAATGAGAGAAATCGGAAGTATGAAAAGAACTTCACACATAACTTCTAGTCTCAAACTAGAAATTCACTGGCTTCTAGAAAATGAAAACATTCCCCAACTCACAATAGCTACAGAAACAAAGACTTCAGTCCTACAACCACAAAGAACTGGATTCTGACAATAACCTGAATAAATCTGGATGTGAGTTGCCACTCAGAACTTCCAGAGACCTCCACCACCCACCTTTCTGAAGGGGGCCGGAAACATGACAAGACAGAGAAACAGCAAAAGGTCTCCAACTGTGGAACCAGAGAAAGTGAGTCCAGCAGAGGTAAATGCAGAGGAGGTTGAGAGCAGCAAACCTGTAATGTCAGAGACAGCCTCATCGGAAACAAAGAAATACATCCGTGACCTCATCGTCGAATTTAAATCTGAAATTCTAACTCAGGTGAAGCAAGATATAAGAAGATTAATAAAAGAAGTCCTGGGTAATCCTCAGGTAGACACAAATAAAAGAATAGAGAAACTCAGAGAAAGGAAAGAAGCTTTGATGAAGAATATAAACAAAACCTAGAATATATGAAACAGATCCAAAGAGAATATCAGGAAATTAAAAACTCCGTTGAAAACTGGCAAAACCTTTTAACAGAAACTAAAGATAAACTTTCAAAACTTGAAGATAGATTTGCAACATATGATCATGAAAGGAAGGATCTGTTAAAAATAACAAGGAGCCAGAAAGCAACGATACAAAGGCTAGAAGATGACAAGAGGATTTATAACCTAAGAATAAAATATGTGAATGAAGATGCAGCAACAAATACAAATGAAATAAAAGTCTATTCACAGAAATAATTAAGGAAAACTTCCCAAACATAAGTAATGGAAGTGAAGTTCAGATAAATGAGGCATACAGAACTCCAGCCAGATACAACCCAAACAGATCTACACCCAGACATATAATAATCAGGATCCCAGAAATCGATCACAAGAACAGAATATTAAAAGTGGTCAGAGAAAAGAAACAGATTACCTATAAAGGAAAACTCATCAAAATCACAGCAGACTTCTCAATGCAAACCATCAAATCAAGAAGAGCTTGGAATGAAATATTCCAAGCCTAGAAAGAAAATAACCTCCAACCCAGAATGATGTACTCTGCAAAACTGTCTCTCAAAATTAATGGAGAGACAAGATATTTCCACAACAAAGAGGAACTGGGGGAGTTTGCGACTACCAATCCAACCCTGCAAAGAATACTGAAGGACATTCTAGAGAGAGAGAAGAAAATCACCAGGGTTCCAGGAATAATGGCAGAAAGGCCTCAAAGAAAGGGGCAGACAGTGGAATGAAGGAGAAAAGTAAACAAACAACAATAACAGAAAAACAGCATGGCAGAGATAAGACAGAGAAGATTGGTTATATCACTGTTTTATCTTGACTGATTTTATTTGAATCTGGTATGCTTGAGAGTGTCAAGTCTGAGAGTAGGGGCAACTACTCTGAAGATGACAGGATTCAATAGGATACCCATTCTAGTTTGATTGTTAACTGCCTTTGAAGTCCTACAGTGTCTCCAATGTTTATATTTTATTAATAGTGTAAAGCAATGCTAAGTTTATATTATATTTGACGATATAGACAACTTTATTGAAAATAACAAGAGACATCATAGTGACTACCGTAGATCACCTAGTGTTGTGTTTTTGTATGTTCTTTTCATTTCGTGTTTCTCTAGGAATTTATATTGCTGACTTGTTTTGATTTGTTTCTCCCTCTAATACAGAAAGGCTAGGTATATGTGCAGAGACTTATACATGTGTAGAACTTCTAAGTAGTTTATGAGAATGGATTATAGTTATTGTAAAGAAAAAAAAGGAAAAGAGTATTCTAAAGGATATTACTGCATGTATGCTTGAGTGTGTGGAATTAATAATCATGTTGCTAAAGTTTTAGTTGGATAGATGAGCAAAACTGACTGCAGTCTCATTGTTTGGATGTCCACTTTGTAGGCTTTACTTTTGTAACTTGAACAACTACTTCTAAGAGGAAAATATGTAATTATCAACTAGTGATTTTTTTCTGGTTACTATTTTTGTTTTTGTTTTGTTTTTGAGATTTTGTATTGTTTCTACCCTCTTTCTGTTTCAAAATTTTTTCTTTAAATAAAAATTTTTTTTTAAAAAAAAAGCTAGAGGAGGAAAAGAAAGTGCTCTAAAAGAGATAACTGTATGTATACTTAAGTATGTAGTATTGATAACCATGTTACTAAGTTTTTGTTGGATCGGTGAACAGAACTGTTTGCAGCCTCACTTTGTATGTCCACTTTGTATGCTTTAATTTTGTAACTTGAACAACTGTATCCAAGAAGACAATATGTAATGTATCAAATAGTGATTTCTTACTGTTTATTTTTTTTTGAAATTCTGTATTGTTTCTACCCTTTTTTCTGTTTTGCATCCCCCCTCTTTAAATAAAATTTTTTAAAAAATTCTATTGAAAGTTGCAAAAACTGCCTCAACGAAAGTGAAGATAGAATCTCAGACCTTGAAGATAAGATTGCAGCTAGTGAACAGAAAAGGAAAGATCTTCTAAAAATAACAAAGAATCAGGAAATAACAATTCAACAGCTGCAAGATGATGCAAAGAAAAACAACATAAGATTAATAGGGAGGATATCAGCATTTCCTGAGATCCGCACCATGGTGGAACTTGGGGCACTTGGAAAACAGGCAGCCACCAGCACACTGCTCTGGCAAGTGGCTGTGGCCTCCCAAGCCGCAGCCACCCTAGTGTGAGAACCATATCAGTGTTTCCTGAGATCCACACTACGTTGGAACTTGGGGCACTGGGAAAACAGGCAGTCACCAGCACGCTGCTTGGGTAAGTGGTTGTGGTCTCCCAAGCTGCGGCTGCCCCAGCGTAAGAGCCCTATCAGTGTTTCCTGAGATCCGCACCATGGTGGAACTTGGGGCACTGGGAAAACAGGCAGCCACCAGCATGCCACTCTGGTAAGTGGCTGTGGCCTCCCATGCCACAGCCACCCCAGGGCAAGAACTGTATCAGCGTTTCCTGAGATCTGTGCCATGGTGGAACTTGGGGCACTGGGAAAACAGGCAGCCAGCTCACTGCTCTGGTGGGCGGCTGTGAGTCTACCAGTGCATGGGCTAAGAATCACACATCCATTTCATCCCCCCCTTCAGCTAGCAAGTGAGAGCCAGAGATCTGAGCATCTTTTGTGAGTTTGACTATATGCAATATGGCAAATAAGGGGGATTTTCTTCTGCCATCTCTTTGAAGGCAAATACTTTTATCTCTGTTTTGCTCTGTTCTGATCAATGGTATTGCTCTAGTGAATATTCTGTTTTTATAATTTTGGTATTTCCTTCAACATTGCTCTACCTGATTGAAGGAACAACTATTGTGAAGAAAACCAGATATACTATTGTACCTATTGTTGTTATCCCGGTAACCTGCTGTGAGGTTCTGTACCAATTTCACTGTACTGCCTCAATTGGCTTTGTCCTGTCTTGTTCTGCTGTATTTTACTACCTTCAAAATAAAATTTAAAAAAATAATAATAATATATAAGGAAAATATTTAAAAAATAAATAACAACAACAAAACAGATCAGTAAGGTACTAAGCGACCTGAAACATGATATAACTAAACATATAATGTACTTAAAAAGCAAAAGGAGGGGAAAAAGTGCTCTAAAGGATATAACTGCATGTATATTTAAGTGTGTAGGATTGATAACCATGTTGCTAAGTTTTTGTAGGATCAGTGAACAGAACTGTTTGCAGCCTCACTGTCTGAATGTCCACTTTGCATGCTTTAATTTTGTAACTTGAACAACTATATCCAAGAAGGCAATATATAATGTATCAACTAGTGATTTCTTAATGTTTATTTTTTTGAAATTCTGTATTGTTTCTACCCTTTTTTCTGTTTTGTTTTTTCCCCTCTCTTTAAATAAAATTAATTGTAAAAAAAAAGATTAATAAGGATAAATGAAAAAGAAAGGGACAACACAAATGATATCAAGAGGCTATTTACAGAAGTAATAGCTGAAAACTTCCCAAACATGAGTATGGAAACTGACATACAGTTAGTGAAGCATATAGAACTCCAAATAGTCATAACCAAAACAAAACTACACCCAGACATTTAATAATCACCATCCCAGAAATCCAACACAAGAACAGAATATTAAAAGCTGTTAGAGAGAAAAGACAGATCACCTATAAAGGAAAACCTATCAGAATCACAGCAGACTTCTCAACACAAACAATGAAGTCAAGAAGAACATGGAGTGAAGTTTTTCAGATCCTAAAGGAAAACGACTTCCAACCCAGACTGATGTACCCTGGAAAACTGTCCTTCAGAATGGATGGAGAAATAAGATACTTCCATGACAAAGAACAGCTGAAGAACTTAATGATCACCAAGCCAACCCTGCAAAGAATACTGAAAGACATTCTAGATGCACATAGGAAAAAACCACTAAGCAAGACAGATAATTAAATAAAATAAAAAGGTAAAGATACAACATCAAAAAGATAACATGTCAACAATAAACCAATATATGACAGCTATAATCATTAAATGTAAATGGTCTCAATTCACCAATTAAAAGAAACAGACTGGCAGAATGAATCAAGAAACAATGCCCAACCATATGCTATCTACAAGAAACCCATCTAACCCAAAAGGAACTCATAGACTGAAAGTCAAAGGATGGAAAACAATACTCCATGCAACAGGAACTGAAAAAAAAAGTGGGGGTAGCTATTCTGTTTGCAGACCATGTGAACTTCAAACCAAGAATGGTCCGAAGAGATAAAGAAGCTGACTACATACTAGTTAGGAGAAAATTTCAATAGGAAGAGATAACAGTCTTAAATATATATGTACTAAACTCCAGAGCACCCAGCTACACAAAGCAAGTATTAACAGAAATGAAAAATCAAATAGGCAATAACACAATTATAACAGATACCTTAACATTCCATTGACACAAAGGGATAGATCAACTAGACAGAAAATCAGCAAAGAAATAATAGAACTGAATCACACCTGTGAACAAATGGACTTAATAGATGTATACAGAGTGTTCCATCCAACAACATCAGAATATACATTTTTCTCAGCAGTACATGGGACATTTTCTAAAAGAGACCATATACTAGCCCACAGAACATATTTAAGTAAATGCAAAAGAATTGAAATTATCCCATGCATGTTATCAGACCATAGCACCATGAAACTAGAAATTAATGATAAAAGAAACTGCAAAAACCCCACAAACACATGGAAAATTGAATAATACACTTGAGCAATCAGTGGGTCACAGAGGAAATTAAAAAAGAAATTAAACAATATCTACAAGCAAACAAAAATATAAATACAACTTACCAGAATCTGTGGGATGCAATGAAAGTGGTCCTCAGCGGAAAATTTATTGCACTGAGTTCCCACATTAGGAAAACAGAATGAACACAAATAAACAACCTGATACCTCAAACTCCTAGAAAAAGAAGATCAAGCCAAGCCCAAAGCCAAAAGAAGGGAGGAAATTATAAAGATCAGAGCAGAAATTAATGCAATAGAGACTAATACAAAGAATCAATGAATCAAAGAGTTGGTTTGTTGAAAGAATAAATAAAATTGATAAGCCCCTAGCCAACCTAATTAAAAAAAGGAAAGAAAAGAATCAAATTTATGCAATACAGAATGAAAAAAGTGAAATAACTACCAACTCTGTGGAAATACAGAAGATCATCAACACCTATTTCAAAAGCCTCTACTCTCAAAGGTTCGATAACACAGAAGAAATGGACAGATTCCTAGAAATATACGAACCACCAAAGCTGGATCAAGAAGATGTAAAACTGCTGAATAACCCAAATTCTATTAATGTAATTGAAAATGTAATTAAGTCCCTACCAACAAAGAAGAGCCCAGGCTCAGACGGGTTCACTGAGGAATTCTACAAGAAATACAAAGAAGACTTACTGCCGACATTCCTCAAACTATTCAATGAAATTGAAAGGGAAACAATTCTCCTTAAGTTATTCCTGGAAGCAAATATTACTCTAGTACCAAAACCTGAGGAAGACCCAACTAAAAAAGGGAACTACAGGCCACTCTCCCCAATGAACATAGATGCAAAAATTCTCAATAAAATATTGGCAAACAGGATGCAGCAAATCATCAAGAAGATTATATACCATGACCAAGTGGGATTCATCCCAAGTATTCAGGGATGATTCAACATATGTAAATCAATAAATGTAATCCACCATATCAATAGAGCCAAAAGCAAGAATCACGTGATCATTTCTATAGATGCAGAAAAAGCTTTTGATAAGATCCAACACCCATTCATGATAAGAACCTTACAGAGAATTGGAATAGATGGTCTTTACCTCAATATGATAAAGGCCATCTATGACAAACCCACAGCCAGCCACATATTAAATGGCCAAAAACTGAAAGCCTTTACCTTGAAATCAGGCACAAGACAAGGATGTCCCTTATCACTGCTCCTATTCAACATAGTATTGGAAATACTAGCCAGAGCAATTAGACAAGAGAGAGAAATAAAAGGAGTAAAGATAGGAAAAGAGCAAGTTAAATTATCATTATTTGCAGATGACATGATGCTCTACATAGAAGACCCCCAAAACTCTGTTGAAAGATTCCTAGATATAATAAGTAAATTCAGCAATGTAGCTGGATACAAAGTCAGTACTCAAAAATCAATAACATTCTTATACACTAACAACAAAATCACCAAGAAATAAGAGAAGCCACACCCTTCACACTAGCATCCAAAAAAATGAAATACTTAGGAATTAATCTAACAAAAGAAATAAAAGAGTTATATAGGGAAAATTATAATACCCTGAAAAAAGAAATTGAAGAGGACCTCAGAAAATGGAAAGACATCCCTTGTTCATGGAGAGGAAAAATAAATATTGGGAAATGGCCATTCTCCCAAAATTGTTATACAGATTCAATGCAATCCCAATGAAAATACCACTAACATACCTCATAGATCTAGAGAAATCACTCCTAAAATTCATCTGGAGCCAGAAAAGACCTAGAATAGGAAAGGCAATTCTAAGCAACAAAGGCAAGGGAGGAGGCATCATATTTCCTGACTTGAAGTTATACTACAAAGCTACTGTAATAAAATCAACATGGTACTGGAATAAAAACAAGATCAATGGAATAGATTAGAATAAACAACCACAACTACAAACACACTCAACCACCTTATCTTTGATAAAGGGGCCAAACATGTTCACTGGAATAATGATAGTCTCTTTAATAAATGGTGCTGGAAAAACTGGCTATCTGTATGCCAAAAACTAAAACTAGACCCATGCCTGTCACCATGTACTAAACTAAAATCTAAATGGATCAAAGATCCAAATATTAAAACAGAAACACTAAATCTGTTGGAAGACAAAGTAGGTAAAAATCTTGAAGACATTGGGGTAGGTAGAGAATTCATGAACAAGAATCAAACTGCATGGGAAATACTACCCAGAATCAATAACTGGGATCACATCTTATTAAAGAGTTTCTGCATGTCAAAAGAAATCTCCAGCAGAGTGAAAAGAAAACCCACAAACTGGAGAAAAATCTTAGTGAACTGTCCCTCAGACAAAAGACTTCTGTTTAGAACTTATAACGTATTAAAAAAAAATCAGACCCCTGAAATTCAAAGATCCAATCCAAAAATGGGCATCTTAGATGAACACACAGTTCTCAGATGAAGAAATATGAATGGCAAATAAATTCATGAAAAAATGTTCATCATTATTGGTCATTAGAGAAATGCAAATTAAAACCACACTGAGATTCCATCTCACTCCAGAAAGAATGACCAGGATCAAGAAAACTACCAACAACAAATGCTGGAGAGGCTGTGGGGAAAAAGGAACTCTTCTGCACTGTTGGTGGGGATGTAGACTGGTGCAACCACTGTGGAGGTCAGTCTGGAGATTCTTCAAAAAACTGGGATTGGAGATCCCATTTGACCCAGCTATTCCACTCCTAGGCATATTTCCAGAAGAACTGAAAACATCTCACCACAGTGATATATGTGCACCCATGTTTATAACAGCACAATTTGTAATAACCAGATCTTGGAAACAACTTAAGTGTCCATCAACTGAGGAATGGATTAAAAAAAAAATTGTGGTACTTTTATACAATGGAGTACTACTCAGCTATAAAGAATGATCACATTGAGATATTTATAAATAAATGGATGCAACTTGAGTCCATTCTCATAAGTGAAATAAATCAAACTCACATGTATAAATACTGTATAGTCTCCCTAGTGTAAGAAATAGTAAGAGTAAATAAGATTTTATGGTAATCATGGCTCACCATTATATTGCTTTGAAGTCTTACATTTTCATTCATTGGTTGGAATGGTTTTATTCTGGTTTTTTTTTTATCTTATTATATGTGATGGCATGAATAGTTACTTTGAAGAAAAGCCAATATGGCAGCCATTGCTGATTTAATATCATTTTGCTCTTAAGTCCTACCATGCTTTTGTTTTTCTATTTCCATTGGTTCTATCATGTTGTTTCTTATTGTATTTTAATATGTATGATATTATAAACAAATCTTTTACAGAAAATGAGATTTTATAGTAGCCATTGTTCATTTTCTGTTATTTGTTTCAGAATGCCCTGTAATACTTTCATTCTCTTGAGTGGTTTTACTATATTTTGTTATGTTTGATATTATTGTGTATGAAACTAAGCTCAACTATTTCAAAGAAAGAGACATTATGATAGCTACTGTTAATATCCAATTGTCTTGTTGTAAAGTGCTGTGTTGCTTACATAGTCCTGTTATGATCTTCTTTGATCTGTGCTCTTTTGTTTTATTCTCTTTAAAATAAAAAAAGAAGTAAATAAATAAAAATAAAAAGAATAGAAACTCAAGTACAGAGCAAGGATGTACACTCATATCCCTCTTATTCAATATAATTCTTGAAATTTTAATGAGATCAGTTAAGCAAGAGAAAATTAAAAAAGATACAAGTAGGAAAGGAAGAAGTCAAATTACCTTTCTTTGCAGATGATATAATCCTATACATAGGAGACCCTAAAGGCTCTACCAAAAGACTTTTAGAGCTGATTATAAATTCAGCAATGTAGCAAGATATAAATCAACAGCCTTACTATATACTAATAATGGACTAGCCAAGAAAGAAATCATGAAAGCAATTCCACTCAAATAACTTCAGAAAAAAATACCCAGGAATCATCTAACTAAGGAGGTAGAAGATCATTGCATTGAAAACCCCAGAACACTAAAGAAAGAAATTGAAAAGAAGACAACAGAAGATTGAAAGAGCTCTATATTCATGGGTTAGCAGAATTAATATTGTCAAAATGGTCATATTACATATTCAGTGCAACTTTCATCATGACATTCTTTATAAAACTAGAAAAAAATCCTAAATTCATGATACAAAAGACCCAGTATAGCCAAAATGATCACAACAAGTTCAAGACTGGAGGCATCACAATATTTAATTGAAATTATACTACAAAGCCATAGTAATCAAAACAGCATGGTAGGGGCACAAAAATAACAATAGATTAATTGGAACAAAATAAAAAACACTGAAGCAAACCTGTGCAACAACAGCCATCTGATTCTAGAGTAATATATGTTAAAGAAAAGATAGCCTCTTTAGCAAATGGTGCTGGGAAAGTTGACTACCTACTTGTAGCAGATTGAAACTAGATCTATATCTCTTAACCTACACAAAAATCAGTTCAAAATGGATCAAAGACCTATGTATAAGACTTGAAACTTTGAAACTGCTAAAACAAAACATCCATGAAACACTAGCAGTCATAGGCATTGACAACAATTTTGGAAATAGGATTCTACTGGCACAAGAAATAGTAGCAAGAATCAACAAATGAGACCACATCATATTAAAAAGTTTCTGCACAGCAAGGGAAACAACAGAGAAAAGACACAATTTACACAGAGAAAATTTTAGCAGCTACCCTTCTGACAGAGGATTATTATCTAGAATATATGATGAATTTAAAAAACTTAACACCAAAAACTGAAACAGTCCAATCAATAAATGAGCAAACTGAATTGTTTGCTTGTTTACTTGTTTGTTTGTTTGTTTGTTTGTTTTTTGGTACAGGGAATCAAATTCAGGGCCTCATACCCGCCAGGAAGTTTCAGTGGGATAAACTGAATTGAGTAGACACATCTCAAAAGAAAGAGTATGAATGGTCAATGAGTATATGAAAAAATATTTAACATCTTTAGCCATTTGGGAAATGCAGATCACAACTACACTGAGATTCCATCTCACCCCAGGTCTATCATCAAGATACAAAAAGCAATAAGTGTTAGTGAGGATGGAGGGGGAAAAAGCCCTTTTGCACCACTGGTAGGAATGTTAATTAGTATAGGCACTATGGAAGTCACTATGGGAGTTTCCCAAAAAAACTAAAAATAGAGCTACCATTTGATCTTTCTATACACCACTTCTTGGTATACCACTCTGAAGCAGTTGAAGTCAGCGTACTATAGAGAGAACTGTATTTTCTGTGGCACAATTCACGATAGCCAAGATATGAAACCAGCCTAGATGCTCATTGACAGATGAATGGTTAAAGAAAACGTGGTGCATACATACAATGGAGTGTTATTCAGCCATAAGGAAGAACTGTCGTTTGCAGGAAAACGGATGGATCTGCAGACCATCATGTTGAGCAAAATAAACTGGACTCAAAAAAAGTATCACGTTTGTAATATGTAAACAGTGAATATGTAAACAGTGAAAAAAGAGGTAAAAAAATGCCATAATAAAAAAATGCTTAGTCTGTGCCATGTTATACAATTATACCACATTTAATTCAGACAAGAAATCTTTAATTGGCCTCCATTGCTTGTTAGTCAATGCCAACATTTATATGATAAATTTGGGTAGACATGTTATATAATGAACTTTTGAACTTTAAAATTCTATCTTTCAACATCCTGCTAGATTTTTAATTTTTGCTTACACTAGATGGAAAGTTGGTACAACTTTCATCATAGAAAAAGTTCATAGATCAATTTGTCAGTCAAATTACAATAGAAATAAATTTTAGATAGCACTTTTATATAAAATAAGGTTAAGAATTTTACTAGTTCCAAAATAATGATTTTACTTATTTATAAACACAGTTGACCGTCCTCCACAATAGTATGTTCTTCAAAGTATTTCTGATATTATTATCTTCCTGTATCTATAAGTTTTATTGCTGTTCTATTTTCATGTATCATTAACTTTAAACTTATTTTTTTAAATCAGTACCAGGGATCAAACTCACGACCACATCCTTACAAGGCAGGCGCTTATGCCGCTGAGCTAAATCCCCAGCCCCAGTGTATCATTAACTTTATTCCAGTAAGATCCCTCTATTCAAGTTTTTGAGGGGGTCTTTTTTATTTTCAGTTTTAATCATGTGTATTATGTATTTACCATTAAATATTTGAATGATAATAAAAGTGTTTAGTACAAAATAACTAAAGAGTGATTGGGGATATAGCTAAGCAGTGGAGTTCTTGGCTTACATGCATAAGGCCCTGGGTTTGGTCCCCAGCACACAAAAAAGTTCAGGTTAAAAAAAATAACTCAAGAAAAAAACCAAAATTGATAAAGACAACAGCATGAGTAAAATTATGGATGTAAACTCAGATATGTCAGGAATTATATCAGAGACACAACCATATCCTATTTACAAGAGCAAATTCTGCAATATAAAATACAGAAGGGTTAAAAAGAAAAAACATAAACACATGAAGCTAATATAGATGTACTAATAGCATACCAACTACTTTCAAAATAAAAACACGTAGAGAAAATAAAACATTATGCCAACTCCAAAAAGACAAAGACTAGCTCTGCACCAGGACTGAAGATGTTAGTACTCAGATTCCTGCTCAGCTTGCTCATTGCATCCTAGAAGTTATAAACACGAAAAGTACAGTAGTTGCCCAGTAAGCATCTCAGTTTAGGCAGCAGTGGACAGGGTTTCCTGAACCATTCTTATAGGATATCTGGAACAGCATTCCAAAATTCATGTCTAAGGACTAGTTCTGGACTAGGGCATTGTATAATAGAAATAATAAGGACCAAAGTTCCTAATAGAGATTGATGACCAGAGGTTCCCTCACCATCATCACACTATTTTTGCTGTGCTAACTGGTCTAACTTTAAGCATAGGGAGAGTCAAAAAAAAGTTTAGATATTAAATTTTGCACAAATTTTGTCACCTACAGCTCTTAGTGCCAAATGTTTTAAATGTATAAATATACAGGAAATTAAATATAAATGTTCAGGAATAATTTGAAATTAGTCCCTAAGTAGAAATCACATATAAACTGATGAGAAGAATCATTGAAGAATCCCAAAGGATAAATGACAGAGGAAGAGAATTTAAAAGGAGAATCTGTCTAACAAACAAACAAACAAACAAACAAAAAACTAGTCAGACTGCAAGTATAGCTCAACAGTATGGTGCCTGCCTGGCAAGTGGGAGGTCCTGAGTTCAATTCCCAGCTTAAAAAAAAAAAAAAAAAAAAAGCAAAAAAATACAAGAAAAACCCAGTTTGAAACTCATTGATTCAAATGAAAACAAAACAAAGATAATCCCATAAGAAAATTCATCAAAGGCAATAAAAATTAGAATATTTTTGATGCCATTGTCAGATTAAAATAAAGACATTTTTATATTTCTGTTGTAAGTAGAAACTACTATAATCTTTGAGAAAATATTTTGGCCAAAGATATAATGAATTTTTAACCATGTTTATTTTTCTTGATCTGTAATGCTATTTGTAGGGCTCTATTCTTAGAACATTAGTCAGAATATCAGATTTCTCTGTACTATTATTTTATCAAAAATAAGGATACTAGAAACATTGAATGCTTAACAATAAAAAAATCTAAGTGTGTTATAGTATCTTCATGTCATGAAATATTCTGGAACCACTTTTGATTTTTTTTTTTTTTTGAGACAGGGTTTTGTTATGCAGTTCAGGATGGCTTTGAACACTCACTAAGTAATCCAGGCTACCCTTGAACTGACAACGATCCTCCTGCCTCAGCCCCCCATGCCTGGGATTACAGGCATGTGCTACCATGCTCAGCTTCTGGAACCACTTTAAGTAATATTCACTAGGAGTTTCAATGATTTGTTAAATTCATTATCATTTTTGAGTGAAAAACGAAAGCAAAAGTATATAAACAGCACAAACATAACAATATAAAAATAAGAGAAGGCTATAAAATACATACCAAGTGATTGTCATTCAAGAATGTGGCTAACCAAGTATTTTCAAATTTTTGCATTTTTTAACGTTTAAAATAACAAACTATATTTTACTTCTATAAAAGGAAACAAATTATATTCTATTGGGGGGAGGAGCCTCATATACAAACAGAGCCTCCCCCAAATAACAGATAAAGCTTGCAACAAAATGAGAAAACACCAGACCAGAAAAACTGGAAAGTCTGAGAGTAGGCCAGGAGTGGGAAGCTAGCCATTAAAAGGGTGCTGAGAAGCGACACCTGTTCCTGTGTTCAGAGTTGGAGGAGGACGCAAAAGACAGAGGGAGAAAGGCTGTAGGAGAAGCAGAGAAGATAAGGTTCAGGGACAAAGTTCATGATGACCAAGTAGTGTGGCATCACTAACCCAGAGACTGAGGTCCTGTTGGATGACAGGAAAGCATTATCTGAGAAGGACTGGGAATGCTGGAAGCAGAGAGTCACATTTGGAAGGGAAGATTACAGTGCTAAGCATCCTTCTCCTGCCCCAGAGCTTGGTCTCTCACCCACAAACTGTAGAAAATTCAATTTTGTCCACCCTCCCTGCTATGTCACCCGATCTATTCAACTTAAGGTAAACCCAGGTGGTCATCAGACCAAAGAGCCCTTACACAATAAAGTATAAAAAGTGAAACTCACCAGTTAAAGCTGAAGTACTCATTGGAGGTTTCTATCCATGTGAAGAGCATAACCACAGATAAGATAAATGCAATTACCAGGAACGTGCAAAAGATTTGTTCTCTCTGGGAAAAGAAAGAATTCGTCTAACTTAGCTCCCTTTATCCATATTACCTCAATAATTTCTGCATATATTTCCAAAGGTCAGCATACTTGTGGGGCCATAAGTAGAATAATCACTCTCTTCTTTTTACCCCTACTGAATCCTGTACATGCCTATTTTTAACCTTTACAACATTTATTATACTATCTGATGCCACACTGTTTCTTCAATAAGTAAAAGAAACTTTTCTAACATCTCATTATGGCCAATACCTAGCACTGTTTTATTTTGTTTCGTTTTTCTTTTTGTAGTACAGGGGCTTGTAGGAAATGTTAGGCAAACACTACCACTGAACCATACATATCCTCATCCCTTTGTTACAGTACTATTGTGAGAAAGGATATCACTAAATTTCCCAGGCTGGCCTCGATCTTGTAATCCTGCTACCTTAGCCTCCTGAGTAGCTGGGCTCAGAAGGCATGCGCCACCATATCTGACCCTACCATAGTCTCTTAGATGTAGTTGGCCTTCAACAATCATCTGTTGAATTCTTCCACCTTTCCCTCTACCAAATGTTTTTTCATGACCCATTACTTAAGTAATTCATTCATTCATCATTCATCATTCATCATTTCATTTAGTCACTCATGCACCTATTGGGAGAACAATGAAGAAGCAGAGTTAAGGGGAAAACATTTTTGGAGAAGCTATTTAACAACACAAGGGGTGACCCAGGGAGATGCCAGCCAGCTAGCCTCTCTCCCATGTTGGAACTTTGGGTGCTGAGCAACAAAGGAACCCGCTTGCCTCCTTGGTAAGCAGCTGTGGCTCAAGTGAGCGGTGGGTGACCCACAGAGAGAACCAGCCATCTAGTGTCTCCTAAGATCTACACTATGTTGGAACTTAGGGTACTGGGCAACAAAAGAACCCACTTGCCTCCCTGGTAAGTAGCCATGGCTCAAGTGAGCGGTGGGTGACCTAAGGAGAGAACCAGCCAGCCAGTGTCTCCCGAGATCCATGCCATGTTAGAACTTAGGGCATTGGGCAACATAGCAACCCACTCGTCCCCTGGTAGGCAACTGTGAGCCTACCAGCGAGCGGATGAGAATCAAACATTCCTTTCTCCCCAACCCCTCATTAGCAAATGGAAACCAGAGGTCTGAGCATCTCTTGGGAGGATGACAGTATGCAATATAGCAAATATGGGGGATTTCCTTCTACAATCTCTTTGAAGGCAAATATTGTTATCACTTAAGACAGAGAAGATTGGTTATATTGCTGTTTTATCTTGACTGATTTTATTTGAATCTGGTATGCTTGAGAGTATCAAGTCTAGGAGTAGAGGCAACTACTCTGAAGATGACAAGACACCCATTCTGGTTTGATTATTAACTGCCTTTGAAGTCCTATAATGTCTCCAATGTTTAGATTTTATTAATAGTGTAATGCAATTCTAAGTTTAATTATACTATGTTTGACAATATAGACAATTTTATTGAAAATAAGAGACATCATAGTAACTACTGTAGATCACCTAGTATTATAATTTTATATGTCCTTTTCATTTCATGTTTCTCTAGGAATTTGTATTGTTGACTTGTTTTGATTTGTTTCTCACTCTAATACAGAAAGGCTAGGTATATGTGTAGAGACTTATACATGTGTAGAACTTCTAAGTACTTTACAAGAATGGATTATGGTTATTGTAAAGAAAAAAAAGAGAGGAAAAGAAAGTATTCTAAAGGATATAACTGCATGTATATGTGTGGGATTAATAACCATGTTGCTAAGTTTTTATTGGATGGATGAACAAAACTGATTGCAGTCTCACTGTTTGGATGTCCACGTTGTAGGCTTCACTTTTGTAACTTGAACAACTACTTTTGGGAGGAAAATATGTAATTGTCAACTAGTGATTTCCTACTGGTTACTATTTTGTTTTGTTTTGTTTTGTTTTTGAGATTTTGTATTATTTCTACCCTCTTTCTGTTTCAAATTTTTTTCTTTAAAAAAAAAGAAAGAAAAAATATTGTTATCACTGTTTTGTTTTGGTTAATTGTATTGTTCTATTCAATACTGTGTTTTGATAGGTTTTATGATGTTCTGTTTTTGGTTTGATTTTGCTATACCTGACTGAAAGGACAACTATTGTGAAGATAACGAGATATACTATGGCACTTATTACTGTTATCCTGGTAACCCGCTGTGAAGTTCTGTACCAATTTCACTGCATTGTCTCGATTGGCTTTATTCTGTCTTGTTCTGTTATATTTTACTACCTTCATAATAATAACAATAACAATAACAAAAACACAATGTTACAGAATTCACAAGCTACTTTATAAATTTATTTCTCATTAGAAGAGCAGAATTAGGTATTGATAACATTTGCCAAAGAAAACTCTGAAAGGTAAAGTATTTGGTTCAAGATCACAAAGCCAAGAAGTGACAGGGCCAGGGCTGTCATAGCCATCATAAAGGACTTCTTTATAGAAAAGATCTTCAAACTGAGCCTTGAAGGCAACTCTCAGTACTGAAAATCATCACAAATCAGCCATGACACATATTGCCAAATACTTCCTGAGAAGATTAGATTTAGGTCTTATTCAACATAGTCCCGGAAACTTTAGCCAGAGCAATTAGACAAGAGAAAAAAATAAAAGGAATAATGATAGGAAAGGAAGAAATTAAATTATCATTATTTGCAGATGACATGATACTCTATGTAGAAGACTCCCAAAACTCCACTAAAAAACTGCTACATTTAATAAGCAAATTTAGTAGCATAGTTGGATAGAAAGTCAACACTCAAAAATCAATAGCCTTCCTATACACAAATAACAAACTCACTGAGAGAGAAATAAAGGAAACAACACTGTTTACAATAATATCCAAAAAAGTGAAATACCTAGGAATTAATCTAACAAAGGATATAAAAGATATATATTGAAAATTACAGTACTCTGAAAAAGGAGATTGATGAAGATATCAGAAAATAGAAAGATAGGACTGGGGATTTAGCTCAGTGGCATAAGTGCCTGTGAGGTCATGAGTTCGACCTCCAGTACTGCAAAAAAAAAAAAAAAAAAGGAAGATATCCTTTGCTCTTGGGTAGGAAAAACCAATATAGTGAAAATGCCCATACTTCCAAAACTGTTATACAGATTTCATGCAATTCCAATCAAAATTCCAAAAGCATAGCTCACAGAATTAGAGAAAAATCCTAAAATTCATTTGGACCCAGAAAAGACTTACATTAGCAACGGCAATTCTGGCAACAAAGGCAAAGCATAGGGTATCACAATCCCTGACTTGAAATTATACTATAAAGTTGAGGTACTGTGGGGGAAAAAAAGTATGATACTAGCAAAAACAAACAAACAAAAACAGACTCAAAGATCAATGGAACAGATTAGAAGATGCAGAAACAACTCCAGACACACTAAGCCACCTTATCTTTGACAAAGGTGCCAAACACATGCACTGGGAAAAGACAGCCTTTTAAAAAAATAGTGCTGGAAAAACTGGCTACTCACATGCCACTGATTAAAATTGGACCCATACCTGAGCTCTGCATTATGTTGGAACTTTGGACGCTGGGAGAACAGGCAGCCTACTCACCACCCTGGTAAGCAGCTGGGAGCCTAACAAGCCACCAGCACACCAGGGCAAGAACTATCAGCAATTCCTGAGCTCTGCATTATGTTGGAACATTGGGCGCTGGGAGAATAGGCAGCCTACTCGCCGACCTGCACAAGGACCATCCACTCCTTCCAGGAAAAATCAGCCAGGGTTCATGGCTGACTTTGAAAACCCTATTTCCTGAGTGGCTGCTGCACCAGTGGGATGTATTCTGTCACAGTCATCGCAGGTGGCCGAGAGCCCGAGCTCCAGATCCAACCTGGAGGCTCAGCGCACATATGAGAGCTGAGTTCTCAAGATTTGCTTTCTCAGCAGTGTGGTGTTGGCTGCTGGACCGGCAGGCAGCTGGCACGGCTGCTAATAAACAGAAACCAGAAATCCATCACGGAGTCTGAGGCCCTCGCCAGATGGTTTTACTCTTTATGTCTTCTTAATTAAGAGTAAAAGACTCCAAGTCTCAACTTGCTCCCCTTGGACATCATCAAAAAGGAACACAGTCTTTCAACCTTTAGACTGAAATGGTAGAAAGGACAGGTAAAGAAACATGATAATACTAAGCTCACCTGTGCTCCCAGACAGCCACAGAACTGCTCTAGACACCAAAATCATTCATTTATTCATTTGACAAATATAATCCTCAATAATCAATCTTTTTTAAAAATGTGTACCTCTTAGATTGATGATTAGTGTTTTGTAGATGAAATATGAGCTAGGGTCATCATTATGGTTTAGATCTAAAATGTCCACCAAGAGCTCATGGAGCTGTCGGGAGAGGTGGCTGGATGGGAGCAGGCCACTACAATCATTGGTGGACTCACTGTCTCCTGTAGTGAGATCAGTAGCTGAGTACACAGCTGGGAGGTGGTACCTGGTCAGAAAAATGGGTCGCTGGGACTGTTCCTCAGAAAGGCTCCTCCTGTCTTTTCTGCTTCCTGCCCACAATGACACAAGCAGCTCTCCTCCACCCAGCCCCTTCTACAATGCCATTTCTGCCTTGGAGCCAGCTGACCACGGACTGTACCCATGAAGTAAAAATAGACCTCTCTTCCTTTAAGCTGTGAGTGTTGGGTAGGTGTCTCAGCCATGAGAAAAGTGACTGAGACTATCACATAAATTCCTCGACAAATAGTGTCTCAGCAGCTTGGTACCAGTCCACATGAACCCAGCACTAATAATGAAAGGTTCAATGTCTCTAGTTTACTAGATTATGAAGCCTACATGAGCATCATAATAGCTTGTAAATGTCACAGAATCTCAAAGTGCAAGGTGCAGTAAATGCTAAATTTGGCTTCCTAAGGAGGAAGAAAATGGGGGTTTGTGTTTATTGATCACTTCTATGAGCTGATCACTTTGCACATATTACATTTTTTAATGAAAAGACTAAATACTACAGTATTTTTGAAACATTGAGCTATGAAATCATGTCAGTGAGTCATATTTCCCAAATGAAATGCAATGGAAAGGGAACAAACACACGATAGTACATCCTATAAAGTAATGGGATACATGTGAAAGCTGTATTTTAATGACACCTGTGTGGGTGTATAACTGTGTCTAATATATTTCACTGCAATATTAAATTATATTTCTTGTTCTAAATAAATAAATAAATAAATAAAATTGGACCCATACCTTTCATCGTGCACTAAGCTAAATTCAGAATGAATCAAAGATCTTAATATCCAAACAGAAACATTAGATCTTCTGGAAGATTGAATAGGTAAAACTCTTGAAAAGATATTGGTATAGGCAAAGACTTTACAAATAAAACCCCAATCACACAGGAAGTATCACAAAGAATCAACAACTAGGATCCCATTTTATTAAAAAGCTTTTGTGCAACAAGGGAAACCACCAACAGAGTGAAGAGAAAACCCACAAGGTGGGAAAAAATGTTTGCCAGCTGTTCCTCAGACAATGGATTACTATCAAGAACATATAAAGAACTCAAAAAATCAGACCTCTCAAATTTAAAGACCCAATCCAAAAATGGGCATCTGAGATGAACACACACTTCTCAGATAAAGAAATACAAATATATGAATCTCAACATCACTGGTCATCTGAGAGATGTAAATTATAACACTGAGATTCCATCTCACCCCAGGAAGAATGGCTACTATCAAGAAATCAAAAAATAACAAATGGCTGTGGAAAAAAAGGAACACTTCTCCACTGTTGGTGGAGTGTAGACTGGTGCAACCACTATGGAAATCAGTGTGGAAATTTCTCAGAAAACTAGAACTGGAGGTCCCATTTGACACAGCTATTCCTCTTCTGGGTATTTTCCTAGAAGAATTAAAAGCATCATATCACACCAATGTTCATAGCAGCACAATTTGTAATAGCTAAATCTTAGAAACAACTCAAATGCTTATCAACTGAGGAATAGATTTTTAAAATGTGGTTTTTTAATATAATGGAGTACTGCTCATCCATAAAGAAGATTAAACTTGAGACTTTTATACACAAATGGATGCAGCTCGATACCATATTCATAAGTAAAATAAACCATATGCTCATGTGGAAACATCGTATTGTCTCCCTAGTGTGAGAAGCTCAAAGAGCAAATAAGACCCAAAATATACAACAGATATTGTAAAATGAGAAAAAACTGTTCAAAAGGAAAGAGAAACTGCAATGGGGGAAAGGGGAAAAGAAGAAAGGGAAAAGCAAATATATATAATATATATATTATATATATTTGGATTGGGTCTTTATCTTAACTATCATATATATATATATATATATATATATATATATATATACACTACTAATTTTTCTCAGTTCATTGAAAAGAAAGGCTTGTGCTAATATTATTTAGACAATTAAATGCCTATATCTTGTATTCTGTGTAACAAATTTAAAGATAACAAAACACAATGCATTAATCATTGTTTCCTTCCTATTAACTTGTTTTGAAATTTTGGAGTTTTTTCCTTTTTAAAATAAAAAAAGATTGTTTGGGTTGCTATCTGATTCATAATCTTAAAATATTCTGATCACATGAATAACAAACTACCTCTTTGGATACCATTTTAATATGTTGAAAACAGAAAGAATAATCCCTGCCTCATCAAAATTCTGAGGTTATTTTGAGGCATAAGAATAAAAAAATAAAATGAAAAATTTAGAAAGGGCATTCCAAAAAGCTGGAAGAGATCCTATGCATATCTAGGCAGCAAACTACCATCCTCTGAGTATAGGAGAGTGAAAAGCACAAACGACTCAGGTCCTACACATTTTCTCTACAGGAAACTTGGGTGGAATTTAATAACATACATCAGATAATGTCACTCCCCTGCTCAAAACCCTCCCCAAGCTTCCTGCTGTGTTAGAATGTCACCCAAACTGCCTTCCCGGCCACACTCCTACACAGGCAGCCCTTTACATCTCTCACCTCATCCTGTTTTACACTCTGACTCTATTTTGGGGCTCCAGCCACTCTGCTCACCTTTCTGTTTCTAAAACACAACTAAATTTTTTCCTACCTTAGGAGTGTTGTGCTTACTAGTTCTTCTGCCTGAAATACTTTCCCCCTTGATACATACAGGCTGGCTCTGTCTCTTCATTTAGGAGACACATTTTGAGAGGTTTTCTCTTCCTATCCAAGTTTCTAATACAGTTTCCTATTTTATTGTCTTAAAAGCTCTCGTTACTGTCTGAAAGCATTTCTCTTCTCTTACTGTTCATTATCTAAGTCATTCCATAACATCCAGGACCCTAAGGTGTCTCAGTTATAATGGTATATATTAAGTGCTTAATACTTAATATATTAATTGTTGGATAAATCCTCCTCTCTGGTGCTGGAAAATATTCAAAAGTTCCCCACTGTTTATAGGATAAAGTTAAAAAATATTATTTTGGCATAAAGATGCCTCATAATTTGATCAAAACATTCCTTTTCAAACCTACTTCTTATTATTTTTTCCCTTACATATCCCTAACATCTACACTGGACATTCGTTTCTTCCTAAACATAGCTTGTGCTTTTCTATCTCTGGACGTTTGCCCATATTATTCCTTCACCAAGAGTTCCCCGTACCATCTTTTCTATAGGTCACTTCCACGAGTCAGTGACTCCAAGAACAGTACAGTAATAACATTTACTGAGGACTAACTGTGTGCCAAGCACAAATCAAAGTTTATTCCACAAATTACCACTTCTATTTTCTTAACAACCCCAGTTGATCCTACTGTTATTATCTCAGTTATTTTAAGGAGGACTCTGCCGATGTTAGATAACTTGCCCAAGCTCTCATAGTGGTGAATTTCTAATTTTGAGACAGTCAGTAATAATAAATTGAATCTGTGTAATATTTCCCTAGCCACAATATCTTATTAGTGCTTATGCAATATGCTGTACTCCTTCCCCTGACCAAAACGGAGAGTTAAAAATTATTTAGAGACCTTAAGAGGTATCTAGTTCAATTCCCTCACTATAGAGAGAGGCTCAGAGACACCACATAACCAATCCAAGCACAGTCATGTTTTAAATACCATTTTCCCTATGGAGCCTCTTCCTTTATTTTTGCCTCTATATCCTTCTTTATGTCTCTTATGTGACTTTCTACCTCACCCTTATGGGATGAAGATCTATTGAATCTATTTTTTTCCATATTTATCATCACTTGTCCAATCTAGGTCACCAACATCTCTTATTTGGAATACTGCCATTGTTTTCTCTTTGTACATAAAGAGGCAGAGACCCCCCTGCATTAGTGTTGTATGTTCTAACACATCCTCCATACAATCAAATAATAATTAGAAAACATACCTCAGACCACATCACCAGGTTAAAATATTTAGGTACTTTCCTCCTCTCTGGTGCTGGATATCAAATCCAGAGCCTCAACCATGCTAAGTTCATGCTCTACCACTGGGTTACATCCTAAACTCTCTTTAGATATGCTTTATTTTCTGTATGGCAGAAGTCAGTTCTTAAAAACCATGTAACGTTTGACTCACCTCCATCTCTAGCTTCAATTCCTACTCACCAGGCATTTCAGCTTCACCTAAAATAAACCTACCACTCTCCAAACTCACCATGCCCTTTGACTGTTCCCCCAATACCATTTCTTCTACTGTCTACAATTATCTACCTATCAAATTTATCAAATTTTATCAATTTCATCTTCTAAATAAAGTTATCTTTGGCTCCTTCCTTGATGTGTCCCTATGTTCATGTACATACAATTAAAGCACTTTTCTCACTATGTTGAGATTGTGTGTACTTGAAACTCCCAATAGAATGTGAATTCCATGAAAGCAAGAACCATGCCTGAACCACCTCTGTTATCCCCCATGTCTAGTGTAGACACAAAGTACCTAGAAAAGATACAGGGGAAAGAAGAACATAACTGTGTACTTTAGGGAAGCCTCTTGTTTTTGCTACTTTTCTTATTGCTGAGACAAAATATGCCACACCCAAAGTTAAAGGAGGAAAGGTTTATTTTGGCACCCTGTTCATAGAGCTTCAATCCGTCATTGGCTGACTCCAAGGCAAGGAGGTATAACAGAGGGGCATCGCACAGAAGAAACAGTTCATGGCAGGTAAAAAGGTGGGTAGCAAATCAGAAAAGTAGCAAGGAAGCAGAAAGCAACAACAGCAGCCCTCTTTCTGTCCCTTACATTCTATCCAGGCTACCCAGCAAGCAGCACTCACACCCAGGATGGGGCACTGATAATCCTAGCATCACACTGTGCATCAATTTCAGCATTACATTCCTAATCCCAGTATCACATATTCTAGATCCAGCCACCTCTAAAAAGCCCCACCTATTACGACTTGAGGTTTTTGGGAGGACATCTAGACATAAACCATAACACTTCCCATGTCTGACCTCTTTCCTTGTGCTCCCCATGCCAGGGATAAGACATTAGACATCCAGTTAGCTGATTCTTGGACCTTAGTGGGATCATATTTACAATTAAGCAAAGGTTCAAATATTTTGGACCCCCAGTGTACTCATCAGTTGATATGTTATACCAGAGTGGCCACCAGAGAGTCCCAGTTTGTGGCTAAGAGGAAGAAAGACACCTTCCATGAGGCTAGCACACATGGTGCCATGAGGCCTTACTAGAGCACTTCATTAGGAAAAATCAGGCACTAGCTTGACTAATAATAAAGGAATGCCTTGTTTCCCACTTGCTGTTTTTTTCTGATGAGCAAATTTTCACTTGGAACTCATAGAGAAAAGAGAATTAAAGATCTGTGCATTGTTGTAATTCCTAGCCAAACAAATCTCATGTTTATTTAAGGTTCATTTAATGAGTAAATGTAAAAGTGAGTAAGTAAATGAATGAATGAATGAATGAATGACATAAAAGAGATAGTACAGAAATGGAAAAGTAAGGAATAGAAGTGAGGGGTTGGGGGCGTAGGTCAATGACAGTGCTTGGCTGGCATACGTAAGGTCCTGAGTTCAATCACCAGCACCATAAAATAGCATAATATTAATAATATTAGAAGGAAAAGGAAAAGAATACAGCCAGCACATGTTTCAGGAAGTTTAACTCTGGCTCCAGAAATAGCATGGAAGAACCAAAGCCTGAGAAGTCCCAGTCCTGGACAACTCTAGTGAGCCCTTTCTGATGGCCACCAGCAGCCCATGCTCCCCACTTCTGAGAAAGGTGAACCAAAAAAAAAAAAGAGAGAGAGAGAGAGAGAGGTGAACCAGCTGCTTCCCATCTCTCCATACCCGAGTGCAGCAACAAGATCCAAGTTTAGTTTTTTCCCATCGTCTGAATTTCCAGTGGCAACTATAACAGCCAGTCAGGAAGGTGATATAGCATTTGTAATTGAAGATGCGTAAAATCCATGAATTGTGGTGTTCACTTTCGTTTTTTCTGGACTTAATTCTGCTGATCTTCCTAGGCATGATTCACCCCTTTGCTGGAAGGACAAATAAAACAATCAGATCTATTGTAGCCCCAATTAACATATCCCCCACCTCACCATTCTGCAGAAAATCCTATTGAAGATAGACAAATAATGAAACCCACTTACTTGGATTTGGGGCAAAAAAATAAATCAAGGCTTCATCTTACCTTTCCCACTGACTTTTTGAGTGTTTTTTTTTTTTTTTTTCCTTACAGTCATTGTACCATTCCAGGTTTAGATTTCTTATCACTAAAATGGAACTATATTCCTATCCTAGCCAATTCATAGATGTTAAAAACATCAAATTCAGTAACATATAAAATTTTCTTTTTAATCTGTAGTATGTTCTTGAAATAACCTGAAATAACCATGCTGAAGATACAAGTGAGATCTATGAAAAACAGTCTTTAACTAATAACTGATTCAGACATGTAGGTGTCTGACTCTTCCTTTTCCAATCTTGTAACCAGCACTGCAAAATGGAATTTTAAAGGTTAGTTGTTATTTTTTTTTAACCTTTAGAGACAAATGGCTTCCTGGTAAGCCTAAGGCATAAATAGCTTTCCCCACCTCTCCTCAGCCAAGATGAAGGAATGGAATATTCAGATACCGACACCAGGAAGCCTGGATCCCAGTTTCCTCTCGTAAGAAAGGGGACAGTGAACTGAAGATGGCTGACAGTGAGGAAGTAAGTGTGGAGATTTGTGTACCCTCTCCCCCATCTCTTACTATTAAAAGACCCTTGCCCAGCTGTAAAGGGAGGGATGTTGATTTGAGGCAAATAGATCCCTCTATCTCCTCAGAGCTAGTTTTAAATAAATCTTTTTCCATTTTACCCAAATATATGGCCTCCTTTGATTTGGTCAGTGGCAAGCCAATGTACCTGAACATATGAATCTAAATGGCCTGGGACACTTTTGGTGACCAGGAAGAGACAAAAGTCCCTGCACTAAGAGTTGTACATCCTGGCAGTCACTTGGGAAGAGGGACTGACATCTAGTGGCTGACTGAACCCATGGTCAGTACTCCAGGAAAGACAAATTAGTGTGGCAAAGCTGGCTGGGGAAGTAGGCATGACCTGTTCATTACAAAATCCCAAGACACATGTGTGGAACAGTTCCTAAAGCCCTACACGTGGACTTCACATGTACAGTTTTGTTTTCTGCCTTTCAATTATTAAGTTTATTGGTACAATTTAGATTTATATAATAATCACATTCATCATAGAGAATTTGTATCTGTACATGATATATCTTGATTCTTTTTTCTCCCATTCCTCTCCTCTCCCTTCATCTTCCCCTTCTTAGTTTAAAGTTTTGTTTCCATTTTATCTTTCTTTTCTCACTTTTTCTTTTCCTTTCCTTCCTTTCCTCCTCCCCCATCCCTAGTTCCTCTTTCCTTTTGAACATTTTCTTCCTATTTCATAATATCTGTCTTACAATTTGGTTGTTATTTACACTTTCAGTTTCTCACACCACAGAGATAATGTGTTATTTATGCATGTTTGTCTAATTTATTTCACTGAAGAGTATGGTTTCAAGGTGTATCCATTTAGCAATAAATATCTCAAATTCTTTATAACTGAGTAGAACTCCATTGTATAAAAAAAAAATCACATCTTTTTTATCCATTCCTCGGTTGATGGGCATTTGAGCTGTTTCCAAGATTTAGCTATTACAAACTGCTGCTATGAACAAGGTGTGCCTATATCATTGTGGCATGATGATTTTAATTCTTAGGAGAAGATACCAAGAAGGGGAATACTTGGGTCAAATGCAACCTCAACTTCTAGTTTTTTGAGAAATATCCACACTGATTTCCTTAGTGGTTGCACCAGTCTACACTCCCACCAACAGTGGATAAAGGTTTCTTTTTCCCCACAGCCCCTCTAACATTTGTTATTGCTTGATTTCTTGATAATAGCAATTCTTTCTGGGGTGAGATGGAATCTCAGTGTTGTTTTAATTTGCAACTCTTAAATGACCAGTGATGTTGAACACATTTTCATATATTTATTTGCTATTTTTATTTTTTCACCTGAGAAGTGTGTGTTTATTTCAGATACCCATTTTTGGATTGGGTCTTTAAATTTGGGGAGTTTGTTGTTTTTCAATTCTTCATATCTTCTTCATGTGAAGTTTTGGATAGCATGGCCTAAATCTGGCATTAGCCTGAGGAGTGGAAAATATAAAAAGCACAGTTGCCATTGAGCTCTCTGCCACCATGTTCTTTTTCACATGGTAGTCCACCTTTACTGCAGAGGACCACCTGGATGGTTCTCTTTAAATACAGAGCAATTACCCCTACTTTGGTTAAATATGGCCTTATTTCCATGTACTGATAATTATAGAGCTTGGAAGCTATTTTTCCCTCTATTGGCTCTAAGCAATGTAAATAGGGCTAGCCAAAGTACTGGTGCATGATCTTTAAAGCCAGATGACGGTCACTATTTCCCCATCTCAGTGTCTCCCTAAATGGATGAGCTCGATGGGATGTGGAGTCAGTGCTCTAGGGCTGTCACCTGAGTTTGAGCCTCAAGATAAGAGGCTATGACTTCCTAGGGCAGAAAAGGTTTGCACATCAAAACTAAAATACTGCTGCCTAAACATTAAATGTTACCACAATTGTGTTATGTAGATTGGTCTCTTTGCACATCCTTCCCTCCGCATATTGCAGAAGTAATTTTTGGCCTTTTAGCTAACCCAGTTCACAGTATTCACATAATTTTTGCCTTTCTCACAGTCACTCATCTTCCAGTCACTCCCTTCTTCTTGGGTTAATAAAATCCAGGTGAGGCCCTGGGTTGAGGCCTTTGTTCCATGAACTTCCATCTAGGTCAGACCCAAGACCCCTTGGCCGCCCATAACTATAAATACATCTCAGTGACTTTATACTTGCCAGGGATTGTACTGGAGGTGGTAGGTTGAAATTAACTCACGAAAATTCCAAAAACTTTCCTATGGATTACAAATATAAACTCCTCAGAATGTGATGAGGATGGAAAACGGGACTTGTGTTCCTCACGCTGTAGAGTATACTTCTTTTCCTACTTTCACCTGGCCCAAACTCACTCTATCAAGCCTCTTTTCCTACTTTTAATAAATATAGAACCAGGCTGGGGATTTAGCTCAGTGGCTTAAGCGCCTGCCTGGCAAGCGTGAGGTTGTGAGTTTGATCCCCGGTACCAAAAAAAAAAAAAAAAAACTTTGCTACCATTTGCACTTGTCTTGACCAGTTATTTGCAACATCTTTGGCCGTTAGAAAAATGCAAATTAAAACAACACTCTGATTTCATTTTACTCCAATAAGAATGATTATCATCAAGAAATCAAATAATAAATGCTGGTGAGGCTGCAGTAAAAAGGAAATCCTCCTACAATGTTGGTGGAAATATAAACTAGTAAAATTGCTATGAAATTTAGTATGGAGACTCCTGAAAAAATTTAAATTAAAAATGTCACTTTACCCAGCTATTCTACTTCTAGCTATCATCCAGAAAGAATTCAAGACATCATATTACAGTGATATGTATATACCCATGTTAATAGTAGCACAATTCACAATAACTTAATCTTAAAAGTAGTAACCTGTATGTCCATTAACAGATGAATGAATAAAACAAGTGGCATTAATACAAATGGAATATTGCTCTGCTATAAAGATGAATAAACTTGAATCATTTCAAGGAAAATAGATTCACCTTGAAGCAATAGATAAATGTCACAACGTTTCTCTTATATGAAAAACTCAAATACATATAAAGGGTAAAATAAAAGACAGATAATGGAGGTTTCCCAGAGGAGATCTTAGGTGCATTAATTAAAACACTGAAATTTTTACTTCTGCATTTATAATGTTTGTAGTAAAATTTGACAGATTTTTTAAAGCATATAAGGTTTAGTCTTCACTAACCAGAGTTGTCTCTCCATTACTGATAATATCACCTTGTATTTTTGTCAAGTAAATACAAGTAAAGCAGTAAATACAAGCCAAGTAAAGTAGGAAAAAATAATTACCAGGATACCATAAAAGGCAAGAAAACACAATCCTTGTGAAAAGAGAAAAAAATCAGTCAAGCAACAATAAAAAAGAAATGTCTCAGAAGAGAGAACCAGTAGCAAGAATATTAAAATACAATTATAACCATATTCCATATGCTAGAAATGAAAATGCAATATCAGGGATAAAGAATATACTTTTAGGATTAAAACACAGAAAGAAAAGTACAGAATTTGTGAATTGGAAAAATGAAGAAACCAACTTGAACAGAGTAATTATAAGCATTGTAATATAAAAATTACTAAAGTCCCTAAAAGAGAAGAGAAAATAAAGAAGGAATAAAAACAATTGTTTGAAGAATTGACAGCTGAAAAAATTTCAAATCAGATGAAAATTATAACCCACAAGCCCAATAAGCACAAGGAAACTCCAAGGAAAAAAGCACATATAGAAACTATAAGAAACATCATGTTCTAGTTGTCTTGTAATTATAGGTAAACAGAAAAAAATCCCAAATCCAGCCAGAGAAAAAAAAATTGTACATACAAAGGAACTAAAAATGATCTCTCAATATCCTTTCAATAATAATAATATCTTGTTGAAAACCAAAAAAGCTAGAAGATAATGGAGAAACAACTTTAAGAAAACAAGAAAGTAAAAGTCTCCATTAATCTAGTATTCAACTATCATTTTAAAAGTTTTTTTAAAAGTGCTTTATCAGGTATGCAAAACTGGAAAAATTAACCATAAAAGGCCCTATAAGAAGTACTTGGCAAAGTTGTTAGGTAGGAAAAAAGAGAAATATGCATCTACATAAAAGAATGAGGTACACTGGAACTAATATATGGTAGAATGAAATAATATTTTTCTTATTTATAAAATCTCCCCAAGGGGCAACCCACTTTCCAGGACCCCATCTGTCTCTCTTAGACAGAAGCTTTCTTTCTCTTAGTAAATTCTTCCTACTCTTTAAAAAAAAAAAAAAAAAAAAAAAAGCCTCTTCAAAAAATAATTGGTGCACACTTCCAGAGAGATAGCAGAGTAGTGAGCAACAGAGATGCTGGAATATAGCAAGGTGGAGAAGAAAAGAAGGAAGGAAGTGGGTTTCTGAAATACAGGAAGGATCTGAAGTGAGAATTGAAGCCCAAAGGGAAAGAAAAGAAAGAGACTTCAACAACAAAGGAGATGACAGGGGGCGTTTCTTCCCTGAGCCTAGTCTCCCTGTGTGGGAGGGTGGCTTAAACCTGCAGACACATAGTGACTACTGGTGACTTCAGAGGGTTCCACAAAGGAACACACCAGTGGAATGGAGCAGGAGACAGAGTGGACTGCAGTGGTTGGTGTGTTATTCAATTTCAGATGTCCTCCAGGAGAAGGCGATTGGCTGGTAGCCATCTTGGAGAGGTGCAAACCAAGCTCAGAACTACAATAGCTGTGGGCCAGAGCCACTTAGCAACTCCCAGCGTCAGGATGAGGCTGTCAAGTTCCAGTTGGTAGGACTTCAGGGAGCTGAGTTCAAGCCAACAGGAGGCACACAGATTAAATAAATCTGGTTCCAGCCTCACAGGCCGAAACCAGTCTGCACTTCAGTGGGATTAAAAGTGTAAATTTGCTGGGATCATTCACTATTGCCCTGCAAAGTTTACAGCAGTCTTGGTGGGAGTAATCAATATGGATCTGGAGTCTGTCTTCCCATATTGTCCACCAGTGATAACAGAGACACACCTTTTAGTAGACCATTTTTTATTATTTTCTTCTTTTTTTTCCTTTCTTTTCCTGTTTTTGTTTTCATCCTGCTTTGTATCTTCTTGATTGTTAGTTCGTGTTTATATATGAGTGTGAACAAGTTTTCTAGTTTTTTTGTTGTTCTGTTCTGTTCTTGTTTTTATTTTTTTCCTTCTGCCTTTCCTTCTTGTCTTCTGTACCAGTTTCTCAAAGTTCGTGTGATTCTCCTTATCCTCCAGCCTAGCATCTAATCTCTTCCTCTTCTTTTCTTTCTCTATTTTCCCCCCCGACCCCTTAAAATTTTCTCACCTGAGGGTAAAATTGCCATATTGAGGGTTTATTTTCTGTATATGATTTTCTGCTTTGTTTTAGATTTTGTTATATAACCACAAATCTAGTTCATATGTGGCAAATTAATAGTTACCACAGCTTGTCATTTTGTAGGCTATGTTTGATGCTATCATTATTGGTGAATGTACTAATTTCTGGCATACCAACACTGAGGTTGCCTAAGGGCCATAAATGATACTATAGGCCAGTGCCAAAGAACAAGGGCCTGGGACAAATAGGCAACCACTTCTCATCCCTAATAAATAGAAGAGCTAAAGTCTTGCAACAGACTCAAAACCCAGAAATTTGCTATACCTGGAAGACACCTCTGAGAAATAGTCATTTTCTTGGGGTTCTGAATACTAGCAATAAAGCTACTCACCATAAACAATTTATAAGCATCAACCTAAGAATTAAACTTAAAAAATAGAAAATGAGAAGACACTTAAGCAAGATGCATCCCCAGACTTCCAGCTTACCAAAAGCAAAGCCAGAGGGCCATGAGGTAGAACAATCAGAAAGTCACTGTCCTGCACTCTCTGAAGTGTTAACAGCAGAATTACAAAGCAGATGATGAATAAGCATGATAAAAAAATTCAAAACTACAAAATGAGACTGTCTCAAAAAAAGAAAAGAAGAAAAAAAGAAAGAGAAAAAAATCAAATCAGAAATAATATCTGATATAATTACAGAGATGGTGACCACAATGAAAGACATGGTTAGTGACTAGAGCAGATACAGATTTTTAAAAAAAGAACAGTTAGGGAAATTATGGAAACAATGAATGCCTAATGTAGGAAAGAAATAGAATCCATGAAACACATTCAAAGAGATATCCAAGTGATTAAAAACACCATTGAAACTATACATAGTAGAATGAGATAATTTGGGGACAGAAGTTCAGATGTAGAAGAAAATTTGTGGCTAGCAATCATGAAAAGAAATATTTCTTTAAAATAGCAAGGGACAATGAAAATCAATCCAGTAGCTGCTAGATGATGCAAAGAAGAATCACAAAAGATTGATCAGAGTCAATGAAAAAACACAAATGACATTTAAAAACCCATTCACAGAAGTCATATCAGAAATCTTTCCAAGCAGAGAAAAAGAATTTGACATACACGTAAGTGAAGCATATAGAACTCCAATTAGCCATGATCAAAAAAAAAAAATTACACCACGGGATGTAACAGTCAAGTTTCCAGACATTCAACACAAAAACAGAATATTGAAAGCTCGTAAAGAAACAAATTTCCTGTAAAGAAAAGTCCAGTCAGGCATGGTGATGCATGCCTATAATCCCAGCACTTGGGAGGTTGAGGCAGGAGAATTTCCATGAGTTCAAGGCCAGCCTAGACTACACAGTGAGTTCAAGGTCATCCTGAACTACAAAATGAGGCTGTCTCAAAAAAAGAAAAGAAGAAAAAGAAAGAAAGAAAGAAAGAAAGAAAGAAAGAAAGAAAGAAAGAAAGAAAGAAAGAAAGAAAGAAAGAGAAGTGAAGCCCATCAGCATCACAGTAGACTTCTCAACACAAACCCTCAAGTCAAGGAGAGCTTGGAGTGAAGTATTTCAAGCCTTAAAAGAAAACAATCTTCAACCCAAATTTATGTACCCTGCAAAACTATCTTCCAAAATTGAAGGAGAAAAAAGGTACTTTCATGACAAAGAACACCTTAAGAAATTCATGAGACGGGGCTGAGGATTTAGCTCAGCGGCATAAGCGGCTACCTTGCAAGTGTGTGGTCGTGAGTTCAATGCCTGGTACCAATAAAAAGAAAAAAAAAAAAAAAGGAAGAAATTCATGAGTACCAAACCAGCTCTCCAAAATGTTCTAAAGGACATTTTAAAAAGAGATAACAAAGACTACAACTCCATGAATTGCAGCAGGATGAATTCACCAGGTAAGCAAGCAGTTAAACAGAGGTGGGAGTGTCAGGGGTTTAGCTCTGCAGTGTACATGCCTGGTACCAAAAACAAAACAAAAACAGCAACAATTAAAAAAAAATGAAGGAAGGAAAATAACATGACAAGGCTAAGCCAATGCATATTAGTTATAACCATCAATGTTAATGGCCTCAACTCACCAAAGAAAAAGACTGGCAGAATAGATCAAAAAGCAAAATCCAACAACATGCTGCATACAAGAAACATATTTGATTTAAAAAAAAATTCACAGACTGAAAGTCAAAGGATGGAAAATAATACTCCATGCAACAGGAACCTAGAAAAACTCTGATAGCTATTCTATTCACCAAGACTGATTAAGAAAGACAAAGAAAGTCACTAAAACTTTGTAAAGAGAGCAATCCAAGAGGAAGAGATAATAATCATAACTATATATACAACAAATATCTTGCACCTAATTATATTAGAAAAATATTAATGGACATGAAAAGGCAAATAAGCACTAATATAATTGTAATGAAACCCCACTGTCACAAATAGATCAACTAGACAAAAAATAAGCAATGAAATATCAGAACTGAACCAAACTTTTAAACAAATGGATTAAGTAGATGTCTACAGAGTGTTCCACCCAACATCATCAGAATACATATTCTTCTCAGCTGCATATGGGACATTCTCCAAAATAGATTACATACTAGCTCACAGAACAAGCTTAAGTAAATGTAAATGAATTGAAATTAACCCATCCATATTACCAGACCATAGTGCAATGAAATTTGAAATTAGTGGCAAAAGGAACCACAAGAATTTCATAAGCACATGGAAATTAAATAGCACCTCCTGAAAAATCAATGGATCACAGATTAAAGAAGAAATTAGTATCTACAGTTAAATGATAATGCAAATACAATATACCAGAAATTATGGGACGCCACAAAAGCAGTCTTATGAAGGAAATTTATAGCAGTGAATTACCATATGAAAAAAAGAGTGAGCTCAAATAAATGACCTAATGTTGAACTTCAAACTTCTAGAAAAAGAAGAGCAAGTCAAGCCCAAAGCTCATATGAGGGAGGAAATTATAAAGATAAATATAAATCAGAGCAGAAATTAATGCAATAGTCTAATAAAACAATACAAAGAATCAATGAATCTGTGAGTTCATTCTTTGAAAAAACTAAATAAAATTGACAAACCATTAGACAGCCTTATCAAAAAAAAGGAAAGAAAAAACTCAAATCCATCTAATTAGTAATGAAAAGATTGAAATAATAACAGATTTTGCAGAAACCCAAAAATCATTCATACCTACTTCAAAAATCTGTATTCCAATAAGATAGAAAACACAGAAGAAATGGGCAGATTCCTAGATACATATGAAGTAGCAAAAACTGAATCAAAAATTTTTTTAGAATAAAAATTCTAAATAAACCAATATGTCAATGAAATTGCAGATGTAATTAAAAACCTACCAACAGGCTGAGGATGTATCTCAGCGGCAGAGCACCTGCCTGGCAAGTTCAAGGTCCTGAGTTCAATTTCTGGTACAAAAAAAAAAAAAAAACTACCAACAAAGAAAAACCCAGGTCCTGATTAATTCACTGCTGAATTCTACAAGAAATTTAGACAAAACCCAACATGAGTACTTCTCAAACTATTTAATGAAATTGAAAAGGAAGCAATAGTCCCAAATTCATTCCTGAAAGAACAATTACCCTGATACCCAAAGCAGAAAAAGACACAACTGAAAAACAGAGTTATGGGCCAATTTTCCTAATGAGCATAGATGTGAAAATCCCCAATAAGATACTCACACAAACAGAATGCAGCAAATTATCAAGGAGATTACACACCATGACCAAGTAGTATATATTGCAGGTATAGTTCAACATATGCAAATCAATAAATGTAATATACCATGTTAACAAGGACAAAAACCATATGATCATTTTAATAGATGCAGAAAAAGCATTTGAAAAACCAACAACTACTCATGATAAAAACTCTACAGAAAATTGGAATAGATGGTCCTTATCTCAATCTGATAAAAGCCATCTATGACAAATGGGCAGCCAACATCATCCTAAATGGACAAAAATTGAAAGCTTTCAATCTAAAATCAGGAACAATACAAGGATATTTATTGTCATCACTCTTATTCAAAATTGTTCTGGAAACATTAGCCAGAGCAATTAGGCATGAGAGAGAAATAAAATGAATAAGCATAGGAAACATGAAGTTAAACTATCATTATTTGTACATGACATGATACTGTATGTAGAAGACTGAAAACACTCCAGCAAAAGACTTCTAGATTTAATAACCAAATACAGTAGCATAACTGGATGGATTCAAAGTCAACACTCAAAATCAGTAACATTCCTGTACACAAATAATGAATTCACTAAGAGGGAAATTAGAGAAACAACACCTTTCACAACAGCATCTCCCCCCCAAAAACATTAAATACCTAGGAATTAATCTAATGAAGAAAAAAGACATTTACATTGAAAATTACAGTACTCTGAAAAGGAAGATTAAAGAAGATAGAAAATGTAAAGATAGCCCTTATTCTTGGGTAGGAAGAACAAATATAGTTAAAATAGTCATACTTCCAAAATTGTTATAGAAATTTAATGCATTCCAGGTCAAAATTCCAATAGTATATCTCACAGAACTAGGGAAAACAATCCTAAAATTCATTTAGAACCAGAAGAGACTTAGAATGACAAAAGAAATTCTGGACAACAAAGAAAAAGCAATTGGCATCACAATTCCTGATTGGAAATTATACTACAAAGCTACTGTGATTTAAAAAAAAAAAAACATGGTAATGACAAAAAAACAGACCTGAAGATCAATGGAACAGATTAGAAGACGCAGAAACAATTCCAAACATTCTGAGTTAGCCACCTAATCTTTGACAAAGGTGCCAAACACCTTCACTGGAAGAAAGCCTCTTTAATAAAGGGTGTTGAAAAATCTATCCACATGCCAAAAACTAAAACTAGACCCATATCTTTCACCATGTACTAAACTAAAATAAAAATGGATCAAAGATCTAAATATTAAAACAGAAACACTCAATCTACTGGGACACCAAATAAGTGGAACTCTTAACCACATAGGTGTAAGCAAAGACTATAGGAACAAAACTCCAATAGTACAAGGACACCTCAAAGGACTAATATCTAAAATATATAAAGAACTCAAAGAAAATCAGAACCCCCAAGTTAAAGACCAGTCCAAAAATGAGAATCTGAAACAAATAGACACTTCTCAGATGAAGGATGAACAGAAAATAATATATTAAAAATGTTTGATGTCACTTATCATTTTAGAGATGTAAATTAAAATAATGCTGAGATTCTATCTCACTCCAGAAAGAATGGCTATTATCAAGATATCAACCAATAACAAATGCTGGCAGGGCTGTAGGGAAAAAGGAATATTTCTGCACTGTTGGCAAGAGTGTAGACTGGTGTAACCACTGTGGAAATCAGTGTGGAGAATCTTCAAAAAACAGGAGTTAAGGTTTCATTTGATCCAAATACATCCCCTCTTGGTATCTTCCCCAAAGAATTCAAAGCATCATACCACAGCGATATATGTACAGCCATGTTTGTAGTAGCACAGTTTGTAATAGCCAAATCTCAGCACAGCTCAAGAGCCCATCTACTGATGAATGGATAAAGATGTGGGGTTGTTTTTATGCAATGGAGTACTACTCTGCCATAAAGAAGGATAGCCTTGAGACCTTTCTAGCCAAGTGGATGCACCTTGAGACCATACTCTTAAGTGAAATAAATTGTATGTACGTGCTTAAATAGCACATGGTTTCTTTGATGTGAAGAACTGAAAGTGTAAATAAGGACCAAAATCTATAAGAATATTGGGAAATGGGAAGAAGATGTTCAAATGAGAAGGGGAACAGAAGAGAAGGGAAAAGAAGAAATTGAGAAAAGAAAGATAAAATGGAAACAGAGCTTTGAAAATGAGGGAAAGAGGGATTGAAGGGAGGGGAGGGGAATGGAAGAAAAAGAAGAAACAAGATATATCATGTACCAGTACAAACTTCCTATGATGATTATATATATATATATATATATATATATATATATATATATATATATATATAGTACCAGTAAAATAAAAAGTTTATTTTTAAGCCTTAAAAAAGAGAATTTACTATTAGGAGCACAAAGGGTAACAATGAATATTGTAGTTGATAGTAAACAACTGAGAACAACAGATCAAAGTGTAGGGGAAATATAATTTTATAGGGTTCTTATCATGTATGTGAATAGCACTCTATTATTTGAAGGTTGGATCTAAAGTTAAAGTAGCTCAGAGTACTAACACCTACCAAAACAAAATATATTTAATAACCCAGGCACAGTGGCACTGGCATGTAATCCTAGCTACTTTACAAGTTAAAAAGGAGGGGATAACTTGACTCCACAAATTCAAGATCAGACTGTGCAATATAACAAGTCCCTGTGTAAAAAAATTATATATATAAAGAGAGAGAGAGGGAGCACATGAGAGAGAAAGAAAAATAGATTCATATATATTGCAAAGTAACCTTCACAAAAAGGGGTAAAGCCCTCAAAGGAGATAAAATGAAATCATCAATGTTACTTCATTCAAAAGAAGGCATCAAAAGAGAGGAAAGAGACAAAAGAGCACATGGAACAAATAGCAGACTCACACAAATAAGTGGTCCAAAAACCCCAATTTTGAAAAGGCAGCTTTTTAGTTGGAGTTTTAAAAGTAAGCTCTATTGGATGTGTAAGTGAAACTTACTTTTTTTAAAAAAAAATAGATTAAAATTAAAAACATGACAGTGAAGGGAAAAATCAACAGAGTAAAGAGACAGCCTTTAGAATCAAAGAAATATTTGTGAATTGTTCATCCAATGAAGGATTAATAGCCAGAATATACAAGGAATTCATTGCCCAACTATTCATGATAGCCAGGATATGGCATAAACTGAAGATCAACTAATGAATGGATAAGGAAAGCGTGAGGAATTAGTTATAATCTTTTAGAGCACAGCATGATCATAGTCTACAAGAATTTATTAGTTATTTCAAAATAACTAAGTTCAAAATTTTCCATCATATAGAATGATAAATGAAATGAAAATCCTAATTACACTAATGACCTTTACATGTACATATATCAAACTATCAAAGTACCCATAAAAGTACACAGTATGTTATTTGTCAACCAAACACGAAGAAAAATGTAAAATATGATATGTATACACAAAGGAATATACTACTCAGCCACAAAAATAATGAAATTACACCATTTGCACAATATGTATGAAACTGGAAGATATTTGGTAAAGTAAACCCAGACACAGAAAACCACATGAATATCCAATTTTCCCAGCACCGTTTGTTAAAGCTGCTGTCTTTTCTCCAATGCATATTTCTGAATACTTTGCTAGCATCAGATGGTTATGACTGTGTAGGTTTGTTTCTGTGTCCTCCATTCTGTTTTGCTGGTGTACATTTTTTTGTTTTGTTTTGTTTTTGTGCCCTTACCATACTGGTTTTTTGTTACCATGGCTTTGTAGTATAATTTGTAATCAGGTATTGTCATGCCTCCAGCCTTGCTCTTTTTGTTTAGGCTTTGTATTAGATACTTTCCCATTGGTTGGACAAAATATCCAACACCCACAAATTAAAGGAGGAAAAGTTTATTTTGGCTCATGGCTTTCAGAGGAGTCAATCCATGGTTGGTTGACTCCAAAGCAAAGATAGCATGGCAGACAGGCATGGTGAGGAAATCTGCTCAACACGTGGCAGCCAGGAAGCAGAGAGAGAAGGGAGAAGCCAGGGACAAGAATACACCCTTACAGGCCACGCCTCCAATGACCTACTGGGGAGGCTCAGGCAGGAGGATCTCTATAAGTTTGTGGGCAGCTGGGCTACATAGTAAATTCAAGGCCAGTCTTAAAAGTGTAAAGAAGAGATGTAGAGCTGCTCACTGAAGTAGACATCTTTGTTATCAGCCACTGCTATATCTGCACAGCCACCCAGCTGCCCTGTCTAGCCCAGCACTCTAACAGCTCTCAGCCACACAATAGTGATTGTACACACAATCATGGCTGTCTGCCAGCACCAGCCCTTATATGGGGTGAGTAGTTACATAACTTATTTACACCGGGCCATTGACAGGTGCACCTGCACTGGAGTCTTGCTGACCCACTGCCTAGTGGATATCCCTCCTCACAGCCTGAACCATAGTCACAGCCATTTGGGCTATCAGGTTCCCTCTACTCCACTCTCTTCAGGCTGTCGATGTGATTGCTTAGTGGGCACATGGGCCACAGGACTGATCCTTGCACTCATATGTCACAAAGGCATACTGTATAAGGAGAACTCGTCATATGCCACAGTGACAGCACACAAGTGTCCCTCAGTGGAGTCTCCTGTTCTCGTATGCCTGTGCATGTAGTCACCACTGGGAGTCAGGCTGACACACACATTTACCTGACTTAGAGCAGGGAACCAAATTAGTTCTCTGGCTCTTTTTAAAACCCTTCAGGAAAACAAAAACCAAAAATTAACTTCTTGTGTAAGGTTAAATTTCCTTAAA
Organism: Hydrochoerus hydrochaeris; assembly: GCA_004027455.1. Classification (NCBI taxonomy): domain Eukaryota; kingdom Metazoa; phylum Chordata; class Mammalia; order Rodentia; family Hydrochaeridae; genus Hydrochoerus; species Hydrochoerus hydrochaeris. The sequence goes on along the minus strand of PVLA01000426.1, from coordinate 478,543 downwards.
AGGAGCATAGAGGGGGTATATATAAGGTGGGTAGAATTCTTAGGAGTATTTCTATTAATTGTTTAATTTTATGAGTTGTATTATATTTTACAATGTGTACTTAATAGGAACATAAAATATCAATAAAATTAAAGTGTTGAATTTTTAATATGTACTGATTATAATAAACGGCAACATTTTCAACGTTGACTTTTTGTTTCTAAAATCTAAAAAATAATGACATAAGTTTCTATATGAACTGAAATGAAAATAAAAATAAAACCCTATAACAGAAATAATCTCCAGAAAGAATGGCTACCATCAAAAAATCTAACAATAACAAAATTCTGGTGAGGATGTGGGAGAAAGAAACTCTTTTATCTTTTTTTTTTTTTTACAAAATGAGTCTTACACCCTTTGACACAAATATACAATGTAAAGGATTTTAAAAAATCAAATATGTACCAAAAAGTACTGTAATTAAGCTATTTTTACTTTTACAATTACCTTATCATGGTAAGGTAGATACATGTGCTAATTCCATGATTTGTTTGCATTTTTGGAAGTTCATAATGCAAGGTCTATTCATATCTGTGAAAGGTCACAATTTGAATATTCGGAAGTCAGGAACTTACCATACAACCACTATGGAAATCAATGAGAAGAGTCCCCAAGGATTTAAAAACAGAAATTTCATTTGACCCAACTATCCTCTTCTAGGTATCATTCCCAAGAGTTAAAAGCATCATATTACAAGGATACATGCATATCATGTCTATAGCAGCACAATTTATAATAGCTAGATCTTAGAAACAGCAACAGATGAATGGATAAGGAAAATGTGGCATATACACACAATGGAGTACTCCTCTGTTGTAAAGAAAGATAAATTTGAGGTATTCGTAGGTAAATGGATCCAACTTGGGAACATAATGCTCAGTGAAAGCCATACAAGTTCAAATATCACATGGTTTCAGAAAAAGAGATAGAAAGAGAACAAAATTTAAAAAATAGACAGTAGGGATGAGTTCAAATACTTCCCCAAATTACATATTCTGTTGTTTCAAAAAATTTTAATAAATGATAATTAGTTCCATGTATATTACTAGTTTATCTTAGTTCACTGAAAAACAGTTTTACGTTATTCTTTCTTGCAAGAATTTTTTTGGTTTGTCTTGTACTCTGAGTAACTACTTTGAAGATAATGATACACACTGTATTAACTATTGTTATTCTCTTATTATTTTATTATGTAGCTTTATTTTTTCATTAAATAAAAAAGGACAAAAAGATCTGGGTTAATTGGGGAAATAAAAGCTCTCTAATATCCCAGATGCCCTAGTAAAGTCTCTGTTTCACTGCAGTAGGACGAGGACACCTCCACATCTCATTGGTAATAGCCTCAGTCCACCCAACCAGACAACTTTCAAAAATTTGACAGAGAGCACACACCCCTGGCCCCTGACCTGGTCAACAGTTTGTCTATATATTGCTAGATGCTGGCAAAAACCACCAGCAGGACGCTCCAGTCCTACAAGACAATCAGAGGTAAACATAATATCATCAATGGAATGAAATAACCACATTTCTTTTGGGGCTGACTGTGCAGCCAAATCCTATGTCATCAGCTCATGGCAAACAGTAGGGCGGTGTAAATAACCCTGTGACAACACAGTAAACGTCCATTGCTCTCTTTTTATGTGGAGGTGAAACGTTCTTTACTTTGAACAGCAATGTCTATAGAGAACATCGCTGCTTGCAGTCTAGGTCCCTGGAGGATGGCCATACCCAGGGTGTACTCAGGTACATGGTACATACTCAAGGAGGCAGAGCCCTAAACTCAAGATCACAGTCATCTGTTTCAGTTGGATGGCATGTCCTCCATGGCCATCTCCATCAGCCATCTTACCCAGGAATTTCTCAGGATTGCCATAAATCAGACTACAGTCTGTCTTGCTGTCCACTAACACAAGTGCACATTGCACACTCGTGGGAGACCAATCAGTAGCAAGTTTAACAAGAGCTCTTCAGTCTTCTGGTGCCCCCTTAACTGGGCATCTTGGCCTTGTCCATGGTCAAAATTAAACACCTGCACAGTGTCATCCACAGAGGCCACATAGTCTTGCAAGTTTATGGCTTGGTCTGGGCTGCTTGTTTCTGCTGCAGAGCCTTCTGCTTTTGGAACTGAGAGTGGGTGTAATTGCCTTCAAAGCGCTAAGAGCATATCATTTGGCTGATTGTCAAGTTTTTCTCTGTCCATATCTGCCAAGAGGAAGCTGATCCACATTCGTATATGGGTCCCCTATTTTGTCTTTCAGTCTGCTTGGGCCTCTGCCCCCATACTGGCTGAACTCCTCACTCCTTTCTGCAGCCCTTACTATCTCCTGGTGCTGCCAGCTGTGCTCCATCTGTACTGCAGCTGCCCCCTTTGCCTGGTGTTGGGTTCACTCCCAGCTTTAGCTCTGTCTTTTGGCTCCTGGTGACTGCCAGTTCCAGTGCCCCAGCAGGGTCAGCTGAGCTCCTCCCAACCCCCACTGGCCCACTGCCTCCACTGTTGCCACTAGGCAGCAAGTGTCCCATGTTCAGCCCCCACTTGACTTGTACCAGTGCTGTTCATGCCTGCCATCCACTCACAGTTCTGGCAGTTCTCTGGAGTCTCTCCAGTCCATCTACAATGCTGCATGTATCAATCTATCAACCTGTGGTCTCAGGACTGACGGGGTTCTCCCCTTGCAGCAGCCCTCTCCTGGGCCCTGGGCCTGCCTCAGGCTCTAACTTGAACCTGGATTTGGATTCCACTTGTGTCTCTAGTGTATGCTCCATGTTCAGCCCGAAGCCTTTCTGGTGGGTTCTACGCCCATCCTGGCTCCGCTGGTGCCCTTCTTTACCTTCATGGCCTCGCTGGGTTATGGCTCTCTGCTTTCATTTTCTGTATCACCACCCAACGGGCCTTTGTATAATGAAGTAGCTTGGTGTTTCCAGCCCCCAAGCTGTCTGTGTTGGTGAGCATCATTATCTCAGCAGCATGAATTCTTTGTGGACATGATTTATGAGGAGCATATACCTCTTCTTTCAACTCCCTGTTGCCATTTTCTCTTACTGAGGCTTCTGCCGTGGCCTGGGCTGAGGAAAATCCTGCCACAATATGCCAACTGTTTTGTCACTAATTCAGACTTGATATTTGGGCAACCCGAAGAAGACACACAGAGCCATGGATTGAAATTGACATTTTTATTCTCAGTCACCACTGTATTTGCCCAGCCACGCAGCACTATCCTCTATCTAACCACTCTTGTGGTTCTCAGCCACCGTACACACACTAGTGACTGTCCACCAGTACCAGACCTTTTATGGGCGAATGGTCACATAAGTTATTGATAGCAGCACCTGTGCTGGAGTCTTGCTGACCCACTGCCTCCTAAGTATTCCCTTTCACAGCCTAAACTATAGTCATGGCCATCTTGGGCTTTAGTGCTCCCTACGACTGTGTAATTTGCTCATTTGGTATATTTACTGTTTTTGTTTCACTTCAACTCTTACTGAGTATGTTTCATGAGAGAGAAGAACTTTTTATCTTCTCTGATATGGCCTAAGCATGGAAAACTAGATAGAGTAGGCACTCAATAAATGCCAAACAAAAGAACTATATTCTCATAAACCGAAGGATTATGAAAGCCTCATATTAATTTTCTCTTGCTGCTGTTACAAATTGCTCACAAACTTAGTGGTTTAGAAAAAGTTATTAACTTATAGTTCTAGAGATCCAAACTTCAGGATGAGTTTCACTAGGTAGAAATCAAGGTGGTGGCAGGACTGATTCTGAAGGCTCTAAGGGACAATCCATTACCTTGCCTCCTCTAGTTTCTTAGAGACCACCTGCATTCTGAGGATGCTGGCCCTTCCTCTACAAAATCAGCACTGTGGCATCTCACATTCTCTCTGTCTCCCTCTCCTTCTCTCTTTCTCTCTGTGTGCATGTGTATGTCTGTACCTCCCTCTGACTTCTCTTTCCATCATCAGATCTCCTCCTTTCTGATTCTGAGCCCCTTCCCTCTCTTTTAAGGACTTATATTATTACATTGAACCAACCTTATATTATTACATTGAACTAACCTTCCCATCTCAAGATCATTACCTTAACCACATTTGAAAAATACAATTTATCATGATAGGATAAGACTATGCGAGATTCACAGATGATGTGGACATCTTTGCAGTGTCTATAACTCATCCTAACACAGTCAATTCCTGGTTCACTCAGATTCTCCTTTTAAAAGCCTCAAACAAAAGATCCACAGATCCAATAGAGACCTTGGAGAGTATCTCATTCTAATAATTTCACTTCCCCAGCTCAACTCTTCAAAGTCTTTCAATAGCTTCCTAATGAGATTCTGCCTCCAGACTTGCCCTTCCAAATTCATTCCCTATTCCAGAGTAATCTTAATGATAAATTTTAAATATATGAAGTTTATTGTATCCAATTATTGTATCCAATAAATCTAGAGAAAGAATAACCCAAAAGAAATCAAGATAAAGGTGCAAATGATATATGCACCAGGGAAACACAGAAAATCTAGTCCCTCAAGCAGTAGAGACAATGGCCAAATTTAAACCCATTAAAATATCAGTAATTACTTTAAATGTAAATGGACAACATGTTCAAATTTTTAAAACAAGCAAAGGAACTAACTTTATTAAAATAACAAAACTCAGCCATATACTCTTCTGTTTGGTGTACTGAGGCTAAATTGATTGTAAAAGAAGAGAAAAAGAATGCCAGGAATATGGCTCAGTACTAAATTACTTGCCTCACATGCATGAGGCCCTAGTTTCCATTCCTAATGCCATTAGGGACCAAGCGAGTAAAAGATACTTCTCGAATATATATCTAGTTTTTATTGCCACGATAATGCCATGTATCAACCACAGACAAAAAACTACCACACTGTGTAACAATAGTTTACTGCTCACACATGTGAGTTCAGTGTTCCAGCTGCTCTGCTGCCTTGATGCAGGCCGGCCTTAGCTACTATGACTGAGGGAAACTGACTGCAAAGTGTGCCTTAACCAACTGGCTTACGTGTGTTCTAGGCATGGAAGTTGTCCAAAACAGCAAAGCTCCATTCCAAATCCCTGATTCAAGGAATGTTTGTTATTTGTTGAGCCCAAAGTAAAAAAATCAGAGTTAGAAATCTCTAGAAGCAAATTTACATGGCAAAAGATAGCAATACAAAGGGTGCAACTAAAAGAAGGATGAAGAAGTGGGGCCAAATGATACAATCTACTTTACCAGATGACCACCAGACAAAGACAACCTTCAGGCAAAAAGCATTACCAGAGATAAAGAAGGTCATTTTCTAATGATGAAAACTGATCTAATTTTTTTTCCATTTTGTATTGTAGGTACTCAATCATGCAGTATCTAAAGGAAAATAAATCCACAATCATGGTGGAACACATCTCTCCATAAAGAACAGAGTAAGTGGACAAAAAATCTGTAAGGAGATGACTTTAACAATTAGCAAAGGAGTCTTAATAAACATTTAGGGAACATCATACTCAACTGCAGAAAATATGTTCTTTTCAAATGGTCATAGGACATGTATTAAAGGTATTATATGGGCTAGAGATGTAGCTCAGTAGCATTGGTTGCCTAACATGCAAAAGGCTGAAGTTCAGTTCCCAATACTGGAAAGAAAGAAAGAAAGAAAGAAAGAAAGAAAGAAAGAAAGAAAGAAAGAAAGAAAGAAAAAAGAAAGGGAGAGAGAGAGAGAAAGAAGAAAGAAAAGAAAGAGAAAGAAAGAAGAGAAAAGATGAGCCTATCTTGAGCCATGCAATTAGCTTAAATGAACTTTAAAAAACTGACATTTTGAGAATGTATTTTCTGACCATAGGCAGTTTAGCCAGGAACCAATGAGAAAAAGATAGCCAGAAGGGCTATCTGGCAAAATGCTTACCTAGCATGCACCAGGACCTGGGCTCAATTCCCAGGACTCCCTCAGAACCAGAAAAACTAATAATCAAAAGAAAATGAACACAGTAGTAATGGTTGATAATTAAACTAACACACAAACACACGCACTGTTGTGTCCAATGGCAGATGTGAATAAAGGTTCTAAGACTGGGAAGAGGTTAACTGACTGGACACTGAATAAAAGGCAGCTTCCTAACCAGCATTACTACCATAACCATTTTCCATACACCTACAAATTGAGTCTATGCACTTCCGAGGGTAGCCAAGCCCATATAATAATTCAGTCCTGAGGGGCAGATCAGTATTGTTTCCTGTCCAAAATAACCCAAATGCCCATCAACAGAGGAATGGATAAAAAAAAAAAAAGATGTGGTATTTTTATACAGTGGAGTACTACTAAGCTACAAAGAAGGATAAACTAGAGGTTTGGATGGATGTAACTAGAGACTACACTTATAAGTGAAATAAATCAGACTTGCATGTGTAAACATCATATGGTCTCTCTAATGTAAGAAAGTGAAGGAGTAAATAAGATCCAAAATCTACAATAGATGTCATGAAAAGGAAAAAAAACTACTAAAAAGAAAAGAACAGCTGGGATGGGGGAAAGGAAAAAAGAAGAAACAGAAAAACGTGTATGCATGTATAATAGCTAAGATAATTATACTAGTAATTTCTTTTAGTTCATTGGAAAGAACGGTTTGTGCTTATATTGTTAGATCAATTTTGCATGCCTGTATCTTGTATTCTGAGCAACTACTTTGAAGATAACATATACAATATATTAACCATTGTTAATTTCCTATTATCTTGATTCAGTATCATTGTCTCTCTCTCTCTCTCTCTCTCTCTCTCTCTCTCTCTCTCTCTCTCTCTGTACCTGGGATCGAACTCATGACCTCACGCTTGCCAGGCAGGCGCTCATGCGGCTGAACTAAATCCCCGGCTATTGTTTCCTTTTCAAATAAAAAAAGATAGTTTCCCTCCCAAATCTCTTAGATTTTCATGCTCATGTATCCACCAGCCTACTGAAACCCCTACTTGGAATTCTCACATGCACCTCAATATTAGGATGTCCATAACTGAACCGGAGTTTCCCTTCAAAACCTATTTTCCCAAAGTCTGCCCCATTCCTTTACAGGATGCTTACCTAGTTGTTTAAGTAAAAACCTGGTGGTGGAGGTCAGATTGAGGGAGTATGAATAGACTAATCTCCCCTGCCAAAGACAACTAGAAAGCTGGTTAAAACACCTGATAGGCCCTTCACACCTGCAGTGCCTTGAGAAAGGCCTGGATGGGTGGGTGTGGGGCGCAGTCCCTTCCCTGCTGGGCAGTGACAATAGAAGGAGGCAAAGCTCACTCAACAATGTAGTGAGGAGAATTTTATCAAGGTGCCTCATGTTTAACTGCAACTCATAATCCTAGCTTAACCTCCTGTTTCTGGTGATGCTCAGGATCGGGGACAGCGGGGACAGCGCTGGGCTTGTTACTTACAGTGACTCACAGTCCCAACAGTGACTCACAGCCCCAATCGCAATCACCTTTGAGAAGACCAGCAACTGTCAACCTGGGGGCCCGGAAGTGCAGCGGGCGGTCCAAAGTCTCTCGAGCGCTGGGCGTGGCCTGGGCCCAGCCTGGGCGTGGCCAGGCGCTTTGGGGCGTGGCTACAGATTTGGCCGTAAGAGCAAAATTTAGCTGAAAGTCAGACGGAGTCTTAGCGCAGTGCGCTGAGGTTAGTAATTTTTTTTACTTCGTCCTTCCTTCCCTTTCTTTCTTCCTCCCTTTTCTTTTTTCTTTATTTTCTTCTTTCTCTTTTTTCTCTCTCCCTTCCTTTTCTCCTCTCCTTCCTCCCTTCCTTCTCTCATTTTCTCTTCTCTTCTTTTCCTTTTCTCCTTCTCCAGAAACCACCTACCTACATCCCCTAACCCTTTTAATGCTTTAATTTTGAGATAGGGTGCTAAGTTGCCCAGGCTGGCCTCAAACTTGTGATCCTTCTGCCTTAGTCTTTAGAGAAGTTGAGATTACAGACATGCACCCACATGCCTGGCTGTAGCTTGCCTTAAATTACAAGACAAGACAGAACAAAACAAACCCAAAATCCAAAACAAACAACAAGAAAAACAGAAACAGACACAAAAGAAAAAATGTTTTTTCACATATTGAAAGGTCACAAAAGGTCAGCATTAGCTTTCGTTTGGTTAATCTTTTATTCTTCTATTTTTCTTATTCTGACCCCATTCTTGACCTCTGGATCCTTATATGCAGTGGTAGGTTAGTCATCTTTATCTGAATATATAGCTGTAGATGCCTCAAACTCAGTAAAATTTTAACTTAAATTCATGATCTTTTCTTTCAAATCTATGCTATCTCCTGCAGCCCCAATCAGTAAATGACAAGATCTGAAATCGGTGTTGCCTTATTCTTGACTCTTCTCTTTTTCTCAGTGACCACTAGGCCCGTAATCATCTCTGTGTGTAGCACCCATCTTGACACTGCTGTTAAGGTAGTTACTGCACTGGATGCCCAAAGAAACTCACTTCCACTTTACCTCTCCCCAAACCTTCAAAGACCAGCTGGTGATCTTTTAAAAATGTAAATATGACTATGCTTAAAATTCATTGCTAAGGGTAAAACTTTTTAAAATTGGATCCTGGCTTTCCCTTCAGCTTCAGCTTCCCTCTACTCTCCTCCATTCCCACTTAACATTGAAACTCCGGTAAAGCCAAACTTCTCGCACACTCTTGTTTTGTTCCCCTATACCTTTCTGTATCTGTATTCAAGCTGTCCATACTGCTGGGCTTACCCACTTCCCACTCCCAGCTTTTATCTGGCTAACTCGTTTTGTTAGCATGAAACTCAGCTCAGGAACCCTTCTTTGGAAAGGTTTTAAAGTTCTGAAATCTAGTTACTGTTGGCTAAACTATATCTAACTCATCTATTTATTAACAGTGTCTACTAAGATGCTTGTCACATGTCAGTTAATTCATTGATTAAATAAATACCTGGAAGCTACAGACCTATCAACCCCTAAGATGCATATTTTCTGGATGCATCTTTCTTGACCTGAGTTCCCCAGAGTATGCCTCTTAGTTACTAGTGGAAGGATATGACACTATGCAGAAAAGAGAGTGATAGTTTGAATTAAGGTGGTGATAATGTAGAGGAAGAAATGTAGGCTGAGACATTTACCCACTCCCCTAACTTCTACTCTGAGACCCTTAACCCTCAACATAGCAGTCCTGAGCTACTGGTACCCCTGAGATTAGGTAACACTCAATGAGTTAAGTAATCTGATGCAAAAGGCAGATTTTTCTGAAACTTCATTCTATTTATTAAGAGACTTTTTTCTCTCTTTTCAACAGTTAATGAAACCAGCCATAGTGGCTGGTCCTAGGTGTGAGCAAAGACAGGCCTGGTCCTGATTTTAAAGGTCCACACCAGGCAAGACAAGCAAAATAAAAGCATGCAAAACAGAATTTTAAAAAAGATTCCAAAGAGCTTATCAAATAAGGCTAATTAGAATGCTTTGTTTCATAGAATATATTTAATAAATTTCTATGGTAGGATTAAAACTTTGAGTGTTTAAAATTAGTAATGGGGGCTGGGGATTTAGCTCAGCGGCATAAGTGCCTGCCTTGCAAGCGTGCAGTCATGAATTCAATCCCCAGTATCAAAAATAAATAATAATGATAATAATAATAATGAAAGTAGACTTGGGTTTTTTTGTTTTTGTGTTTTGTTTTCCCATCATGGCTGACTAGGGGCAGCAGTGCTCGTCATGCACTCAGAACTCACTCACTGGGAAGAGCAGGTACTTAGAAACTGGAGGGGAACAAAGACTCAAATATGGGAAGGCAACTTGAAGGAGAAGACTGCCAGAGGAATTCTAGTACCAGGGGAAGTTAGAGAAAAAAGCTGGGTCACCCTTGATCCCAGCATTTCTTACACTCTAGATCCAAGAACACAGGATCCAGAGAAAATCTAACCTTAGCAGGGAGGAAGCTAACTAAGCACAGCAGTAGCAGCTGGGTTGCTGCACTAGCAACCTGTGTGTCAGTGCCCACCAGTCCTAACTCCCTTCTCACAGGGACAGGGAGATTAGCAAGTGAGATATTTGCAGATCAGGGCACTAGAGAGACAGAAAGCTAGTGAATCATTCAGAGGGCAGTGGAGTTAGGGCCAGTGAGTCCTTGGGAAAGAAAGCAACACAGTCCTGGTTAGGGACCAGACAGGGAGAGAGCTGTGACTTAGTGACTTGCACAGCAGACAGCATTTGTGACCAGTGTGATCCAGAGGAAGAACAAAGACACTGAGCAGTGTCAAAGGTGGCAATTTCCCGTTGCTTTCCCCAAACACCAGTGAGTTCTGGGTCCTGAGGATAGCCTGCCACTGCCCACTCTCCAGATGCTGCAGAACTTGGTGCCTGCAAGGTAACTGTTCCACCACCGCTCAAAAGCTGCTGAGCTTTCCAAGCTCTAAGAACCACTGAGTCCATGGGCTGCATAGAGACTCTGTGGAACGTGGACAGAGGGCTCTGTGCAGGCGGAAAGCTGGAAAGGAAGGACATAGTCAGTGCTGGGATCAAGGGGGTTGCACTGTGTGCTCAGGAGAGTGGTACAGAAAGAGCAGCAGTAGGCAGCTGCAAGGATCATTGTGGAGGGAAAGGGGCAAAGATCAAGAAGGACCCTTCACACTAAGGAGGCTGATACAGGAGGATCACCACAAGTTAGAGGCCAGTCTAGGCTACATAGAACATTCAAGGCCAGCCTGAACTACTTAGCAAGACCCTGTCTTAAAACACCAAAAACCAAAACAAAAACAACAAAAATCAGAAACCAGTGGGACTGGGTACTTGACCTGTCGTACTACCCCACCTTACTGTGCAAGTCTCATACTATTACAGGTATCTGATCACAAGATGGGAGGGGGTGGGGACGGGGAAGGACCTCTGCCTTGCCCCTCCACAACCATTGTAAGTCAGTTTCTCCCTTTGCAAATGTAGAGGGAAGAGCACCCTGGCCAAATTCTGACTGCTGTATAAAATAGAACTGAGAAGACACTTTACTCTTGTTTTGTATATATGTGGGTTTTGGTGGGGGTGGCGGTGTGTCTCCTTTTTTATGTCTCTTTTCGTCAGACATATATACATGCGTGTGTGTGTGTGTATGTGTGTGTGTGTGTGTGTGGTATTTGTATATGTGAAAAGGAGAAGAAAAATTAGTGCTTTGGTTTAGCTATTATCTTTTATGGACATGTCAGGTTAACCCTCACCAAAAATTGTGCATAGGGGGTTCAAATACAAGCTTTCTTCTACACGTTAATTGGTTCTGACCTTCTTACAGCTTCCATCAGTCTCCAAATGTACTTCCCTCCCTCTTCTTCCTTTTTCCCACCCCAAAAATAACCTCTCAAACCCCCTCTTCACAAGCCTTCCACTACAAAAATACTATCAAAGTCCTATCTTTTCCTTTCATTTGATAGTATCTCTTTTTTTTCTCCTTTACTTTTTTCTCTTCCTTTTTATTTCTCTTATCCTCTACATCCCAGCCTGCTTGTCATCAGTACTACATATGAGTTATTTTTAACAAGTGAAAATGCCATAAACAAATTTTAAACTACATGACTGAAGGAGAGGAACACTGCCAAACTCATTCTTTGAAGCTAGCATTATCCTGATATCAAAACCAAACAAGGACTCAACAAAATAAAGAAAACTATGGGCCAAATCTCCTTAATGAACATAGCTGTAAAAATCCTGAACAAGCTATTTGCAGACATAATGCAGCAAATCATTAAAAAGACCGTATATCATGATCAAGTTGGCCTCATCCCATGGATGCAGGGATGGCTCAACATATAAATACCAATAAATGTAATACATCAGATAAATGGGATAAAACCCATATGGTCATCTCAATAGATGCAGGTAAAGCCTTTGACAAAACCCAACATTGTTTCATGATACAAACCCTAATGAAAGGTATAGAAGGATTATATTTTAAGCTAAAAAGAAAAAATCCAAGTAAGAAAAAAAACCTAATTATCAACACCATATCAAATAGGGAAAAACTGAGAGCATTCTCTTTAAAATCAGAAACAAAACAGGTATACCCATTCTTATCCTCTCCTGTTCAACATAGTACTCGAACTTTTAGTCAGAGCAGTTAGGCAAGAGAAAAAAATAAAAAGAGATATATAGAAGAAATAGAAAAATCAAATTATCCTTATTTGAAGAGTTGATCCTTTACACAGAAGATCTAGAATGACACCAGATGACTCTTAGAATGAACAAACAATTTCAGCAAAGTGGCAAAATACAAAACCAACACACAAAAACCAATGATGACCCCTCAAGGAAGAAATCAGGGAAAAAAAATTCCAGTCACCCAATAACTTCAGAGAAAATTAAATACCTAATAATTAACATAACCAAGAAAGCAAACGACCTGTATAATGAAAACTATAGTACCCTGAAGAAGAGATTGAAGAGAACATCAGAAAATGGAAAGACATCCTCTGTTCTTGTATAGGCATAACTAAAATTGTCAAAATATCCATATTACCAAAAATGATAGATTCAATGCAGTTTCAGTCAAAATATCCGTAGCATTTTTCACAGAAAAAAAACCAATTCTAAAATTTTGTATGGAACAAGAAAAGACCCAGAATAGCCAAAGCAGTCATAAGCAACAAGGACAAAGCAAGGAGGTTTTACAATGCCAGACTTTAAGTTAGGTCACAAAGCTGTAGTAATAAAACACCACAGTACTGGCACAAAAACAGGCATATAGGCCAACGGACTAGTGGTATAAAGGATGCAGAAACAGCTCCAAGCACATTCAGCCATCTATTTTTGGCAAAGGGGTCAATAACATACCCTGGAAAAAAGATAGCCTCTTTAAGAAGTGGTGTTGGAAAAACCGATTATCCATATGCAGAAGAATGAATCTAGATTCATATCTCTCATCCTGTACTAAAATCAAAATGAGTCAAAGACCTAGATATAGAAACAAAAACACTGAATCTACTGGAAGAAAATAATTGCTAAAACTCTTGAGGACATGGGCATAAGCAAGGACTCTTGGACAGAACTCTAATCGTATAAGAAACAATACTAACAACAAATGTGATTATATCAAATTAATAAAGGTTTTGTATAGCAAAGGAAACAACTATTAGAATGAAGAGACAATCTATAGAATGGGAAAAAAAGTTTTTGCCAGCTGTTCCTTGGAGAGAGGACAAATATCTAATATCCAGAATATATATAGAACTAAAAAAAAAAAAAAGACCCTTCCCAAATAAAATGTCCAGTCACAAAATGGGCAACTGACATGAAAAAATACTTTTCAGAAGAGGTACAAATGGCTAATAAGTACATACAAATTTTTCAACCTATTACAAAAATGCAAATTAAAACAACCTTAAGAATCCATTTATTCCAGTAAGAATGGCTATTATCAGGGGCTCAAAAAACAACAAATGCTGTTGAGGTTGTAAGGATAAAGGAATCTTTCTACATTGTTCTTGGGAATGTAAACTAGTATAACTGTGGAGGACCACCTGGACAACTCCCTTTGAAGAAAGTGCATTTATTTCCATTTTAGCTAATGACCCTATCTCAAGACATGTACTGATATGCACAGAGCTGGCTAGGCCATTTCTTTATCCCTTCAACTGGTTTTAAGCAATGTAGATGGGGCTAGGTGAGGTGCTGATGTGTAATCTTTGAAGCTAGGACAGTCACTATTTCTTCACCCCATGACTCCCAAAAAATATGGTTGAACCAGGCAAGATGAAGAGCTGCTGTCAACTGGGATCCAGCCTCAAGATAAGAGGCTATGACTTCCTCAGGCAGAAAAACTTACACATCAGAACTGAAGCACTGGCCCCAAAACATTAGATGCTACCTCAGTTGTGTTATGCAGATTAGTCTTTCTGCATATCCTTCTCTCTGCACATGGCAGAGGTGCTTTCAGGTCTCCTACCTAAAGCAGCTCACAGTACTCATATACTTCAAGCCATTCTCACAGTCACTCATCTTCAAGCCACTCCTTTCTCCACAAGTTAATGAAATCCAGTTTGGGCTCCAGGTTGTGGGCTTTGTTCTGGTGAACCACTGTCTTAGCTATACTTAGGACCCCCTTGGCTCCCCATAACTATAAATACGTCTTAGTGTCTTTATTCTCACCATGAGTTGCACAGGAAGTAAGTGGTAGATTGGAATTAACTCACTAGAATTCCAGTAACTTTTCCATGGGACTACAAATATAAACTTTCTGGACCAAGAGGAGGTCTAGGAAGAGCTCTATATACAATCACTATGGAAATCAGTATAATGATTCCTCAAAAGACTAAAACTAAAAATGTAATTTGACCTAGCTATAACTCTTCTGTGTATCTTTCCAAAAGGAAGTGACCCCCATTACAGTGATATATACACATAGCCATTTTATAGCAGCATAACTCACAATAGCTAAATTATAAAAGTAGCCCATTTGCCCAGCAACAGATGGATAAAGAAAATATAAATACATATACACATCCACAATGGAGTACTACTCAGCTATAAAGGATAAATTTGAGGTGTTTGTAAGAAAATGACTAGCTAGAACTAGAGACCATGATGCTATTCGAAATAAGACATAAAGGTTAAACATTACATGATTTTATAATATGAAAGATCCAAAATGTAAATAATTTAAATGGCAAAATAAAAGAGAAATAGGAAACAGAGAGGTGGTAGCATTTTGAGATGGGAAGGAGATCTCGGGAAGGAGGGAGATGGGAGTGTATATGAAGGAGTGAAAGCAATCAAGATTTGATATGCCTGTGTACCAATTCCACAAGATGAACATTATTCATATGTATCACAAACATATACTAATTAAAAAGAGAAAAACTTGAAGACTTGATGTAATCTTCTTAACACTTGGGGTTTTTTGTTTTTGTTCTTTTTGTTTGTTTGTTTTGGTATCAGGGATGATGTAATCTTAAAACCACAGGTTCCTATGGATATCTGGATGACATTTTTATTTTCCCAACAAACTGACTCAATTTTTTAGACTCATTATTTATCTAATTAAACTATCTCTTTACAATGAATATTGTCCAAAGTCTGGTAGGCTCTATCTAAGTCTAGATAAAAATAAAAGTATGATGAATTCAAATAAAGTTGTGTTGGAGAAACTTAAAAAAATTCAAGTGGACATAAACCTTTCAAAATTACAAACTGAAAGTTTACTAGTCATTTCTTCAAAACTCCAGCTTCCTTCTGTAGAGTAGGGCCCCTTAATCCAAGTTTCCATAAGGAGCAAACCAACTTCAGATAAAGTTTTTTTAGTGGTCACGGATATACTATCATTAAACTCTGCTAAAGATAAGACAAGAATTTGCCATTTGCTATAGTCTATAGGACAGTTTAAAATATTTGGCAAATGTAATGACAGCCACATAAACATGACACAAGCCACTTGTTACTTAAACATCTAGGGAGGCACGTGTTCATCTAGGCCTTTGTGTATAGGAAAAGTTTCTCAGGAAGAGATAAGCTATTAATATTATAAAAATTCAGACAATTACTAACTTTTCTGTATCCTGAAGTCAAGGAAATATCTATCCCCACCATTTGTGGCATTTCATTGTTATCAGCGGTGCACTGGAAACCACCCAGAAACACAGGCTTTATGTGAGCAAAGCATTGGATTTATTTTGTCTGGGTCCAGGCAGGCTGAGATCATGGATGATTTCAGCAACTGGCCTGAAGAGAAGTTAAGTTTATATAGAGTTAGGGAATGTGGTTATAATCCCAAGGAATCTAAATGGAATGTTTGGGGTCAAAGTTCCAAGGACAGACAGTGCAGGTGTGTAGATAATGCTGGACTTTCCGGTGCTCAGGAGACTGTGTGTCTAGTCCTAAATTTTCTTTGTGGTCATCTGTTCTGTTTGCTGAGGCCCTTTTAGTGGTTTCCTGTTGTTTGTAGAGGGCAGCAGTTTACTAAGAGTGTCCCCTCTCAGGTCAGCCATGACACTCACTGTTAGAGAATTTCCCATTTCTCCAGTAATCTTGTTACTCACTCTAGTAATCTTATTACTGCTTGGACTGAAGAATAAATAAATAGTCCCGGGTTGCTCTAAGTAGGACTTATCTAAATTTATAAAATGACACAAAGTTTAAGATAAACTCAAGACCTGTGGGCATCAATATCACCTTACTGTCAAGTATTCCTGAATGACAAAGGTTCCTTTTATTAAAAGCAGTGAATCTCCATTTAAGTGGAAAGTTGTAAGGGCTTGAAATTAAAATTTTTATTTTTAACACAAAGTAAATACAAATTGAACTACAAGTCTGAGAGATTAAATACTAATATTGTGTGCTTTATATCATAGCAACTTGACAGGAAAAGAGGATCAGTCTTTTGAACAGAGTATCCTCAAATAGATAAAATTATCAGTGTTTGATTGACCTTTGATTCTGTGACCAAAAATCAACAGTGGTTAAGATGTGTCAGTACAAATTAAATTCCCAGTTACTGATTCTTTTAGAAAGCTGGGCATGGTGGTACACGCCTTTAATCCCAGCACTTGGGAGGCAGAAGCAGGATCAACGTAAGTTCAAGACCAGCCTGGGCTACAAAGTGAGCTCAAGGTCAGTCTGAAGTGCATAGTGAGAGCCTTTCTCAGAAAGAAAGAAGAAAGAAAGAGAAAAGAAAAGAAAAGAAAAGAAAAAAGAAAAAAGCAAGCAAGCAAAAGAAAGCACTGAGTTGGCATAAAGTCTCTTGCCAAACCAGGTCTTTTCAAGCATTTCAAACCAGGGCTGCATTAACTGTGTTTCAGGGATTATATTAAATATTTTGCATAAATTATTTCCTCAAAACCTCAAAGATAGATATTATATTTCATAGATCTGTAAACAGAGGCCAGAAAGGTTAAGTAGTTTCTCCAAGGACACACATATTGTGGCAGAACTAAAAATGAAACAGCTAATTGCTTGCAACCACACTATACTTTGTTTTCTCTAAACCAGACTTTTCTGTCTAATAAGGAAATGAATTCTGCCAACAGCCAGCAAGGCTGGCAGAGGACTCTAAGCACTGTATGAACTCCAGATCTAACCAACACCTTGGCTTCAGCCTGATGACTCCGAGCTGAAAAGCTAGCTATGTCCTGGTTACACTTTTGACATGTGCATAAGCAGTTGGTCCAAGTTACTTGTCCTTTCAGCAACTGCTTGGAGAAACTCATGTCCCCTTGTGGGTTTTTTCTCAAAAGCAGCACTGGGGTCACCCATCTCATCATTTTTAATCCTTTATTCTAAAAGTCATGACCACACAGTGTGATAAGACCTCACCTGGTCCCCTCTATGGTTATCTCCTTTACCTGATGGATAACTGTACTTGTCACCTTGGCTGGATCACTGACTGCCAAGATAGTTAATTATTTCTGAGTGTGTCTGTAACAGTGAAAGCCAATACTTTATACTTTATCTCTTTACAAATATGTGCCTCTTATGGTCCACTACTTTAGGTGATGAGAGAAAGCCATCATCCTCGTATCTTTCCTAATCTTTGCTCCTGTTTTAACTAGAGCAGGCAACATCTGAGTAACAAACACTGTGACACCTGAAGATGCTACTCACAGCCAGTGGAGAAAAATCACACAAAGGTTCCATTGGCTTTGTTCAGATAAGGTATTATTCATTCTTGTACTATTCATATACTATTCATACCACAAGGGACAAGTCACCAGGAAATACATTCCACACATCAGATTTTAATTCATTAAAATGAGTTACTGAATTATACAGTACTGATTCATCTACTGAGATTCTTTCTCCTACGTAATTAGTAACCACCACAGAATTCTATTTCAGAAGAGCTGGTCACTAATCCCTACCTCCATCCCAAGTCTCTAGTTCATAATAAATCTACCCTGTATATCCTCAAAAACTTACAGGAACTAGTAGTTCAATCTCCTCTAGAGTGGAGTCTCCTAGGTGACTCCAAGACTGTTAAAAACAACCTTCCTGGAGTGCCATCTTGGAGGATATCCTTCACTCCCAGGTCTTCATTCTCAGGAATGTAACTGGGTTGGCAGATTTTGCTTCTGCAACTAGTCAGTAGCCCACAATCTGTCTCCTTGAAGATAGTTGGCCAGCGGTTCAATCCTGACAGAATTTCCCCCATTGAGTCTTGCTTCTTTGATTGCTTGGTTTGTGAGTGGCCAATCAGACAAATGTTCTATTTCTGGAACCTAGTTTATTGGTGGAACAAAAGTCATGGTGACGTGAACAGTTGCCAGCGTGTGGAAACTCTGATGTCCACCACCTTCTGGGGCAGAGATCTGGTAGATTCCAGATGTCATACTGTAAGAAAATTCCAGACCTTGGTGGGGGGATAATTTGCATGCCTAGGAAAAACTGCTTCTCCTCCTATATGATTAGGTGCTAGGATCCAATAAATAGTACCACATGACAGAACACTGACTTTTAGCTTCATTGTACCACCTCACAGAGTATGATCAGTTAGGGCTCAAGTGTTGTTTTTTATTTTATTAGTACGTTTGTAGTACATGATTACATTCCTTATGAAGAGTTGATACACGTATATATTTCATCTTTTTTCATCTTCTTCTTCCCGCTGCCTTGTGATCTTTTTTTAACAAAAGACCTACTTATTTCCCATTATCTATCTTTTATTTTGCTCTTTATATGTCAAGTTTCTCATATAAGAGAAACCATGCAATATTTAAGTTTGTGCATTTGTTAACATTATGGCCTCAAGATACATCCAATTTTTCAGTAAATGACTTGTTTGTCCTTTATGGCAGAGAATTGTGTATAAACACCATTGTGTACAAATACTACACTTTCTTTTTATCATCTGTTGACAGACATATAGGTTGTTCCCGAGATTTAGCTATTATGAATATTGCTGCTATAAACATGGGTATGCATGTAGCAGTGCAATATTGTCTTTAACTTTTTAAGGAAGATACTTAGAGAGGAAATAGCTGGATTGAATGGAATTACTACTTTTAGTTTTTTAAGGCATTTCTGTAATGATTGCATTAGCTTAAATTCCTACCTCAATGCAGAAGGAAGAATTCCTTTTCCCCCATAACATCACCACCATTTGCTATTATCTGATTTCTGGATGACAGACATTCTCTCAGAGTAAAGTGGAATCTCAGTGTTGTTTTAATTTGCATTTCTCAATGGTCAGAGATAGTTCACATTTTTTTCATGTATTTATTGCTCATTTGTACTTCCTCTGAAAATCACCTATTCATTCCAGTTTCCCATTTTTCACTTGGACCTTTTATTTTGGGAGGCTTTTTTTTTTTTCTTAGTTCTTTATGTATTCTAGATATTAGTCCTCTATCCAATGAATTGCTGGCAAAACTTTTTCTGTAGATTGTCTCTTTAGTCTGTTGGTTTCTTCCATTGCTGTGCAGAACTTTTTAATTTGATATAACCCCATTTGTTGATTGTTGGTACTCTATCTTGTGCATTTGGGGTTCTGTTCAGAAAGCATATCCCTCTTTAAGTTTTATCTTCCAGTACATTGTTTTATTATTTAGACCTTTGATCCATTTCTATTTTAGTAGGTCTAGATTTAATTTCCTGCACATGGATAGCCAGTTTTCTCAGTATTATTTGTTAAAGAGACTATCTTCTCTCTAATGTATGCCTTTGGCCCCTCTGTCAGCTGAATGTGTCTGACATTGTTCCTGCCTCGTCAGTTCTGTGCCATTGATCCACATGTCTGCTTTTGTGCCAGTACCATGCTGTTTTTATCCTAGAGCTTTGTAATATAACTTCAAAGCAGGAGATTGTGATGTTTCCTGCTTTGTGTTGCCCAGTATTGCTTTTGCTATTTTGAGTCTTATTTATTTGTTTTCCCTGAATCTCTTTAGATTCTGTGTGAATTTTAGGTTTATTTTCTGTAGGCCTCTAAAGAAAGATGATGGTATTTTGATTGGAACTGCATTAAGTCTGTGTATTTGTTTTGGCCATTTTGACAGTATTGACATTGGCCATCTAGGAATTGGTGATATCGTTCCATTTTGTGAAGGTCTCTTCAATCTTTTTCAGAGTACTGTGGTTTTCATTGTAGAGGTCTTTTACTTCCTTGTTTAATTCTTAAGTATCTAATTTCCCTTGACGCTATTGTAAATGGTTGTGTCTTCCTGATTTCTCTTAATTACTGTGCTTGTGTAATGTGCTTGTGGCCTGATTAGCCACCTCGGAACTGACTGCTTTAAGCATTTGGGTATAGCAGTTTTCAATAATGCTCTGAGAAAGCCAACTCCTCTAGAAGTCAAACCTTAGGGAATTACTCTTGGAAGTTAAACCTTTCTTCTCAAGTGCTTACAACAGCAACAATAAATGAATGAGAGCTACAAAGCTCACATTCATTCATATATATGTACAAAGCTACATATATATCTCTTAAAAATAATCTTGAGTGGTACAGTATATTTAAAGTTCAAAACTAGCAGAATTAAACTCTACTGGAATACATCAGTGCGATACTATAGAGAAACAAGAATGTAATCTCACTGAAAGGATAATGGGGTTTTGATGAAAAAGCAGATGCTAAGGTGCAGAAAGTTCTGAGATATCAAGAATGTTCTTTTCTTGACTTGGATGATAGATACAAGTGTTTATAAACATTCCATCTTCCCTTCATTTATATTTAAAATAGAAGTATTAAGAAAGAATACAATTGAGGTATGTTTAGTAAAGGGGTATCCTATCTACTCCCAAAATTTTCAGAAAGAACCATTATTCATTATTTAATGTAAGAAATCAGAGAGGAAGGAAAAAATAGCATACTCTAAGTAGAATATTTTCATCTCCTTTTATTGAAGGAAATAGAAACTTGTGCAACTGAGGTAGTGGTACCTCAGAGCATGACAAAGTGGTCAAGGGGGCTGATATGACAAACCACAATGTTGACCAAGCATCCTACCATAGTGGGAGGACCAAAACCACAAAGACTGCAGGAGGTAGCAAACATCCCCAACACCCAGTGTAAGCATTTCCATTTGCAGAGAGTTTGGCCATGCATCTTAAAAACAGGGTCCCCTTGTAGCTGGCAGGATATCATTTCAGATCACCAAATCCATCAAAAGTAATGTATATATAGTATTGGATTTGGAGACCCTTTCATTTTCCCAAATATTTAGGCCACCAGAACATCTGAATTTAATCTTTCAGCAGCCCATTCAAGATGGAAAAAGAGGCTGAGTTCTTGAAATGTCACACAAACATAGTTGGACAGGTGCTGATGCCCAGCTTTGCTCTAAAAGTAGCTGCATTTTTTCCCCTTGACTTCTCACTGTGTTCTCACTCAGCATGTGCCTTTGGAAACCTCTCAGTGTTATAAACAAGGATAGAACAGGGGCAACAGCCTATGGGATGCAGGGAATCAAAAGCTGCTACATAGCCATGATCACTTCACAAGAAATAGCATGGAAAACATTATTGGGTCAAGGTCCTCTCAAACAGCTGCCAAAAGCACACACAAAGCAAAATGTAGTAGCTCTCCCATATTCAGATCAGCTGTACCAGTCATGGTCTAGGAAGCTGAGCCTCTTCACGTCCCTGGCAGATTATCAAACTCCATGGCATTCCCAAGCTGTTCTGGTTTTCAGGTACAATGAGGTGCGTTGACAATTCAGTCACAGAAAAGCAAGCACTAAAGAAATTCCAACCAACTGAAAACTGTTAATACTACCAAACATTAAATTTATATTGTGGGAAGCAGTAAGCAGGGATGGTTGAGATTTTGCTATGTAGAAACAGAGGTCCAAAATTTATGCATTGTAAACCCTTGGTCATAAAGCAACCTCACATTCACAAATTGGAAGGAACTTCCTTATTTAACAACAGTAATCATCGGATTAGTCATTCAATTTCAGTTCTCTTCAGTGCTGGATACATGGTTTCCAAAGATCAAAGTCCTGAGAATCCTAGATCAGGAGATGGGAGAAGCAGGGTAAGAAGAGGGTGCCAGGGGCTGGAATTTCTGAAATGAGCGTTTATTTCACAGAAGGCTTGGCACAATGAGATTGGGCTGAGCATGGTTTTAGTGATTGTTCTTAGTTGCCTCCTTTGCTGCAGCAATCAGTGGAGTGAGGCTGGAGAGGGGCTTGGCAATCTTCAGGAACTGATGCTAGAAAGAATAAGCAAAAGACACATGACTATACCATTCTTCCTTAACAACCATCACAAGGCAAAAAATGTTTATAGCAGGTGCTGCAAGGATAGCTTCAGATCACCCTCAAATCAAAGGCTATCTTTGGGAGATAATTATTTTGGAAAACTGGCAGTAACTACCAATGGATGAACACACATCTACCCTATACTCTATACTCTATACCCTATCCCCTATACTCTAACAATTCCAAGCCTAGGTATATTCTCAAGAGAAACAAGTTTATATCACCACCAAAAGCTATATAGAAAGCTTTACTTACAATAGTCAGTAACTAGAAAATACTCAAGAAAATGAATGTTATATTCACATTTACTATACAAAAAAGTATACAGCAATGAAAATGAACTGATATACTGGGAAGATGAATCACACAGACATACTGAGTGAAAGACTACAGGCATACAGCTCATATCTTATGGTTCCATTTTTTTCTAGGGAAGACTAATCTATGGTAGTAATCAGAATACAGTGATACCTTGGTTCACGAACTTTGATTCTTTCCATGATTCTGGTTGCAAACTGAGTTGGATGAGAACTGAATCAATTTCAATGGTTTAGGTTCAATGTTGGCCTTATGGGGAAATCTAATTCAATTCTCATTCAATTTGATTACCACCAGAATCATGGGCAGAATTGACTTTCTGAACTGAGTATCACTGTAATAATCATCTCTGGGGAAAGATATTAACTGATCAAGATCCACTGATAAGATGTAATACTGTATTTCAGAATTACTGACCCAGAATTTTTTAAAAAGAGGGACAGTGTCACTATGTTATCCAGACTCATCATGAATTCCTGGGCTCAAGCAATCCTCCTGCCCCATCCACCTGAGTAGCTAAGACTACACATGTATATCATCACGACTGGCTCAGAATCTGCTGTTCTATCCTTGAGTTCAATAAGTATAATTAATACATAGTTTGGTCCTTTCCAAAATCATTTTCACTGGGCTGTAATTTGGACTTAACCTTCAATGTTTAACATGTTCACAATGGTCTATAATTCACACATTTTGTTGCTGAGCAGCTCTGAACTACCAGTGGTACAAAGCAGTAGGAACATGTTAATGTTTAGGAGAAAATACATTAATCTGGGTGTGGTAGCACATGCCCATAATCCCAGTTACTCAAGAGGCTGAGGCAGAAGGATTGAAAAACTTTAGGACAATGTGGACAACTTAATAATAATAGTAATGAGAAGAAAAAGAAGGTGGGAGAAGAGGAGGAGAAGGAGAAGAAAGGTACTAAGAAGAAGTTACTATTACTATGAAAGGAATAAAAGCATTTGCTAAATCATTAAGATAGGAATTCCAATATATTATTCTACATATTTCTGTCCATACATATGTTCTCACATGAAAAATGTGAAAACTTCATGATTTAAGAAGCTGAGGCCAGGCATACTGGTGCACATCTGTAACCTCAGCACTCAGGAGGCTGGGAGGCATGATGACTGCTGCAAGTTCAAGGCCATCCTGGGCTACATAGTGAGTTCAAGGGGCCAGGGATATAGCTCAGTGGCACAGCACCTGCCTGCTAAGTGCATGGCTCTGAGTTCAATTTTGGGTACCAAAAATAAATAAATAAGCAAACGAACAAACACAGCCTGAACTACATAGTGAGACCCTGTTTCAAAAACCAAAAAACAAATAAAAAAAGATTCTGAAAGTTTTAATTTTGAGTATTTATATACTAACAAGTTAAAGAGCTGGTGTTCTCAGATCACATTTATACGAGTCTCAAGAACAAACAATGCCCAACTAGCAGGCCTCAGTTTCCTTCTCTGAACAAAGTACACTAGATAAGTCTGACAGATCTTTCAGTTCTGATACTTTTTGAACCTCTAAGAGGCTAAAAGCACACACGTTTCAGAGCCAAACAGATACAGGTTGAAATCCTTGATCTATCAGTTTTCAGCTATATAATTATGGAAAAGTAAAACTTTAACTTCCTCACCTGTAAAAAAATGGGACTAAAAGAACCTATAACTAACAGGGTTTCTGTGAAGAAAATAAATAGATAGAACTTAGTGCCCAAAATATGGTAAATATTCATATAATACATTTATTATTAGTTATATTACTGTATTAGGAATAAAATTTTAGAAGGCACTAACCTTTCACTAACTACAGTTTGGTACCTAATTCAGAATGTGATCTTTACCTATCACAGGCTTTACCTAGCATTTGTGTACTTTCCAGTGCCTATGAGTTCCAGAGTACAACTCATATGTAAAAGTCAAAAGGGATTCTGTTTTGTACTGTCTGTTGTCAGGGATTTTTTTGGTTCCAAAGGAGTCTAGAGACTAATGGGTTACATTTGGCAGAATTCATATCTTATTTCTAATGGCCAGTGCTCTGTAATTAGTAGTCTCAATTACAGAAAGATGTTAAAAATATAGGTAAATATTTTGAGTAATTCCATTCAACTTCATAAATATTTTCTGAATAGCTATTCCCAGTCAGGTCCTGGACACAAAAAGAGACTCATAGAGATCAATAAAACAGAGCTTATAATCCAGTGGTAAAGACAGAGATATTTAGAACCACTTTTAACACAAAGCAGTGTCCTAGGTCCTGCCTTCCTCAGCTCAGTCAATCTTGAGCCTCATGATACAAAACAAACTTACAGTGCTTACTGCTCAATCACCATCACAAAGTTGCATGTGATACTTACCATTAAACTATTAGCCCTATAGTAAAATGATATGAGATATAAAGAATTATGTTTGAAACATAAATGTTAAATACAAATGATATGGCTTGCTGTAGGCGGTTTTTACACCTGGATAAAGTAATTATGCTACAACTTCAAGATTAGGTAGGTGGAAGTTTTTATGAAAAGTTTGGTAAATTCTGGATTTCCCTGTACCCTTGTAGAATACCATTACCCCATGTGAGGGTTTCTAAGGTAAAAACTTCAGAGATTTCAAAAGCCACACTCATTATCTTCTAAATTTATGTTCTTTTCTTAAAAATGTACCTTTTGTGTTTATCCCAATAAAGTGTAATGTTCAAGATTTAACTTTTCAGAGAGTTGCTTCTCATCAGGCACAAATAAAATCTCCCACACTAATCAGGCAAACCAAAGGAAGTGCTAAAGAAAGATATAGGCAACACTAAACATGGGCTCAGAAAATAAGATTGTGGGCTGAACCTAGGAGATTGTGTAAAATTTTAATAGCCTAAGGAAGACAATAAGGGAATTTTATAACTAATGGCAGGGTGAAGGATAGGAAATTAGGAATACAGAAGAGTACGGGAAATGATAGGAAAGAAGTTTAGTTCTATGATAAACAGAACTTTACAGACATAAATAAAGTACAAAATGTGCTTTCTCTGTAAAGGAGTGGTTACCTGCAACAGCTCTTTCGCTGAACCTCTCTTTTCCACATCCATCTCAAGACAGCGGTTCAAAAAGTCTCGGAAGATAGCTGACAGCTTTTCTGGGTTCTGAAGCTCTGGGGTCCCGTTGGTGGCAATGAGGTACAAGGCCTGGCAACATAAATGGAAAATCACTTTGAGCTTCTACTGGGGTTCTCTTTTATCCCCAGACACACCCTCTAAAACTATGGCCAGCTGCTGTAGGTTTCCAAGAGGCAGTTGCAGTATTCTAGAAAAGAAAAGACCTAAGGATTGGGCTTATGGTTATGTGATCATATGCATGATGCTAAAATCCAACTTCTCTTTAGTGTGTATCTGGATAGTTGAAAGCACTTTGTAATCATAAAAAGTGAGTTACAAACCTAAGGGTTTATTATTATTTTTTATTACTTATGTAACGGCTTTATTATTCACTTAGTCTGATGGACTAAACATCTGCCTAGCTAAAGGCAGAAATTATTCCTGGTGCCTTCACCTCAGTCATCCAAGAACTGATCTTTTCTGGTATGAGAGACTATAAAAAGGAATGTTTAGTTAAGCAGCAAATTGTGTTACTGTTGCCTCCCTGGTCCCTAATATGAAGCATCTCTTTGGAAAGGTAAAAGCATAGAACAGGAAACCTTTACAAGTGCTCAGCACTTGTACCTACACAGTGTATGTGCCACAGTAATTCTGAGAAACAGATAGGACAAGATTTGCCATTTCACAGATAAGGTTCAGAAATATAAGCCTATATGCCTAGGATCACACTGTTCATATGTGTGCTTGTCCTCTAATTTCAGTCTTATTTCCATCATAACCCCACTGATCATCACCTTCAAATCTGCAAGGACATTCTAAGGCAAATAAAAATGTATTCTACATAGTCAAACAGCAAAGCTGGAACAAAAGGGTAGAAACTATAGAAGTTAGTTTCAGTTTGGTACACTGAAGCACTCTCTAAGAATCAGTTATTCAAGAGTGACATAAGCATGTAGTTAAGTGTAGACGGCACAACTGTAGTGACAATGCACAGGAAATTCCTGCCCTGGATGGGAGATTGGATTAAATGAAAAAATTAAAGCAATCAGAATAACTTTCACATCTGCCCACAAACATTACCAATCTACATCTGCTAATGCACTTTGCTTTCCTTTCCTATTACAATGGATAAACTGTTCATGATCTAATATAATGCCCTTTACTGGATCCAACCCCTTTCATTTAATTAAGGACATCACTCTTGAAGATGTTACTTTTCTTTTGTGTATGACCATTTGCCTCCTGTCCACTGTTCATTCCCAAAAGCAAAGAAACATCATCTTTCAACTCCACTTCAAGATACTGCTTCATTTCTGTTGCCCTTCACAGCAAAACTTTATCTCGATCTCCTCTTCCCTTACTTTCATCAATTTATTCTGATTAAGCTTTCATCCCTACCATTCAACTGATAACTGTCAAAGTCATCAATAACCTCCACATTGGCAAATTCAATGTTCATCTCTCCATTTTATCATTCTCAGTTGATCAGTCACAATTGACACACTACTCCATTTCCCTTGAAACACTATCATCTTGGCTTCCAGACACAATTCTCTCAGTTTAAGAAGGCCACTCCTTGCTCTACTTTGCACTCATTCCCTAAATGAATGATCTCAACTACTTCTGGCTTTAAATACAAATTATATACTGTCTTCTAGTTAATTTATATATATAGTTCAGACCTCTCCTCTTTGAACTCCAGACTCCTATGTCTAGCTCTTTTCAACATCTCCATTTGACTATCTAATGACTTTTTTTTTTTTTTTGTGGCACTGGGGATGAAACTCATGACCATGAGCTTGCCAGGCAGGTGCTTGCACCACTGAGCTAAATCCCTGGGCCCTTCTAATGAATATTTTTAATTAAGACATCCAAAATTAATTATGAAATAGGAGACAAGGTCCAAAAGATGAAGGGAGGGGCAGAGAGAAGAGAGGAATGAGATAAATAAAAGATGTACATGTACCAACTCCCCACAGCACATGTAATCATTATGAACTGCAAACATGTATTAATTTTTAAAAAAGAAAAAAGTCAGCTCTTTATTACTTCACTTAACCGTGCTCAACATCTCAAAATGGCAGTTAAATTTTTCAGCAATTATGGCATAAAACCTTGTAGTTATTGTTGATTCAGTTTTTTCTAATATCCTACTCATCTTATTAGCTATTCCTTCAAGACATTTATTTCCTGAGTCTACTTTTCACTTCTAGTCATACCAGTATCATTCAAGTTACCACTCTTGTTTGAACTATTACAATAGTCTATCACAGTTTTTTCTGTAGAAGTAGTCAAAATCCTATGATGAATTCCCAACTTTACTGAATAAAAACCAAGTTCTCACAATAGCCTAAAAGGTCTTACCTTTTAGGTCTACTGCTAGTTCTCTAACTTTGACTACCATATTACACCCTTCACACTCATTTCAGCGACACAGGTTCTTCAGGATATAACAAGCACATTCTTAGATTTATATTTTAAGATTAACAGTGTGTTAGTTTTATTCACAAAAGAGGTAACAGTCTGAGTCCCACATCCTGGAACTAGATACAATACCCCAAATAATAGGACTGGTAACACTCACTCTCAGAGGGTTTTCATTGAGGTATGGTGGCTCTCCTTCAATCATTTCAATGGCCATGATGCCCAGGGACCAGATGTCAACCTTGGGCCCATATGCCTTCCTCGTCACAACCTCTGGTGCCATCCAATATGGAGTTCCCACCATGGTGCTCCGTTTGCTCTGCTCTGGGGTAATTTGTGCACAGAATCCAAAATCAGCTAGAAAAGGAGGAGGGTGGAGAGAGACAGACATTTAGGATATTCCTTCAGTGAATGCTGACTTTGTGCCTACCCATAAGTGTTACCCTGCCTGCCTCCAAGTTCGGTAATCTTTTCCTTCACCAAGGTGGAAGACACTTGACTGCCACCCTCATGTCTAGTCTGGGAGTCTATTCCTTGTTCATTCCTGAGGAAAAGCAGGAACAACCTAAGGAATATGATCTCTAGCTTCCTACCTTCTCCTCAAATCACAAGGACTCAGAATAAAGTCCAAGCAGTTGTTTTGGCCTTTATTGTTTTCTCCCTACTCTGCTTTATTCTTGAAAATTAATATTTCCCTGCCTAATAATACAACATTTAACTCCTTGCCTTATTCTTTAGACATGAGTCCTTGAATTAGATCCTAATCACCCTCACCTACCACCAGGCATGGGCCTGTTTCTATCATTTCCTCACCACCCAGGCCAGAGGCTGCTAGCAGCCCTCTCATAAACTGCCTTTCTACCTAAATCAGCTTGTCCAGACAACCTGTCTGTATACTTTTGAATAAAAAATCTCTATTTGCAGTTCTTTTTATATTATAGTAAAATTATAAATTTATTTAAATCAGGAGACTTTGATATTAAAGAATTTGTCTTTTTACTCATCTTCGTACTCCCAAAGGAGCTAGCATGTAATAGCATTTAAACGTCTGTTTGCCAAATATATAACTGAATGAATGAAATGCCATAAAACTTTCAAATTATTTATTAGAAGTCTGTCATAACAGACTGAGAAATCCTTGAAGGTCAGCAAAACATAACCCAAGGCCAATCACAGAGTAGAGATTTGGGGGGGAAAAAAAAACTAGCTGAATGTATAAAATGGAAAATAATAAAATAATAATAATACACACTTTATGTGAAATATAAAGAGCCATATTATCCCAAGAAACAATAAAGACTGATGAATGTAGTAGTTGCTTTTATATGATTACCATCCCAGAGGAGACAAGTGCCTACAGGTACAGAAGTATTAACATTCCTACTTACTTAGCTTGACAGAGCCATCCATTCCCAATAGAATATTATCACTCTTGATGTCTCTGTGAATGACCTGGTTTGAATGCAGAAACTCCAGAGCTTGCAGACACTATTGGAGTGGGGGGGGGGGGGTTAAAGGGAGAAAGGAAAAATATATATAAGACATAAAATACAAAAATTTAAGGTAAAATTGACTAATTCAACTTCCTCTTTTTGGGGGGGCACTAAGGATTGAACACAGGGCTTCCCCCAGCCCTTTTATTTCAGTCTGAAACAAGGTCTTGCTGAACTGCCCAAGCAGGCCTCAAATTTGTGATCCTCCTGCTTCAGTTTCCATGGTAGCTAAGATTACAGGTGTGTGCCATCATACTCAGCTCTAACCTCATTTTAAGATGAAGGAAGGAAGGTGCCACTGTATAAAAGGACTTTCCCTAAATCAGAGAAATCTTGATTTCTTCTAGAATCAAGTCTTCTTTTAACTAAGCATTCTTATAACACTCCGTTTTGCTGTTCACCAGATGATAGTTCCTTATGCAAAGGAGTTCCTCCAATGTATTTTCATGTTTGGAAAGATGACCTATGAAAGCAGACCTAGAAACAAAGGGTTACCAGGATCTTAGTTTGCTATGGGGATAGTTTAGACATACTTACGAAACACAAAGACAAATATCTAGTAGACAACTGAATTTTTAAATCTTAAATTACATAGAGAGGTAAATATAAGACATTTGCATTAAGATTTTTTTTAGTTTTTTTGGTCTTGTTTTGTTTTGTTTTTGGTGGTGGGAAACTGACCCAGGGTAATTCACATGCTAAGCACACTTTGTAAAATTTAGTTTACCATCTTAACCCCAGCCAGACAAGTTTTAGGAATGGCTGAAACAGGTAAAGGCTATGAGAAAGGGAAGAACTTCAAAAAAATATCTATATGTATTAGGCAGTATGAGTGACAAAGAGACACTAGAGTGATTTTAAAATGCCCGGTTCTGCTACTATCTAATTGACCATAGCATGCAAATCACTTTCTCTGATACACTGTTTTCCTGTCTTTATAATGGGGCTCATCATTGCTCTGTTTAGTTTGGTTTTATTCTGTTTCAGTTTGTCTAGATTTACTAGATTTCATGGTGTGGACAGCTATTCCAAAGATAGCAGGATATGCTATGGTAGCCATTTTTTATTTCCTATTAATTTAATTTGAAGCCCTCTGTTGCTTTCACGGTCTTGTTTTGAGGGTATAGGCAGCTACTTTGAAGACAATAAGATTCACGATGATACCCATTCTGGTTTGACTATTATCTTCTTTGGAAGTCCTATAATGTCTCCAATGTTTTGCTTTTATTGGTTTTGTTCTGTACTGTTTTGTTCAATTTTATTATGTCTAATGTTATGGGCAATTCTTTTGAAGAGAACAAGAGGCATTATGGTAACCATTGTTGATTACCTTGTATTTTGGTTTTAAGTTATGTACTATTTCCATCCTTTTGTTTAAACTGACTCTATTTTGGTTTGTTTCATTTGGTTTCATTCTCTTCAAAATAAAAATAAATAAATAATAAATAAATAAAATGGGGCTCAGATGAGATCGTTTTAGCTCTTGTCCTTAATGCAATAATTTCAATGTATTAACCCCAAACTAAATTTTTAGAAACTTGTACCAATTAAAAAATATTAGCGATACAAGTCAATAGGAAACTACTATTTAAATAGTCCTAATTTAATGCTTTAAGTTCTAAGAACATGCTAATTCATAAATTAAAAACAAAGCAATTTCCATAATTGGATTTTCTTCAAAATAAGGGCTATCAGTAGGAGACAGATCTCTGAATGTTAAAAATTATGATCAAAAGGATGATCTTGAGATACTGAAACCTTCACACATTGTCGGCAGAAATATAAAATGCTACAGACCCTTTAGAAGAAAGTTTGGCAGTTCCTCAAAATATTAAATACAGAGTAACAATGTGACCAATAATTCTACTTCTATGTACATACCCAAGAGAAATGAAAATGTATGTCTACACAAAAACTAGTATATGAAAATTCATAGCAGCATTTTTCATAATAGGGAATGGGGAGAGAGAGACAGAGGAAAGAAAAAAAAATAATAAATGAATAACCCAAAGGCATGGTGGCCTATGCCTTTGTACTCTGGGAAGCTGAAGTAGGAAGATTATAAATTCAAGCCCAGACACAGGGAGTTACTGTCAATATGGAGTCTCCCTCTGGGGTGATAAAAATGATCTAAAATTCATTATTATGATGGTTGTATAACCCTAGGAATCTATCAAAAACTAGTAAATTATATACTTTAATGAGTAAATTATATGACATATAAATTACATTTCAAAAAGTAGGTAATGGTCTCTATTAGATTTTAAGAATGATAATACCACCTGTTCATTTGATAATTTTTCAAGTACTTTTGTCTAGAGTGTTAACACATTTAATGCTAATGACAACCTGTAAGAGTTCACTATTATGTGTTACAACCTGTAAGAGTTCACTATTATGATCCCCATTTTATTGACAAGAAAACAGGCTGGAAGAAATTACACAACTTGCTCACAGATCACAAAGTGAAATCAACTTTTTTTTTTTTATCAGTACCAGGGATTGAACTCACAATAGCGTGCTTGCAAGGCAGGCGCTTATGCCGCTGAGCTAAATCCCCAACCTATTAAAGTTTTTTTTTTTTCCCCTATGCTGGGAATCAAACCCAAAGCCTTGCATATGCCAGCCAAGCATGCCACCACCAAGTCACATACCTAGCACCCAACTAAGTACCCCCCCTAAGGCCCACAGCATGAATGTTTTAATTTCCATTTTACTGATGAATAATTTGAGGCAAAATAATTTCTCCAAATACACATATGCATATATTCTCAACCAATGAAAGTTGGTTACTGGGCTTGGAAGTTAAAAACAACTTTCATATTATAGTACTTTGTGGTCCCGAAAGAGTGTAACGTACATAATTATATATTTGTAGTCTTAAAGTTTCATAAGAGCAATGTGACTAGAAAAAAATCTAAAAAGGTTCTTTAGGGAGGAGCTACAAAAAAAGTTGAGAAATTTTGCATTAGTGAGCTCTTAATTGTGAATCCTAGCCTGATACTGATTCCATTAACCTACTTTTGTACATTCTGTATCCCAAAGTTAAGGCAAAGGTGACTAAATTTTCCACAGCAGTACAGATTTCACATTAGTTTATTTTTCTTAACTTTGACTAAATACACAACTACATAATTCTATCTAAATGCCTCCAGCTGTTGAACCATGAAATCTTAATCCCATTATTACATTCCTCCAAAATTCTGAACCTCAGCTGGGTGTGGTAGCACATGCCTGTAATCCCAAGCACTCTAGGTTCCTGAAGAAAAAGAGGATCACAAGTTAGAGCCCAGGCTGGACAACTTAGTGAGACCCTGTCTTAAAATAAAAACTTGAAGGAGGAGAAGAAAGAGTTTGGGGGAGAGGAAGAAGAAGAGAAAGAGGAAAAAGAACAAAAAAGAAGAACTTTTAAAAAAAAAGAAAGAAATCTCATTTACTCTTTTACTCTTTCCTCAACTTTCTAACTTTTCTATCAAGTCTCAAGAGCAAAACACACAATATCCTCAGTGTCTGAATATTCCCTTCAACTTCTTGCTCTAACAGAAACCAGGAAACATGGCTAGATCCTTAGGATACTGCTTCTCATGAAAGGGCTCTAGAGAACTTTTTATTCTGTGTGAAAGTAGAATAAACATATAATTAAAATATATATCCATGTAAAAGATAAAGAAAAATACAATGCATTTAGAAGTTATCAATATGGATTGAAGTTACGAATGATGTGTTTAAATATATACTGTCAGGCATGGTGCATACCTGGAATCTCAGCTATTTGGGAGACAAAAGCAGGATTGAAAATTTAAGCCCAACCTGGGCAACTTTGCAAGATTCTTTCTCAAAATAAAAAAATTAAACATAAAGGCCTGGGGATATACCTCAATGCAAAGGTTCTGAGTTTAACCACCAGTATTCCTCCCACACAATACACACACACACACACACACACACACACACACACACACGCACGCACGCACGCACACACACACAGACTTTCTGGTTACCTTCTAACTTTTCTAAAATGGGCAGAAAAAAGTTATCTTTAAAAAAAAATTCATGATAAAAATTATAAAATACAGGCATAATACAGCAATTTTGCGGAGGGTACTAGGGATGGAACTTGCAACCTCACACTTGCCAGGCAGGCGCTTAAGCCACTGAGCTAAATCCCCAGCCCTAGGCATAATATAAGAATGATGAGAGTGCTAGGGCTATAGCTCAGTAGCATAGCACCTGCCTGACAAGCACAAGGTCATGAGTTCAATCCTCGGTATCAGAAAAAAAAAAAAAAAAAAAAAGGAGAAGGATGATAGTATCCATGCTAATTTTTCCCACTTCCACAAAGCCTGGGCCAAAATCTCACTGGGTATGAATTTTCATGGACAGGGATATGGAGATACTTCCTGTCCACAGCTGCCTGGCCCTTGGCCTTACCTCACGGCACACAGCAGCAATCTGGCCTTCATCCATACAGGTTTCTGTCACCACATCTGTCAAGGAGCCTCCAGCCAAGTATTCCATGACAACCCACAGCTCATCTCCCACAAGGTAACTGCAAGAATATTAATAAAGAGTGAAAAAGAATAATCAGAGTAGAATGAGCCACTGCATTAGATTACAAAGATTAAACACCATTGCAGTGAAACCACCTCAGTGAATTCTGGAAAAGCCTAAAGTTCTTTACTTTAGAGAAAAGCAGATTGATGGGGACAGCAATAGTAATCTTAGATCTCTTAAGGATGCTCTTGGATAAAACAAAGCATACATGTTGCATGAAGTTCCCAAAGGGTAGAACTACAAGTACCAGGTTGAAGATGCAATTAAATTATACTTCGTCACAACACAAAGGAATAACTCATGAAATCAGAAAGACTAGCATAAATCCAAACCTCTTAAAGCATCCATGTAGGAAGCATGCAAACACTTGATAAAAATGAGTTTGGATCCCATGTTATGAACAGTAAGGAGAGTCACTGTCTCAGAGTTCTATTAGACCTAAAATCTGTGAGATTAATTATAAGGTCTTGTCCAAGACTCTATCCCCAGAGGTCAACACAGTAGATGCCAATATTTACTGAATAAATCTATGAGCACAATAAAAGATAACTGTAAATAGTAAATGAAAAGGTGGTAATAAAAGTTCTTTAAAAGATACAAAATGCTATACACATAGTTATTATGCTGATAGTGACTTCTACTTTACCATCTTTGATTCTAGCCTCTTTTGTTAAGTCCTCTTTTGTTTAGTAGCATATTCCTTGGAGAACTTACAAGCTAACAGGAGTTAGACCTGAGAATCTCTCTCAGGGACTGGATTACTCAGCCTTGCTCTATGATAAATAAAAGGCTGTAAACCTATCAGGACAATGTTTCCTCATGACAAATAAAAGACAAGGTTAGCTCAGAGCCCCTACAAGATTCTTCTGCTAGTCTTGAACAAAGAAGCTAGGTTGCAAAAAAACATTTCTTGGACTGTCTTGAGTTGTGAGATATGTCACCTTTTCTTTATCTGGATAATAAAGCTACTGATGGACAGATAGGGAAACTGTTAAATAATTTTGACAAATGATCTCAAGCAAAAGGTAAGATTACAATCCTAGTCCCTTACTCCACTGCTCTTTCCATCTGATTGCATTCATTGTAATTAAAAGTTTTTTTTTTCTTTCTTTTTCCTTTGTGTTTTCTTTCCCCACCCTTGCTGTAGTACTGGGGATAGAACAAGGGCTTCCTTACATGTGTTAGGTAAGTGTTCTACCAAGAAGCAACATCCTCAGCCCAAGTTTTATAATGTCTAAGAACCCTTACAAGACATTATACAAGCCTTTTTTTGGACTCCTATGGTCTGTTTATCCACCCCCCCAACCAAAAAAAAAATCACACTGAAAATCTAACTGATTGTAGATGTGTGTGTGCCAGGTATGGTGGCATACACACATCTACAATCGCAGCACTTGGGAGGCTGAGCCAGGAGGATCACTGCAAGTTCGAAGCAGGCCTGGGCTATGAAGTGAGTTCAAGGCCAGCCTGAACTACATAGCAAAACCCTGTCTCAAAAAGGAAAAAAAAAAAATCTAATCATTGTGATGGTTTTAGGAGGTAGGGTTTTAGGGGAGATAGTTAGTTCATAAATACAGAGCCCTTGTGATTGATACTTGTGCCCTTGAAAAAGGACTCAGAGAAGGTACCATGTATGAACCAGAAAGTCAGCCCTTACCAAACAATAAATTTAGTGGCATCCTGATCTTGAAATTCTTAGGTTCGACAACTGTGAAAAATAAATTTGCATTGTTTATAAGCTACCTAGCCTCTGGAATTTTGCTGTAACAGCCCAAATGGACTATGACATGAATCAAAAGAGAATCCAGCACTAGGTAAAATTCCTTCAATAGCAAGAGGTTAATTTTTTTTTGATTAAGAATATAATTCATGTTCACTCACCCACTGAGAAAGCAATTGTTAGCTTAGATAGAGTGAGCAAAGAGTAAGAGGATCCATGTGACTATTTCTTAGCACTGACAAAGCAAAGTCTCTATTTCTGGATTTGACATGTCATCATCAAACTAAAACAATGCAAACTAGATTCAGGTTATCTCAAACATTTTGTGGACATGCACTGTCAATGTATATTCTAAAATTCCATCTCAAAGTAAACTCCCAGGATATCACATATTTGAAGAGCAAATATGGATGTAGTTCTTTAGGACATGTCACAAAAACTACAGAATCTCACTGGCAGTACTTGCACACTAGATCTTCAGGTTAAGGGCACCTTCTTCTGTGCTCATGGAGAAACATTCTTTTTTTATACTGTACCAGCATAGTGGGTGTGGTGGCACATGCCATAACCCAGCACTCTAGGAGTCTAAGGCAGGAAGATCACAAGTTTAAACTCAGCCTGGGCAACTTAGTGACACACTGTCTCAAAAAAAAGGACTAAAAATGTAGCTTAGTGTAAAGACCCTGTATTCAATTCCTAGTACCACAAAACAAAAAATAAAAAGATGAGAGGTGAATCATAACTTAAAAAGATTCTTCAGAGCCAGAGTTAGGATCCATGTTCAAGCGATTGCAATCATCTCCATGAAGGCTTTATTATCTATAGCTAACAACATCATGTATGTATAAGGAGGGTCAAAGTCCAACTCCTTTCCTCATTAAAGAATCTGAAGATCACCAGAGTATTTTAGATGCTGAACAAGAAAGGACATATATGAAATATGCCACATCAGGAATAGCTAATTGATAATATAGTAAAAGTAGTAAAGAAATCAGAATTTAAAATTTAGTCCAGTATCTACCTATGACATCTCTGAAACCTGGACAAGAAGTCTCAATTTAATGCGAGTGTGTGTTAAAAAAAAATACTAAGTATCACATTTTAAAAGCATAAAGCCAAACCATGGGTTATTCCAAAGGATAAGAAGGGTGAAGAAAGATTTTTGATAGAGAATGAATTAAAGACCTAGATGTCTTACTCAGACAGATAGCAAGAAGGAATTCTCTGAGACTAAACCAACTGTATTACTAGCATCAAATGTTGGCCTTATCCACAGAGGTTTTCTAGAAATCAGAAGTGTCCAGCATTATGTAGGGCTGTATTCAAAGACCTTAGCACCACAGAAGATAGTTAAATTGAGGCAGTTTTGGGTGCTGGTATTGCTTTCTTTTCTAACCCACTGGTCCCAAAGACTCCATCCCTCTGACTGATCCACCATTCCATACCTGTCCAGATAGTTTACAATATTTGGGTTTTTGTTTTCCCTCATGACTAGAATCTCATTAATGATGAGCTCTTTCTTCGGCTGCTGCTGAAGATTCATCTGCTTAATGGCCACCTGAAATCACAAAACATTCAATGTGCAACCAGTGTCATCAACATTTAAAGTACTAAGGAAATGAAGACATATAAGGTACAGTTTTAGCTCTCAAGTAGTCCATAATTTATCAACGTTAAACAAATGCTTCTCAAAATGAAGTCCCATCAGTATCTGAGATATGGTTGAAAATACGTATTTTAGGTCTTACCCTAAAACCTATTGAAACTTGTTTTAGTAAGCTGTCTAAATCATTTTGATATACACCAAAGTTTTAGTATCAAACGTAAATGTAGTAAAATACTTTTAAAAACCATGATATAAATAAAAATTATTTTTTTCAAAGTTCATACAAAGAGCTACAGAAGCTGGGAGGGATGAACCAAGCCTATAATTTCAGCACTGAGGGAGGCTGAGAAAAAAGGATCACAAAGTTGGAGACTCACCTGAGCAACAGAGTGAGAGATTCTGTCTGAAAATAAAAAATGAGTTGGGGATGTAACTCTCTGATACAGTGCTCCTAGGTTCATTCTCAAGTACTGGAGGGGGAGATGCACTACAGAAACACAAAATAGGGCAAGAACTCTCAATCTAGAAATGTATACGCTTCCACAAGCAGGACACTTTCTGAACAGTGTGAAAACATAAATCAGAGTTGATTAGTTAAGAAAGAAGATAAAATGAGATGAGATCCTTAATGTTTTGTGTGAAAAGGATCTTGATACTTTTTTTGTCTATATACAATGAATAAAACAAATTTTCACCTAATACAAACGTAAGATGTTCTTTAGTTTCCAAGGTACTTTGCATTCATTTACTCCATGTGTTAGGTATTATGCAAAGGGTTCTCAACTTTGTTATTTGACTTAATTCTTAGAGACAACTTGTATGTTTAGTAGGACTAACTTTTCTTTTTTTTCTTCCTGGTACTGGGGACCGAACTCACGACCTTGTGTTTGCCAGGCAAGTGCTTATTCCGCTGAATCCCCAGCCCTTAACTTTTCAATGGATGAAGAAAATGTTATTCCAGGAGAGTATGTGACTTGCATACACAGCTATTCAGTAGAAAAGTCAGAATTAGAACCTTCAAAATTTTATTTTATTCTTATTTTATACTGAACACGTAACCAGATTAACTATTCCTCATAGTACACATTCACTCTCTTCCCTGTTCAAAAACATACATAGCTCTTGGTTATCTTGAAATCTTCCTCGAAGTTCTCATGATCTGATCCAGGCCCTTTCTTCCCATTCTATTCTTTCACATATACATCATCTTCCTCCCTTTGTTGATCTTCTTTCCACTCAGAACACTGTGTCACTTCCATACAGCCCAAACTACTTATGCTTTATATCAGGCCAAAGTAAACCTCATTCTCAAGTCACATATACTTTTTCCTCTTTTAAAAGCCCTATAAGAACATATTCATATCCTTATTATAGAACTTATGACATACAACCTTGTATGAGTATTAGTTAAGAGTGTGTGTGTGTGTGTTTGCACATTTGTGCATGTGTGTATCTAGAAATCTGGAGCTTGATTAAAATCCCAGAATCATAACACACATGGTACTCAAGAGAATTTTTGTGTGCAAAAAGAAAAATGAAAAGAAGGCAGTGGGTTGATAAGTGCTTTGTTTTTAAACCACAAAAACAGAGACACAAAAAACTGAGCAATAGATTCCTAGATCCCATAGGAGTGTCATTTAGACTGTTTGCTAAGCACTTATTCTCTAGAGGTATTTTGCTTTTTTTACTGCTTATGGGAAGAATATGAGCACCTAGAAGAACTAAGTTGTCCTTCCAGAACCAACAAGTAATACAAGGATTGAATGGTTCAATGTTTTATGAAAAACTCCTATTATTTCTTTAAGCTAAATATGGACAGTCTTCTGAAGAGATTCAGTCAATCATGAAGAGTAAAAATGATAATTTTTAAACATCTTTCCCCTTTATTCTCTACTGCAAGTAAGAAAGCTACTTTCCTAGTAGATCAGGCTTCTGGTCTACCTACAGCTTTTTATATATATAACAATTTATAACTTTCCCCCATGCCTGAAAAGCAAAACATTTATCTAAAGGCATTAAGTAGTGGAATGCCTTATAACTAGGACTGGAGCCAGAAGAGTGTTTTTGGAGCTCCTCAGATCATCCTAGACAAGGGACAATGCTTATTAACGTGACAGGGATTACTGCAGGTGGAGGCTAACATGGAAGCTAGGCCCTTTTCCTCCTTCTTTCCCAGGCTAAATGTCCTTACCTAATCAAACTCAGACTATTCAGGATAACAGAGCACTCCTCTAACTCAGACTACTCAGGATAACAGTGGGCTGGTCTCTTACTGACTCTGACCAATCACAAATTCTCTTAGTGTCAGTGTCTTCTGAATCCCTTCTTGCTAGGACTGTTTTGAGTACTAAGACCATGGTCAATGAGCTATTCATATGTAAATAAAGGATTTGATAAAGACAACAAGGGAAAAAAATCATCATTATAGAGGCATTTGACTATTGTAATTGGCACAGAGCAGTAAGAATGTCAACAGCAGTAGTAAGAACAAGAGTAACAACCAAACACCTTTCAACCACTACTTTATTGAATGGCTACTATATACCAGACTCTTGTCCTAGGTATTCTCTATATCATCTTGGCAAAATCTAACCATTCTGCAAAGTGAAAATCATGACTATATTTTCACATAAGGATACTGAAGCTAAGGCTTATATGAAAACTGCTTAAGGTCATAACCAATTCCCCTCACATGATTCCAAATACTCCTCTTGTCTGTTTCTTTCTGTTTCTACACACCTTGCCTTTAAAAACAGGCTTTAAAAAAGCTGGGCATCGTGACACACACCTGTAATTCCACTACACCTTTAATTCCAGTGCTCCAGAACTGAGGCAGGAGGATTACGCTAAGTTTGAGGCCAGCCTGGGCCACATAATCAGTTCAAGGACAGCCTAAACTGTTTGGCAAAACCCTGTCTTAATCAATCAATCAATCAACCAGGTTTGAATAATGATTATTTTTACCAGTAACAGGAATACTTCCGGGCACTAATACGCTAATCTCCCTATCTGTAAGACAACAGCTTGACTCTTCCTAACTGGATAACCCTTTATACTTACTCACAAAGACTGACAGCATCCACTAGCTCCACCAAAGATTTATATTCCCTGGGGCAGGAAATGAGGCTTTCCTGACCACAATGCATTAGCTACCCTAATGGACTTGCTTCCATTCAGAGTTCTATAACCACAAGGCAGGCATATAATGGAGTCAAGTTTCTCTTTCCTGTGGCCAGCTTCTCACAAAGGCAGCCTCTAGGACTTCCAGGAATCACCCATCACCTACCTGCCTCCCATCAAGGACTGTAAGACATAAGGGACTAGAAACATGACAGAGGAAGTCCTAGTGCTTAATCTTAGCTCTGCTGAGGATTGGGAATAAAAGATTCTAACTCAGTCTCTGCTAATCATTGATAGCACAACTTGCAAAACAAGCTTTTTATACTCCCTGAGTCACAAATTCCTTAACAATAAAAAGAAAGTATTACCTTCCTCAAAGGGTTCTTCAATCTCTCTCTTTTTAATTTCTATTAAATTCACCACCTTAACTGAAAGTAAAAGATGAGAAAATGCTCTATGTGACAGGGAACCAGAAAAAGTGGGGGTAGCTCGCCCATCAGCTGCAGATTGGTTGGAAAGACAACACTTTTATACAATGGAGAACTACTCAGCTATAAGGAAGGAAAACCTTGAGGCTCTTGTAGGTAAATGGATACAACTTGAGACCAAGCTCGGGGGTAAAAAGGTTCAGAACCACTTAGGTGAATGGCAGGTTGCCTTCCTAATCTAAAAACTAAAGGAGTTAATGGGATACACAATGTACAATGCACCTTACAAAAGCAAAAGGGGAGGAACTGTCTAAAACCAAAAGGCAGAAGACATTGGTAATCTTGTATGATGATTTGAAATCCATACTGCTTTCATTGCTCTGTTTAGTTTGGTTATATTTTGTTCCAGTTTGCCTACTAGTACTAGATTTGAGGGCACAGACAGCTATTCCAAAGATAGCAGGATATACTACAGTAACCATTTTTAATTTCCTATTAACTTAATCTGAAACCCTGTATTGCTTTCACTACATTGTTTTGACTGATTTTATTTGAATCTGTCTTGTTCAATCGCTGTCTTGTCTTGACTGATTTTATTCAAATCTGTTATATGTTATAGTATCAAGTCTGAGAGTATAGGGAACTACTCTGAAGACAATAAGAGTCACTATAATACCCATTCTGGTTTGACTTATTATCCTCTTTGGAAGTCCTATAATGTCCCCAATGTTTTGTTTTTATTGATTTTGTTCCGTACTGCTATGTTCAATTTTATTGTACCTGATAATAAGGGCAATTCTATTGAAGATAACAAGAGACATCATGATAACCATTACAGATTACTTTGTATCATGGCTTTAAATTATGTACTATGTCCATCCTTTAGTCTGAATGACGCCATTTTTTTTCCTCATTTGGTTTTATTCTTTTCAAAATAAAACTTAAAAAAAAAACAAATTCACCACCTTAATTTTTTTTTTTTTTTTTTTGGTACTGGGGATCAAACTCACAACCTTGTGCCTGTGGCATGCGCTGGTGGCACTGAGCTAAATCCTGAGCCCCTCACCACCTTAAATTGATACGTGAATATTATACTTCCTTCCTCACCACTATTTTTACTTTAAAACATATTCTGCTCCACACTAACTTTTATGTGTACACTATGGAAAGTATGCTCTTTTGTATTCTGTATGATTTTGATATTTAAATGCTTGCATAGGATTCACTCTTTCTTTTAGTACAAAGTGTAGCATAAAGCAAAAGTTCAGTAAATAGTTTGTGGAATAAATATTTATATGAATAAAAATAA
The DNA here is from genome assembly GCA_004027455.1 of Hydrochoerus hydrochaeris. Taxonomy (NCBI): domain Eukaryota; kingdom Metazoa; phylum Chordata; class Mammalia; order Rodentia; family Hydrochaeridae; genus Hydrochoerus; species Hydrochoerus hydrochaeris. The sequence continues at coordinate 436,304 of PVLA01000426.1, read as the reverse complement.
GTAAATACGTAGTTCTTGAAGTTGATTATTTTGACAAATTGCTTTACTGAATTCTTGCAACATTTGTGTGAAGTATATATTGTAATGCACACTTTATAAATCAATACAATTCAGGCCAAGATGTCAAATGACTAATTTAAGGCAAGCACCAGTGTCTTTGGAGTCCAACCTCAAAGAACAATTAATAATCTTTAAGCATAACAATGATTTTAAAAGTTGACTTACCCTCAGTGAGCTACAGAATTTGGACTTACCATTTGTAAAAGACTAATAAGAGCTTAGTGAAATATGTGTCAACCCTATTAACTGTGACTTCTCCAACATACCAGGTTGTTTCAACCATCAAAAATATATAAACAGGTTTATAGCAGCCTTCCTTAGAGGACCCCAACTCTGCCTTCACTGGAAGCAGAAAAGCATCTCTCAACTTAAGTCCCGGTACTCTGCCTTCTCCAACGCAGCTGCCAACCACACCCTACCCACCAACATTCCTGCTTTGCAATCAACCAAAGAACAGACTAAAAAGAAACCTCAAAAATTCTATATTTATTTCCTTCATGGCTTTCTTCTCTGAAAACAAGATCTTTGATCAGCAGGCTGTGCAATAAAGTCAGAATTCTGGTAGTTTAAATGAAGACAGAGGTGCTTCTAAATAAATGATCATACTTTTCGGTGGAATTCTAGATGGAGAATAATGGTAGGACCAATAGATTAGGAGTCAGGAGACATGGGTTTAAATCTTTTCTGTAAGAGATTTCTTTCCTTAGCAACTGTCCCCTCTGCAGTTCTGTCAGATCTCTCAGGCAGTATCTGATTTCTTCATACCTACAGCTACATCTTTTTAGTTTCTCTTTGAATAACAATCACGTAAATCACTCTCCCAATCATCAATCACCAAATCCTGTCAAATCTGTCTGCTAAGTATCTCTCAAATCCATCTACTTCATCTATTCTCTGCTATTCCCTTAGTCATCTCTTACCTGTAATTACACAATAACCTTTTGATTCACCTGGTCCCTCCTTCCCTGCGGCACTCTGTTCTCTACACTGTACCTACGGTAACTTTTCAAAAAGTTTTATGTCCCAACTTCTTAGTCTGCTAGTTGATTCTGGTCTGATATAGAAAGAAACTAGAACTATCCCCACGAGCTAAGAAGGGCTAAAAACTAACCCAAAATGAAAAGACTGTATAATTGAAAAATAACAGTTGGTGGTGGACACTTACCTCCTGTCCTGTGGCTACATCCATTGCAGTGTACACGGTGCCTGACGCACTGAACAACAGGTGGGAGAGAAAGGGAAAAGAGCACAGGTGTTCAATGAATTTGTCAAATGCAGCTCTACACATGATCTGGCAGTGTAGAGCAAGGATTGATAATAATAGCAGCAAATATAACCATCTTCCCTCCCCGCTTGCATCCCTCCAACTGTTATTTGAAAGGTCGTGCATGGTTAAAGAGAATAGAGTAGCCCACTGACCTGAGTTTCAATACCGAGCTTCTAAATATTTTGAGCTATCAGATCTTAACTAAATCATCTAAGTTTTCTGACCTTCACCTTCCTCTTTTTATGACATGAACATAGGAACACATGAGAGTTTAAATCAATTAGTTTATGTAAAGTGCTTAGCCAAGTGCCTAAAATAAATACAGTAGGTGTTCAAACACATTATAGGGTTTCTTTTCTTTCATTTCTTTCTCTCTCTCTCTCTTTTTTTTTAGTCTTTTTGAGACAGTGTCTCACTTTGTAGCCCAGGCCGGCCTTAAACTGGTGGCAATCCTCCTGCCTCAGCCTCCTAAGTACTGGGATTACAGGTATGCACCACCAGTTCAGGCTTCAGATACATCAGTTTCTTGTTCCTGCTCACCCTTCTCTCTTCCACCACCTTTAGCAAGTTGATTTAATTTCTTGTAGCCTCAAACCGAAACTGGGTGTAGGATTAAATTTATGGTTTTCAGGTCTGATACTATTCCTATCCCACTTCCAAGGTAACAATAACTGCATTAGATACAGATGTACATATATGTATTTATATACGTATTCACACAAACAAATGAATAGAGTAAAAAATTAATAGAGTGCTAGAAATAAGCCAGGGATGGTAGTACATGCTGTAATCTCAGTATTATGAGAGGCTGAGGGAATAAGATCACAAGTTTGAGAGTAGGCTGGGAAACTTTTTGACTTAGCCAGACCCTATCTCAAAGTCTAAAAGAAAGAAAAAGGGGCTGGGAATGTAGCTTGGTGCAAAGGTCCTGGGTTTAACACTCAGTACTAGGAAAACGGAAAGCTATAAATAACACTACAAAAATAATCGTGTCCATTTGAAATAACTGAAATCTTCATTTTAGGGGGCTGGGGATTTAGCTCAGCGGTGTAAGCACACAGCAAGCACAAATTCATGAGTTTGATCCTCAGTACCTGCCACCAAAAAAATAAAATAAAATCTTCATTTTATGCCTACAACCACAAACTTTGTATGTTTATAGGTAAGTAATTTTCAAAATAGTTTTGTAGCTGAACATGCCATACATCAAGTACATATGATACAATTCGAAGACATTTAAAATTCTAGTCTTTTGCAAGAATGCACTCAGGCAAGCCCCAAGATCATACTTTCCAGATAACAAGTCAATTCACGTGTAAGTCATTTATAAGTATGCCGTCCAACTAGAGATTATAGTCACTAGATCCCTAACCCCCATGCCTCAGTTGGGAGCCCGCATACATGCCTGGAAACTCTGATCATTAAAATACTGGCTATCAAATAAAGACTAGATTATATGCATTGGCAGTTATCTCTTCACTTGCCCGATAGTCCTACCCCTATCCATGTACTGTCAAAAAGCAGGTTACTATCTTCCTGTCCTTCTCCCTCTCTGATCCTTGTAATGCAAAATATTCTTAAAAGGACAAACATGTTCAAGCCTCAGAGGACTAAATATTTTGAGACTATGTCTTCATGCTTGTGAAGCTCTAGAAAACTACTCAGGCTCACTAGTTAGTACTTGGTTATCTTTTATTTAAATAGACAAATGACTAGGTCAAAAAGCATAATCATTTCTAGGTTTCAAAAAGGAAAAAAAGCAAGCAAAAAATACAGTAGTCCCAATTTATCAAATTGATGCGGCATTTGTATTTTTAAAATTATGGGATATAGAGACCTAAAAGTATGGATGCTGAATATTTCATTCTTAGCACTAACAGGCCTGTCAAAAAAAATCAAGGAAAGAATGATTCTTTTGCAGATGTTGCCTATTTATAGAGGTCTCACACATCTATTTTTTAAAAATAGGCATTTTGGAAATGAAAGTTCCTTAATCTACAGTCCTTCTTTAAATTCAAAGATGAAGACACTCGTCTTGAGAAAGGAAATGACTTGTCTACGCTTGTTCATGTACTTTTTTGTTACATTCTTATTTCTATTTAACCACCTATAGGAAGTACCATCTACATTACTCCGGGGCAAGCAAAAAAACTCTTCACCAAGTGCTAACTACTAGTTCAGATTCAAAAAAGAACTATCTAGTAGGAAAAATAATGAGACCAGCAAAAAAAAAAAATGTCGTCTACCCAACTCAAAGTTGCTTTAATGATTAAATTCAACAATAGATGTAAGTAACAGTTGAACACTATAAAATGTTGTACAACTATATTATTCCTATATTATAAATTCTTTTTTTGGGGGGGGTACCGGCGATCGAACTCATGACCTTGTCCTTGCCAGGCAGGCACTTATGCTACTGAGATAAACCCCCAATCCTTATTTTTTATCCTACTTTTGGAAGCTCATGGGTGCATAAGAAAACAGAAAAAGAAAATTTCAATAGCTTTCAGCAACAATGCTTTCATTCCACTAGCACTAAAAAGTCTACCACAAAGCTAGACATTTTTATTTTTCAGTTTCAATTTCATTCCTTTTAGTAAATCTCTTGGAATTTGTTTATTTTTATATAGAAGTATAATTTACCTAAAGTAATATATATAAATATGAAGTGTATGACTTGATGATTTTTTACATATATGTATACCATGTTTACCACAAAGATCACCCCCCAAAATTCTCTCAACACTTCTTTCCAGGTGACACCCATCTCCCAGAAATAATCACTATTATTGACTTCTATTTTTATATATTAGTTTTGTCTATCTTGAATTTCATATTAACAAAATCATATAAAATCTATCACTTTATGTCTGGCTTTTTTTTTTCTTAGAACAATGAGCAAATTGTTTTAAAAAGAAGGCATTTCACTTTCTTTCTTTAGCTATCTCACTCTGTTGACTTCAACTTCCCTGAAGGCAGAGATTGTATCTGATTCAAAGCCACATTCAGTGCTTAGCACACAACAGGAATTCAGTTAAGAATCTAGTACACTGAGTGTAGTATGTAAGTTACAGAGGATGAATCTGAAAGGAGTCATGAAGTCTGACATCTACTTGGAAAAATAAGTAACTCTTAACTAGCAGAAGTAGTTGTAGGTCTTTCACTTCATATGAGTGCATCAGCACTAGAGCAAACAGGGTTTATCTGGAAAAGCAAACCTGTAATCTGGGATGTTGGTTTTGTGCTAAGAAAATTAATGGTTCTTTAACTCTCACCACAGGGTACTTTTTAGCAAGATGGCCAGTTAGTGGCGTATCTTTCATATTAAGCACAATTCTGCAAGGTTGAAGTCAGCCTAACATAACACCTCCAGATGGGTAAGCTAAAGAAAGAACAAGGGTTATGAGAGGCAAAACAATTAACAAAAGTCACATATGACAGTATACAATTTTAAGTCATTTCTCCAAGGAAAGAAAATGCCCGTACTAACCCTTGTCCAATTTTCTCAAATCGTGTATATTTCTTCTTAGGATCGCCCACACTCACTATGCTTCCTTTGAAAGAAACAGAGACCGTGAATCATTTTTTTCCAGACCAAGACACAAAACAGACCCCATGTTTTCCCCACTACCCAGAATTGACAAGGATTAAAGAACCTGTCTCCAATGCCCACAAAACACACTAATCAGCCCCCTTGCCTTCTCCCTAATCAAAAGTTTCGTTTCCTTGACTGCTTTTATTCATAGTAATCTAATCAATTTCTAAACTAAGAGCCATTTGTTCATGTTTTAATGAATTAATTACTTCAATAAACATTTACTTATTTACTATGTACCAAGTGATATGTTAAGTGCTAGTTAAAAAGAACCAGAAAATCCATAGTTAAGTCAGTCCCTGCTCTTAACAAGCTCACTCTCATGGAAGAAGACAAATAAGTAAACATAAGATGCTATAAAAATATAATTGCTGTGATAAATGCCTAATGGTTACAGAAAGGTACACAAAACAGAATGGAAAGGTTTTAAAAAGATCTCTAGGCCAATTTTTACAGATTAAGCAGATGCCAGTCAGGTAAAGATGTTTACAACAGGGAATACTTTTAAGTACAAAGGCAAAGAAGTTGGAGACAACTCATTGGGTTTCACAACATGTATTTTAAAGATAGGGAGTTGAGGCCCACAAAAAGGACTTCCTCATCATCATGTAGCAAACTGGTATCAGATCTAAGGTTGAGAGATTGGTTTAGATCTGAAGTGAAGAGACTGGTTTTCAGTCTCCCAGTCCAATGTGCATTTTCTCTAATATCAATGATTGGGAATGGGTAACTTCACACATATCATCTCATTTGATTTACAAAGAAATCAGATATTAATGTCCTCATTTAAAAGGTAAGGAAAAATGAGGCTCAGAAGACAAGGAGAAAACTGCCTGAGACATAAGTCAATAGCAGAGCCGGGGCTTTAACCCAGGTGTATTAACTTCCAGGCCAGTTTGTTTGCCATAATTCTAAGAAAGAGTGTAAAAACAAAAATAGGACGCTCCTTCCAAAAAAATTCCAAACAAATCTATATGACTGGCTTTTACTTCACTGTTTTGTTTTGGTTTTTTTATGATGGCTCCAGGCAATGGCAAGTTTTAAGAGAGTGAGAATCTTTTTTGTTGTTGTTGTATGTTTGTTTTTTTTGTTTTTTAGATAGTAGTCCAAATTGGCCTTAAACTTATATGGATCTTTCTGCTTCAGCCTCCCAAGTGTTGGGATCATAGGTATGTGTTACCATACCCAGCAAGAGAGTGAAATTCTTTTAAAAGTCAAACAGGAATGATCAGGAAGAAGTAGAGAACTGCTAAAGTAGAGAATGGGGTAACTCAGTACCAGTTTTCAAACCTGGCCAAATCAGTCACATCAAATCCTTTTTAAAAATAAATAAATATACAGAATAAACCAAAGGCCTTGTGCAGTGTCCTTATTTCCAAGCCAAAAGATCAAGCTCACCTTTTTGTCTAATGTAATTCTTTAGTTTACTAAAATGCAGAAACAGGTTACCCTAATATACTCTTATTTCTGCCTGCCAAATGAAGTGAAATGCAAGTTTCCACCTGATAGCAGAGGCAACATGCTCTATTAACAAAGGCCCAAATTTGTGTTCTAACCTCAGACCTATCACCTTCTGTCTGTATGATGTGAGGCATGGTATTTATCCTCTCTGGGCCTCAAAAATATGAACTGCAAAAAAAAAAGAGGATCATAACACATGTTTTGACATGATAAATATGAGCATTAAAGGCAAAAAAAGAAAGAAACAAGAAAAGATCTTGCTTGTCATATAGTACATAGTATAGGTTCACAAAATGTTGGTTTCCCTTCCCTTTTTTTCCTACCCTTTTTTTCCTGATGGCAGATCTGTCTTTTCCTAGGTCAATGGCAAACATCAATCACAGCACTCTTTCCCACCAGGTGTAGTCAATGTCTCGATCTTCTATTCACTAGATGAAAGGTATTTGCCCACCTCTATAACCCATGCCTATGGGGAAAGGAATAACTTGTCCTCAAAGTGAGCTATGTATACTCTTTCCCTTTATATCCCATCCTAATGTGGTAACCAACCAGAGCTGGTGAGACAGAGAATGGAAGTGGCGGGGCTGGGTGAGGAGAAGAACAGTTGGTAGCTAAGGTACCAAGCATAGCCAACCAATCACATGGATCGAACCTAGGATCACCTAGGATCAGGATTTTTTTTTTTTTTTTTTTTTTGTACCGAGAATTGAGCTCAGGATCTCATGTTTGCCAGACAGGCCCTGTGCTGCTGAGCTATATCCCCACTCGTAGGATCACGATCTTTATGTTTGACCAGTCATAGACCAAGTAAAGGCTTAGAAAGCTACAAAGTGCTCACGTAATTTTTCCAAGATCTCCTCATCAGACATTTTGGGCTTCTTCTTCTGTTTCTCAGTATTCCGGGTCAAAGCATCTGGCAGAATGGTGTTATTCTCAGTAGGTGAAATGGGAGATGTAGCCACATCCCGAGTTGGAGTAACAGGAAGTGGTTCAATCACAGATCGTGTATATACCTACATTAGTGGCACAAAATTTTGGCAAAGAGTCTTTGTTAGTATAGAAGAACTACTTCTAGATATATGGTTAGAACACCCACAGAACAATTCCCTAAATATGCATCCTTCCTCTTCCATCAAAATTTATATTGCTCCTCTGTGCCTAGGACCACCTACTATGAGAAATGGCTTTCCTTGCTCTTATTATATACATAGTAGTTAATGAGAATTCTAGCACTGAAGATATTCAAAGGCTAGGCAACTTGCAGTAGAAATTATTTCAAAGAGATTCTATTCTTAGATGAGAATTTCCCATATCTGTAACTTTCTGTTTTCCCAAGACGAGATGAAATCTTGTATGATAGCTGTATCACTTAGTGCTGCTAATACCACACTTAACAATCTACTATTGCATCACTCCCCATTTAGACCATGAACCTTTTCAGAGAAGGAAGTACTTTTATTTGTCAAGAGGCAGTAGTGTAGTAACTCAGAACAAAAACTCAGCAACTTGACTGCCTGACTCTGATTTTTATCCCAGCTCTTATTCTTACCACCTGCATGATTTGGGGCATTATTTAACTTCTCTGTGCTTCACTTTCCTGATCTGTAAAATGATGACGATAATGGCACCTATCTCATAGAGTTATTGTAAAAATAAATTGATTAATATATGTGATAGGATTAGAATCATCTCCAGTACACATTAAGCACTCAAATTTTGGCTTTGCAAACATCATATTTCCCTATTCACTCATTTACTTAACAAATATTTATTGAATATCTACTCTAAGACAAATCCTATATACAATTATGCACCCTTCCTCTCATTTTGGTAAAGGAGGTAAGAAAGTTATATCCCAAGGGGGAAAGGAATAAATGTTATATGAAATGGGCAACTATTATACAGTACTAATGTTCAGAAGCAATCCTAAGTTACTTTCCTCTCCTCCCTAGAAGATATTTCATGATATTCATCTCATGTTACCATAAAAATATCACAATTATCTTTTGGATAGTTATAAGCTATATGAGAACTCATCTCTGAGTTCTAACCACTTACCTAATAAAAAGCAAGCATTCAGGTAAATGTCTGATGAAATAAATTAATAAATAATTGACATCCTTCAGCTATTCTAGCATAATTTTTCGATTTCCTATTGTTGCTCCTATGGACAAACTATATCCCAGGCACCTAAACCCACATTTTCATGTCTTGTCCTCTTTCTTAATTTTGACTTTTCTCTATCTAACATCCTTCTTATCTGGGTCCCACTGCAGGTCTGTACACACAGAGATGCCACTGGCCTATAGTGGAAAGAAACCTGACTTGGAATTTATTACCTACTTGCAAATATGGTACTAGCTCTTTTGCTAAGTGATTGTAGGTAGATCAGTTTACCTCTCCATATCTCAGCTGCTGATTCTGTGAATTAGCAATGAGTGATACCTTTTTAGAAAGTCATGCTCTATCAAATTTATCAATCCATTCCTTTAATTGTTCCCAGTCATTTAAAAAAATTTTTTTATTGTGAGATAGGGTCTCATTAAGGTACCCAGGCTGGCCTTGAACTTGCAGTTCTCCTGTCTTAGCCTCCCAGAGTGCTGGGCTTACAAGCACATGCCAACATACCCTTTATTCAATGTTTACTGCCCTCTGATCTTTGTAAAGAACTATGATAGGCACTGAAATTGTGTATCTGTCAATTTTCTACATTAGATGAGTTTGAAGTTTAGAAGGAAAAATATTTTAAATAAAAATGCTTGCAAACCAAAAAAGTCTATTTCAATGTAAGCATTTGGATAACTCTTCAATTCTGAGGCAGGTTTTTCCTTAGGGTGACTTTTGTGAAGCATGGGCTAAGCATTTTCACAAATTCCGTTTATAAATTCTCACTCTAAAAGGCTATTTAATCCCCTTGGATTTCCTCCACAGCATTTCCTAGAGTCATTCAACCAACTTCAGACACGTTATTTCAGAGGCAACCTTTTGTTTCTGCATTACCACAGAGCTTAACTCCTACATAGTTTTTTCATTATTGAGCTTTTTCATTATAATAAAAGCCCAAATAAAGAAATACCAGTAATGTATTATCTGATGGGAGATTAGTGTTCTATAATGCTAAATCAGGTAAAAAGCATAGGGACTAAACTGTGCTAAGTGAGAGCAGAGGGACTGTGATTATTGTGAGGTGCAGGAATCTCAAAGGAACTTAAACAGAAATCACTGCCAACATCCGGCATCAAAGTGCACTCCTGATGTCCAGCATATTAATAGCACTAATGTATTTATAAAATCTCTTGGGTCTTTCAGTATCATCAGTAATGCTCTAAAAGGCTGAACACTGCACATTTAATAGTGAAGAAAAAAATCTGTAGCAAGATAATTTGTTGCTTCCCAGGAGAATAGAATAATTTACATTAGCCCTGAACTAAATTACACCAATTCTTCTGCTCTATTGGTGGAAAACAGACTAAGTAAACCAAAGCTGGACTGGTACAAGTGCCATTTAACTAGGATACTTTGGGTCTGTCTGCAAAACAATGATAAATATACCACTTCTGGTCTTTAATGATACAGAAAGATGGTTCAGTGATTTCACCAAGTTCAACATGTAAGGCTTCCTATCAGAAAAATTTCTATGCCTTACTTACTACCACTCCTTCCCTCTCTTCCTTCCTCTAATAAATCAGAAAGCTGTCCAGGTTCCCAAAGACTCACAGATTTTGTGTGCTCTGGGCGTGGCGCAATCACTGGAGGTGGGGTAGCGTCATCATCATCATCTTCATCTTCTGAAACTGGTGGCACTGCAGGAGTCTCAGACACAGTCTTCACATTCTACATGGGGAAGAAAGATCATATTTATCTGGTCCAGTTGACACAGAACTTAACATACTGGGATCACCAGTTCCCCAGAAGAAATCTTATTCGTGATACTCATATTAGCCTTCAAGCTTTCTGCCTTCATATTCTCATTTAGTCAGCTTCCCTTTTTTCTTTTAGCCATAACTAGCCACTCAATCTGGGGGACTTCCTTCTCCCACCAAAAGCCTAACTTTGAACGGGAAGTCAGCTTATAGCTTCCACACCTGACTCCTCCCCATTGAACTCCTAAAAACAAGTTCATAGTTCCTTCTTACTCTATGAATTTTTACTCTTCACACAGAATAGATAATAAAGTAGAAGTGTTGGAAGAGAAAGAGACATAAAAGAATTAAGATGTGTTATATATATATATATATATATATATATATATATATATACCAACTCACTGTGATGTTATTGTTATGTACAATAATAATTAAAAAGTATAAATATTGGGATAAAAAGTTTTCAATTTTTCAATATTTCTCATTATAATTTATTTCTCCTTCCTGATCTGGTAAATATAAATCTAAAATGGGCTTTTGCCCTTTCATTTTCCTCTTTTTCTCAACCTCCCAGACCAATTATTAGGTCCTCAGGGACCTTTGCCTCAATCTCTGGAACACAACATCAGGATCTTCCTTTCTGAAGGAGACAATGATTTTCTCCCCAGAGAATGGATGCTATCTATGTCACTAAAGTTAGTTTTGTATGGCCCTGGAATAAGCCTTACTAGTATACCACTACTTGTAATCTGTAACAACTTGATCTTACCATGAAAACTGTAACAGAGCTAGACTACAAGTACAGGTTTTAGGGGGTTTGTCCAGGCAAAAATAACATACCATTACTATTTACCACACAGATTCAAGAGACAAAGTGGCTCTAAAAGATGAGACTTTTGATGAGATTTTTCAACATTAGGATGACAGAGGTAATAAAGATCTTTCAATATATGCTCATATAATTAAACAGTTCCAGATATTTTCAGAGCACCTATTTTGTGCTCAGTAAGATATTGGAAGAACACTGTTGACAGAAAGGTTCAAAGATGAAAAAGAGCACATGTCTTGAAGTAGCTCTTTGGTGTAGGAGACAGATAAGTGGGAGGGTTCTCCTCCTGCCTACCACTTGAAGTTCCCTAGAAAGGAAAGCTAGTAAGAGTCAGAAAAACAAGGGATAAGTGGAAGGAAAAAAGAATACTAGACTAGAGCTACATTTGATACACTGTACTATTTAAAGTTAGCAATCTCATAGATTCTAATAGGACCTCCAGTAAACTGGATAATTTAAAATATGACAGTGCCAGGAATATGTAAACAACTAACTGTGATGACCACAGGCAACATACCTATTTTCTTTGTCTGAAGTTTCATCATTTGAGGAATGTGAGAGAAGAGAAGTGCATAATTTGAGGGTGATACAATTTTGAAAGTGACTGTGAGCCACTTTCAGTTCTAAAATTCAACAGAGGTTCTTTCCCGGTCATAGCACACATTTTGGTACTCTTTTACTCTATTTTTTTTTTCTCCTATTTTACTAAACAAAATTTATCTAGGAACATAAAATGGAAAAGAAGTTGACTTAGCAGCTCCTCCTTCATCAGCAGAGAGCCCCAGGTTTGTCTGCTTTCAAAAACTCAGTAGAGATGGAAGGAGTAGGGAGGAGAAGGGAAAGGGAAGTAAAAAGAACTCTTAAGATGTGTTATGCACATTGATCAATTCCCCACGATAAAGGTAGTCATGTATTGTAAATATATATTAATAAAAGTAAAATAAAACTGCAGGACAATTCATTATCTTCCTCAGTAACACATTTTGTTTTCTGCAGGTGATAGCTTTGGGTGGCGGCATTAACAACTAACAAAGTTTTTGCCCACAATTGTACTTCTTAGCCCTATGTCCTTGGGAAAAGATACAGCCCTCAAAGCCTCACATTTCTCTTCTAATAAAATGGGGACAATGACAGCAGCTCTCTGCTTACCTCAGAGGACCACTGGGAAAATGAAGTGATATGGGTACAGATACAGGAGACTACTTGGTTGGCTCTGCTTGAATGAAGAACAATTGCTTCAGCATTAGTTAAACCAAACCCTATCTCCATGTACTGATATGTACAGAGCTGGCTATGCTATTTCCTTTTCCCTTCAACTGGCTCTAAGCAGTGCAAATAAGGCTAACTAAGGTACTGATATGTAATCCTTGGAACCAGCTGAGTTTCCTGTTTCCTCACACTGCATTCCCTATAAACAGTTGAGCACAGCAGGATGACAGAGCCACAAAGCTCCAGGAATGTCAACTGGGTTGGGCTACAAGATAAGAGGTTATGACTTCCCAGGGCACAAAAGTTTACATATCAGAAACTAAAGCAACAGTCTCCTAAATCAATCAACTACTACCTCAATTGAGTTATATGCAGACTGGTCTTTCTGCACATTCTTCTCCCTGTATATTGCAGAGGTGCTTACTTTCTACCTGGCCAGCTCAGTTTACACTGCTCATGTAATTCCCATCAATCTCACCATCACTCATCCTTGATCCACTCCCTTCTCCATGAGATAATAAATTCTGGTGAGGCCTTGGATCAAGGCCTTTGTTCCATGTGTCCTCACCTGGACCAGAATCAGGACCCCTTGGTTGCCTGTAACTCTGAACATGTTGTAGTGTCAATTCTCACTGTGGGTTGTACTGGAGGTAGTAGATTGGAATTAACTTGCCAAGATTCCAATAACATTCAAATGGAATTACAAATATAAAGTTTCTCAATCCATGAGGAGGGCAAGATAAGGATTATAATATACAATAATTGGATTACAATATATAGAAATGCTTTGAAAATGGTAAAGAGCTAGATGGATACAAGAGGTCAACTAAATTATCATTGTGTCTAATAACCACATCTCTCTCCCTTTTTAAACAAAATCCAGAAATTCCAGTCCATCTACCACTTACCCATTCGCCCATTCATCTATCCATCCCTTATTGAGTTCCAGGTTCTATTTTAGCCTCTGAAGATATACTGAATAAAAAAAAAAAAAAAACAGAATACCTGTGCTACGGTTTATCTTCTAAGAGATGATACTATCACCAAGAATTGGGCAGTAATAAAAAATAAACATATGAGAGGAGAGATTAGTAGTGGGGGTGGGTCGCACACTACTTTAACTAGGATAGTCTCAGTAAACTCTAATGAAATGCCATACAAGTAGTAACTTGAATGAGTTGAAGAAGCCAGAAGCTCTGTGGGAAAAGAATATTCATGATAAACAAAGGAAATACAGAGAACCTGAAATGGGAACATACTTGGTATGCTCCTATGATTTCTAGTTTTACCTATATGACTGTAATAAAGTAAGCAAGAAGAAATGAAAAAAGAAAGTCAAAAGTTAGCTAGAGGTGACAGAAGACAGCTACCTAGTAGGGGGTAACAGCAAGGGTAAGTATTACCAAATCTGTTCTGGAGAGAAGCAAATACCCTGAGCAGGTTCAAAAGATAAAGTCTGATATGAGAGAATAAATGAAAAGAAAATCTACCTGCACTAAAATCCAGTGCTTAGGGGATATGTGAGGGGAAATCAGACCACTCCTGGATCACAGCACCCCTTACCCCCAACTCCAGACCCTGTGTACATATTATCTAAGAATAGCCATCGTCAAGAAATAAAATAGTGGGGCCTGAGATTTAGCTCAGCGGCTCCAAGTGTTTACTTGGTAAATGTGAGGTCATAAGTTCAATCCTCAGTACCACAAAAAAAAAAAAGAAAAGAAATAAAGCCAGGTAAAGATTTAGCTCAGTGGTTTAAGCGCCAGCCTGGTAAGCGCTGTCGTGAGTTCAATCCCCATACCAAAAAAAAAAAGAAAGAAAGAAATAAAATAGTAATAAATGTTGGAGAAGCATCATAAGAAAAAGGAACTCTTCTTTGGGAATGTAAACTAGTACAACCAGTATGGAAATCAGTATGGAGAGTCCTTAAAGAACTAAAAACAAGAAATTCCATTGAACCCAGCTATTCTCCTTTCAGGTATCCTTCAGAAAGAATTGAAGATATCATATTATAGTAATACATGCATACCAATGTTTATACCAGTACAACTCAATAATAGCTAAGTAGGTGGCCTATATGTACACTGACAGATGAATGCTAAAGAAAATGTGATATTTACACACAATGTAGTACACTATTCTGGTAAAAAGAAGCATAAATTTGCACTTTTAGGAAAGTAGATATACCTTGAGTCCATAATGTTAAATAAATCAGACACACAAGCTTTAAATATAATATGGCTTCTCTTATATGACAAATCCAAAGTATAAATAAATTAAATAGCAAAATAAAAGATATGTAAAAGGAAACAGACAGGTAGATCTTTTGCAAAAGGAAAAAAAAGGACCAAACAATAGGAAAGTGGAGGGAAGGAAAGAGGGGTTGAGGATGTTAGAGAAATTAAGAAGTGCCATGTACATATACCACTACCCACAATGAATGCAATTATTATGCATTGCAAACATGTACTAACAAAAAAAAGTTAGCTAGGAACTAGACTATATAAAGCCATTGCGGTCATAAAAAACATATGGAATATATACCTAGAAAAATCACTGGAGGACAATCGGCAGAATAGTGACATACACTAAAAGCCTGTATTTTTTAAAAAATACTAAGATGTTTCTCACAAATTAAAGATTCTTTATCATAGGTAATAAAATACAAATTCCTATTTTATAATGAAGTAGTAAAAAGCACCAAAGGGAATATGCGATTAAAACTCTGATGAATTCAAAGTTTCTGATCTGGGGGTCTTTTAAAATGTAGCCTGATGGAATACTCAAAAGCTTTCATAAAGGGTACTAAATTTATTACCTGCTGAAATGCATACAAACAGCACTTTTATTTATTATATGTTCAAGCACATATAAATATATCATCTATACTGTCTTAAGTAAAAAAAAAATATTTACCTAGTGGCAAATTTTCAACTGTAAACAAGCAGAGAATATTAGATATAATCTAAAATAGTATCTATTTTTTTGAAAATAAAATCTTAGCATATAGACGTTAGAACACATATGTTAAAGAACCTACATTTCTCTTCAGAGAAATTCAGTTTTTCAACACTGTTTTAAAAGTATTTCTACAAGTTCATCCACAAGTTTGTATTTTCTTTTCTTTTGTCTCTCATAGTCAGGTATTGAAACCCAGGTCTCAAGCATGCTAGGTAAGTGCTCCACCATTGAGTTACATTTCCAGCCCTGGATTTTACTATAAAAATGAACAGTATTATCTTCACTGTATCTTTGCAACTGCTTAAAGAAACAGTACATTCTTATCATACTAACAGATGAACATGAGGAATAAATACAATAACTTCTTTCTCCATTCAAACTTTGTAAGTTGTTCCTTCTTTCAACTTCCTCAATTATTCTTCCAGTGACAGACCTCAAACAGACTACATTGGAATACACTTCACACACCTTTCCACTGATAAGACTTTTCAGTTTGTCTTTCTTTTGCCTTTTCTTTGTTCTTCCTCAGTAGAAGGGCTGACACAATATCACTACCTATGTAATTCTCTCTAGTTATTAAGATTTTATTTTAGGGCCAGGGATTTAGCTCAGTGGCATAAGCTCCTGCCTGGCAAGCATGAGGTCATGAGTTTGATCCCCAGAACGAAAAAAAAAAAAAAAAGATTTTATTTTAAACTGTCTTTTATCAGGCAATAGAGAATAACAGTTAAAAGCTGACATGGAATCAAGTAGCTTGACTTTAAATCATGGCTCTATCATTTAAAAACTATAACGTTTAAGAGAGATACTAAATTCTCTTCGGTTCCTCACCCATTATCTTCCTTACCTTCACACTAACACTAATAGCATCTACTCTAGTGTTAGTGTGAAGGTAAGGGAGATAATCCATGTAATATTTATTCTAAAAATCCTCAAATATTAGCTACAATATTGATGTTGACCAGATCATTACAGACTGCTCAACACAAAACTGCTAAATGAGTATCTAACAGTGGGATAGAACTAGAATGAACCAGCAGGATATTCAACAACTGAGGGAGTGGAGTTAATGGGAACAGGACTGTTGAAGAAAAGACCAAAATGACAAAGAATTATACTAATAACTGACTTATAAAAGCTCATTTGCTTTATTATATCTTTAAAATAGATCTAAAGTAGCTTTTGCTATAGATAGGTCCATTAAAAACCATGTGGGGACATCTCCAAAATCCAGTTAAGATTGTCGAGGACAAGTCTATACCTTGAAGTAATATTAGGTGGCTGCTGCCTGATTCAATAAGTTTCTTTTTTTAAAGATATGAATCTTCTTCCTCTTCCTCTTTTTCTTTCCCCTTCCCTTCCCCCTCCTTCTCCTTCTCCTTCTCCTTCTCCTTCTCCTTCTCCTTCTCCTTCTCCTTCTCCTTCTTCTTCTTCCTGGGAATCAAATTCATGACCTCATGCTTACTAGACAGGAGCTGTGCCACTGAGCCATATTCCCTCAATAAAAGTATTGAGGTCAAGGGGGAAAAAGAAAATGACTAGATAGCAGAACTGTAAAGACATTAAACAGTTGGTATAATTTGAGCAAACTGAAAAGTACCAACCTAACTGAAATTGGCAACCCAACCCAAAGAGATGATCAAATGTGATCACTAAGCATTCTGTCTGAGCAAGAAAACTGTGCCCACCCTAGAACAAGGTTAACTTGATATTTTCCCTTAAGATAAGAACAAGGATGGTAGCTTCTTCATTGCCTTCTGAGCCTCTAGTCTTGGCCTCTACCATGCATTTTTCCAATAGCCCCAAATTATCTGCCTTTCATCTTTTTTCTTTCCTTTTTTTTAGATGGCATCCTACTGTCTTGCCCAGGAAGTTACATTCCTACAACCTAAGCTTCATCTAATCCCTTAGATGAGCATACAGGCATATAACACCATGCCCAGTTTTATTCTTTTGTTATTTTAAAAAACATTATAAGGAGACAGCTAGATACAAGAGAGAAAACTGGCAGGTCCTCTCCCACAAAAGCAATTATAAACCTGGACAAAATTGACAAAACTATTTCAGCATGCCAGAAATCCAACAAAAGTCTATAAAATACTGTGGTTTCTGATTGGAAAGCTCTCGAACCTCAGGTAGAAATGGCTGGAATCTCCAAAATTCTGGCTTTGGCAGTTCCTATTCACCCTACCTCCAGCTTTGGCAGTGAGAAAGTCCCACTAGGGTAGTGCAGGCTGTCATTGTGTGATATAAGAGTGTTTGCCTCATATAAGGCTATATGCAATACCTAAGCCCAATGGCACTGTCAGTGGAGGTGATTCCAAAAGGAGAAGCATTGAAGGGCCAACTGTTCAGCTCTATTATCCTGAAGTAGGGAGATAAATCTCTTATCAGGTACCCTAGACATGGAAAAGACCAATGCTAGTCACACATTCTTTGTTGTATGCATGCAAGAAAAAGATTCAAAAGGATCCAGCAGAAAGTAAAGATGGGACAGACCTGAGAAAGTCCTCAAAAGTGAATGTACTCTCCTACCTACAGATCCATCTGTAGAGGAAAGATGCATTAGTCAGTGCAGTGTTTACTAGACAAACAGATTTAGTGCAAGATATTCAACTACGTAAGAATTTACAAGATTGGCATACAATGGCCACCTACAGAGTCAGGTGTTGAAAAGTGAAAAAGTGCTATCTATGTGCGGGAGATCTGAAGGATCTAGTTGAAGGCTTGGAGAAAGTCCAGTATCAGGAGGTTGAAGGGTCTGTGATAGAAGACTCAAAAGTCTGTGCTGGAGGCTGGGGTCTGCACTGGAAGACAGGAGACAACATCTAAGGTGAAGGTAAAGAATGGATCCCCTCTGAAGAAGTGAGCCTTCCTTCTATGTTTCTCTTTTATTCCACTCTAGCAACAAGCCTATTGGTTACTGTCACTTACACCCAGGGCGGGTCTTCTGTCTTCAGTAAATACCTTCAGCCAACTCAGAACTATGCTGATCCAATTTAGTTAGGCATTTCTTACTCAAATTGATACAATCAAGTAACTGTCACAGAAGCCTTATTCATATATATATATATATATATATATATATATATATATATTTTAGCACAATCTCTGTCCAATCACTGGCTGATCATTAAGCTAAGCAAACATAAGGTAAAGTGCTGGGAAGCAAGGCCATAAAACAAAAATGTTTTTTAAAATTTTGAACAGAGGTATCAATAACCATACACTAGTAGAGACATATTTCACAGATTTATCTCTAGTAAGTTAATATAAAACCAACAACCTTCAGGGAGGAAAAAAAATCAGTATTCAAGGGTGCTAACACTGTATTATCTGCAATGTTGAATTTTAAAGAAATTATAAGGCAGGTAAAGAAACACAGTAAGGGGGGAAACAGCAATCAACAGGAACTTTCTCTGTCCACAAATATTCTGTTTAGAAAATAAAGATTAATAATAATCTATAGATATATTCAAAGAACTAAAAACATTTTAAGAGTTAAAAATAAAGCATAACAATTAATCAAATAGATTCTCAGTAGAAATTACTTTAAAATAATTAAATGAAAATGTTGGAGCTGAAAAATAACAAATGCAAAACCTCACTAGAGAAGTTTAACAGACTCTAGCAGAAGAACAACTAAGCACATTTGAAAACGAACCCACAGACATTTACAATTTTAAGAACAGAAAGGATGAAAAGACTCAAGAAAAACCAACAGAGCATCAAAGAACTTTTGGAACAACATATACATAATGTACATATAAATGGGAATCTCTGAAGGAACAGAAGAAAAGGAAGCAGAAAAATCTGAAAGAGTAACAGGGTGAAAAACAATCCTCAACCTTACTGAAAAATATTAATCTACAGATCCAAGAGCTTAATAAATTCAAGGTAGGTTAAACAAAACTGATTCACACTGAACACATCTTAGACTGCTAAAAGCCAAAGTGAAAATCTTAAAAAGAGCAAGAAAAAAATATCATGGGCAAGGACAATCAATGTGTTAAGAGTTGACTTCTGATCAAAACACAGTTATTCCTCAGTATCTGCAGGGAATTAGTTCTAGAGCTGCTATGCACATCAAAACTTGTGGATGTTCAATTCCCTTTGATAGCAATTTTTGCATATGACCTAAGCATATACTTTACTTGTTGGTTGCAAGGCCTTGGGCAAGTTGCATGCCTCTTGTGCCACAGTCCCTTGCCCTCCATATACTTTAATTTAAATGCTCTCTAGGTTTATAACAACTAATATCTTGTAAATGCTATGTAAATAGGTGTTATGTTGCATTATTTTAAGAATAATGACAAGGAAAAAAGTCTGCATTTTCTGAGTACAGATGCAATTTTTCCCCCACAAATATTTCAATCTACAGTTGGTTGAAATCATAGATGTGAAACCCATGGATATGTAGGGCTGACTATACTTTTAAAAAATTATCACACTAAAAAAGGTATGATCAGATACAATGGAAGCTAGAAGGTTCTGGGATAACATTCAAGAACTGAAATTTTCAAAAACTTCCAATCACAGAATCTATATTCAACAAAATACTACAGATTTTTTAAAAAAGGAAACATTTACTGCTAGCAGACTCAACTTACAAGAAATACTGAAACTGAAAGACTATAACAGTAAAGAGTAACTCAAATTCACAAGTAAAAATTAAGAGCAGAGAAAGTGGTAAATATAAGGATTAATATGAAAAGATTATAAATATATGTTTTGGTTATCTTTTAAAAATAAGATATTCTCTTAGAAAAAAGATAATACAACACTATATTCTTGGGCTTCTACATAGTATACATGTGTTTAAACATACATTAATATACACTTAAATATGTATGAATAGATGACAATAACAGCACAAAGAAAGAGCAGGGAATAAAGCTGTACTAGGCAGTATATATATTTTATTGGAATTCAGTTGATATTAATCTGAATTCCAATAAAAGTTTCAATAGATTGTAATACATTAAAATACATGTTTCAATACCTAGAACCATCACTAAGAAATACTATTTAAAAAGAATTAAAATGACATAATAAACATAGCTACTTAATACAAAACAAGATAGTAGAGGAATAAAAATAATCGAAAACCATATTGAAAACAACCAGCAGATGGCAAAGGTCAACCTAAACAATTCCTAAACAATTATTACAACAACCATCAACGGCCTAAACACCCAAAGGGCAGAAATTGTCAGAATGGAAAATAATAAACATGATCTAAGTATGTGCTGTCTATAAGAAATACATTATAGATTTAAAGACATGAATAAGTTGAGAGGAAAAAATGAAAAATATACTATGAAAACAGTAGTAACCACATTAATTTAGAAAGACTTTAAGAGAAATATTATTAGATAAAAGATATTTCATAATTTTACCATTGATATAACAATATCAATTAACAATTATAGGCATAAATATTCATATATAAAGCAGAACAGTTTTACATAAAGCAAAAGATGACAGAATTGAAAAGAAAGGAAAGACTTCTATTAGAGATTTCAGTTGTAGCTAGAAATTTCATTTTTTCACTCTAAATAATTAGCAAAGCAAGGATGAAAATTTGCAAGGACATACAAGACTTGAACACTGTCAATCAACCTGACCTAACTGACATACGCAGATCATCCCACCTGATGTCTACAGAATACACATTCTTTTCAACCACACACAGACCAACATCCAAGGTAGACTACTAGGCCATAAACATGTCTCAATAAATTTAAAAGAACTGAAATCACACCCAATATATATTTGACATAGTAGAAGTAGAGATCAACAGAAAAACATTCTCCAAAAGAGATAATACAAATCGCCAATCAGCACATGAAAAGATACTTAACATTATTACCAGAAATCGCAAATAAAACCACAATGAGGTACCATTTCACATCCACAAGATGACTACAATCAAAAGACTGAAAATAACAAGTATAGGCAAAGGGATGGACAAATTAGAAAACCTCATAACTACTGGTGGGAATGTAAAATGATGTCGACACTGCGAAAATAGTCTGGCAAGCCAGGCACGGTGAAGCACACCTATAATTCTAGCACTTGGGAAGGGTGAGGCAGAAGGGTCCCAAGTTCAAGCCTAAACTGGACAACTTAGAAAGACTGTCTCAAAATAAATTAAAAAAAAAAATGAGGACGTAGCTCAGTATAGAGGTACAGGTTCAATCATCAGTACCACAAAAACAAACAAAAACCATCTGAAAGTTACTCAAAAGGTTAAAAATAGTGCTTACTTAGGCAGCCATATTCTAAAAAGGTTAAAAATATAATTAACATGTGTCCCAGCAATTCCACTTCTTAGGTTTCCAGTCAAGAGAAATGAAAACCATTTATCTACATAAAAATTTCCATTCATGGGTTGATGAAGAGATAGAATGCAGTAAATCCATACAAGAGAATATTATTTAAATATAAAAAGAATAATCCATGCTATAACATGAATCAACCTCAAAAACACTATGTTAAGCAAAAAAAGATATGCATAAGACTATGTGTCGTGTTAGTCTACTTATATAACCTGTCTAGGTAGAGCAAATTTATTGGCTGAAAGCAGAATCCTGGTTTCCTATGATTGAGCATGGGAGTCTGCATGAATGCTAAAAAGGCACAAAAGAAATGTATGTATGTGGGGGGAAGGAGGTGAAGGCGGCACAACTCAACATATTTATTAAGATCATTGAGCTGTACACTATGACAAGTGAAATTTCATGATATTATCAATTATACTTCAGTAGAATAGTTTTAAAAAGTTAAATTTTTAAAGTTTATATATAAAACCATTGTTTTCATTATGAACTCTAGATAATATAAAATTAGTAGTACACAGAGGAAAAAAGGAATTAAGATATGTTATGTACATGTACCAACTCCACACAAAGAAAGTAAACATTATGTACTGCAAACATTTACTAACGAAAAAATAACTGAACATTCTAGGGACTGACATGTATTATCTATTTCCTGGAGTTTCACTAGAACTAAAATAAAGGAATGTCATTTGAAGGCATTGTATTTATCAAGTTTCCCTTTGCTGGGACAAAATATTTGACATTTGCTACTTGAAGGAAAGTTTTATTTTGCCTCAAGGTTAAAGTGGTTTCAAGGTAGGTTCCAAAGAAGACACATCATGGCAGAAGGGCATGGTGGGAGAAAGTTGTTTAACTCATGGTGGTTCTGAGTTGACCCAAAGAGGAAGGGGCCAAAGTCCCTACAGTCTTTTTCTCTAGACCTACTTTTACCTTAGAAGTTTTCTCTTCCACTTAAGCTATGATTGCTTCTACTCTGATCAATAGAACCTCACCTACTTTTGATCTTTCATGAATTCCTCACAATAGCTGATTTCTGTTTTAGAGTACTGGTTTTAGTTCTCCAAATATATCTTTCTGAAATTAAGAAATGTAAGCTAGTAAGAGAGATGGGTTCATTACCTTAAACAAATTCTTAGAGGAACCGTATGACATTAGTTTAGATGCAAATACACATTCAACTATATCAATGTTTTATTTAAAATGAATTCTTAAGTTTTGCACACAAAGTCTAAGTTTTCTCACCTGACATACTAGATCCTTACTTGTTCATGCTATCCCCTCAGGCAGAAAAGTACTGTCCTTTTTCACTACCTGTGTTCAACTGACACTATATAAGAAATCCCATTTACATGTTCTGATTCACTACTAAATTGTGAAATCAAAAACAAAAGACTCTGACTCCTCAGCACCCAAAGAACCCATCACATGGTAGGTATTCATTTTATAAATGAGAATCAAGAACTAAAATACCATGGAATCACAGGGTGAGAACTCAGACTCAGATAACAAAAATTTAAAGATCACGTTTGTGGCGGGTAGGGTGGTACATGCCTGCAATCTCAGTACTCTAGAAACCTCAGGCAGGAGGATCACAACTTTGAGCCAAACCTGGCCAACTTAGCAAGACCCTATCTCAATTTAAAACTTTTTAAAAATGCTGGGTAGATATTTCACTGGGAAGGCTTTAGATTCAATCCACACTCAGGCACACACACAAAATAACTCATGTTTGTTAAATAAACAAACGTTTAGGATCCAGTAACTCTATGCAAACTTTTCTGTATTACCAGAGAATAAATCACTCCATCAAATATGACCCATTGCACATTATTCATATCCCCCTTTCTTGCAGCTCTTACCTCCCTAGGCTGTTATTAATTTTCTCTTTCAAGGTCTAAGGTAGTGCACATTCATTTTTGTGTCACTTACATTTGGCACAAAAAAAGTACTAGGAAATATTTATGGTATGAGTGAATAAATGAATGTTCAGAAGAATGGAATTTTGTACTCTTTTGTACTAACTCAAGAACAGGAAGCAAGTCAATTAATCTTTCTGAGTCACTATTTCATAATTTGTATTATAGAACTAACACTCCTCTTTGGTTATTTCACAAATCAAGTAGAATGATCTCTGTGAAACCAATATGGAAAACAATTACAGGCAACCACAATAAAAATCATATTCTCCAGATAAAATTAGTAAAATTTAGAGCAATGAGCTACAGGGACAGATATTCTGAATTAAGGGAGAAAAATGTCCTTGACAGCCTGGACGGTTTTAATTGCAGATATTAAATCAGTACAGGTTTTTACCAAGCAGGTGTCATCCTCTCTGCCATATGGCATGAGCCCCAGGGCTCTTCCTTTGCACTAACAAACAACATAGCTGTGACTTTACTGCAGTCACCTTTATAAGACCTCTTGACATGTTTCTCTGTTCCCTGCCACAGTGGGGGGAGGGAACTGGCATGGGAGTTTAGAAGACTCTAGTTTTAATATGGCTTTAAGTCTTTAGGAAGGTTTATTTTTCTACTTGTGAAATGGGGATGATAATATTCCTAAACAAGATAATTGTGAGAGCTATTATGCTAATATAGTTATTAACACTGGCAGAATATGCCCTCAATAAATGATAATTGTCACTCTTCCTAAAAAACCATCATGAGTTTGATGCCCAATACTATTTGGTATTGGGCATCAAACTCATGACCTCATTCTTGCCAGGCAGGCACTTGTGCCAGTGAGCCAAGCCCCCAGCCCACCATGAGGTATTTGAACCACAAAGCATAACTCAACTTTGTTTAGGTCTTTTCTTCAATAATTTACTGTTCAAAGATCTAATAATCGCAAATTTTTACCCTCTCTTTTAATCACATCCCTTCCATTTGAAGGAAGACAACATAAGTGCAGACCAGGATCAGATGCCTACTGACATTAACCCTTCTCTGTTTCAGTTTTATCATCTATAAAACAAGGATAATAACCCTACCTTATTAAGCTACTGTGAAGGTTAAAAGAGATAGTTAATAAAAAAAGGATCCAATGTGCTACGAAGTACTAAACATGTGAACCAATTCTTATAATTGGTAAGAGTATAAATGACTCAGGGTAAATCAATCCCCGGCACTGGCAGAATGGTACAAAGATTTTTAATTGTGGCTCAGTATTGCCTTAGATCTTACTACTCTCCTGTTTAAAATTATTTAGTAGGTCAGAAATATAGCTCAGTAGCACAGCATGTGCTTAGCAAGTGCAAGGTCCTGAGTTCAATTCTCAGTACCAAAAAAACTTTTTATTTAGGCTTTTCATTTCCTTGAAAAGTCAAACTTCTACATTACTTGGTTTGCTTATCACTCCTTATTACTCTCCTCTACATATGCTCTTCGCAGTTTACATTCCAGTCATTTCAAACTCCTTGCAATTCCCTGTACAAGCATACTTTGTGAACCTCCTTGCCCATGCACATGCAATTCTCTTTCTGTCTGGAATACCCTCATCTCTCCTTAATTCTTCCTCCAGATAACTCATTCAATATGGGCTTTTCATCAGTAAGCTCTCTGACACATCCAATCTTTCATTTAATAGATTAATGAATGCCAAAACGTCAGATGCCAAAGACACAGCAATTAACAGGTTACACATAGTCTTGCACTCATGAAGTTTAGCAAGCTGAATTATAGCTACTTATTTTTGCCTTTGTGTCCTCCATAAGCCTGGGAGGTCCTTAGACATCAGGACAATGTCTGACCATCTTTGTGTCTCCATATAGGTGCTGGAATGCAGTAGGACTAAACATTTTGCAAATGTTTAGTAAAAATCAATATGGCACAACCACCCTCTCATTAAGAGATGGTATCAGATGTAAAAAACAGGAGTATTTTCTTATATGTATTATATTTTGCTATTTGTAAGACCCTTTCAAATATTTCAAAATCTCATTTTATACTCTTAATTGCCCTGGAAAGTAGAATTTATAAGTTAAGAGAGACAGTGGAATCTCTGAGGTCATCTATTTTATTAACCAGTCAATTGTTCGATGATCCCTATAACATCCCTTCAAGTTACAGGGCAGCATAACAATGTGAAAGGGCAAAATGAATGATCTTTAATGACTAGAATCTGCTCTGCTCCCTACAACAGCTGGTCTTGTAGCCTCAACTTACGGAAGAGGGAATTCTCTTCTAAATTCAGGTGTCAGAAGACACGTCTAAATAAGACAGAGCGCATATCCTCACTTTATTAAGGAAGAATCTGAAGTTCATAAAGGCAAACTGACATTCCAAATATTCAAAGCTACAAATGAAAAGCAGAGAAACATGTCTTCTAGTTCCAAAGTTAGATTACCTAGAACATTTGGAGAGGATACAATGTGTTCATTAGTCTAATTCCTTTATGATATAGATGGGACCTTGAGGGCAAGCATTAAAGAGTAAACAAAATGAATGCCTCCCAGTGCAGGCTGTCTCTACCACACTATCCTGATCCTTCCACACCTGCTCATTTCAGAATACAGTAAATAAAGACTTACCAGAGTGTTAGAAGAATTATAATCCTCTGCTGATTTATCTGCAAAGGAAGAAAGACAAAGAATTTAGTAAACAATTGGAGCTAATATTTTGTTTTGTTTTTGCAACAGGGTCTTGCTATACAGTTCAGGCCAAGGTTGAACTCACTACATAGCCCAGGTTGACCTCAAACTTGCAGTGATTCTCCTGTCTCACCCTCCTGGCAAATGCCATTATGCATGGATTGAGTTAATAAACCCTTCTTGAAAGCTAAGGAAGTCTATCTGGTCAAACAATTCCCAGGTTTAGACTACAATAATAATATAACTGGTACTAAGGGCCACATATGGTAAGACCATTATACATATCATCAACTCCTTTCATCCTCACTATAGCTGGGAGTATTATGATTATACGCAGTTTAATTAATTAATTAATTAATTTACCTCTTGTGTTAGGGATTGAACCCAAGGTCTCCCACATTCTAGTACTCTACCACTGAACTACATCCCCAGTCCTTTGAGATAGGATCTCCTTAAATTGCCCATCCTGGTCTGAAACTTACAATCCTCCTGCTTTAACCTCCTGATTAGTTGAGATTATAGACACACAATGCCATGGTCCAGCTTATATTTATATAAAATCAAGTAATTTTCCCAGGATACATACCTGCTAAATACAGGATTCAAGACCTAAATTATGATCTAAATCTAAACACCATTCTAGAATTTATCCACATCATCAGATGTATCATCATCATGTTTCAATTTTCAATACTCAAGGAAATTTTCTGTATTGTAAGAGAAAGGTTAAGAATCCATAGCATAGTCCTAAGCCATCCATGTAAAATCATGACCAACCTGCAGCTTCAGCTTTCTTAAAAAAGGATCTTTATAAATCAAGCATGGGTGTACTCCTATAATCCCAGTACACAGGGAGGCTAAGGCAGGAAGATCACAAATCTAAATCTACCCTAAACAACAATTAGTGATATAGAAAGACCTTGTCTCAAAAAATGAGGGAAGGATTGTGGACAAAGTCTTGTGGTCAATCCCTGGTACTTCAGAAAAAAAGGGCTGGGGATTTAGCTTAGCAGCATAAGTGCCTGCTTTGCAAGCATGGAGTCAGGAGTTCAATCCCCGGTACCAAAAAAAAAAAAGGATCTTTTTATGTCCATGTATAGTCCCTCATAGGGACAGAAGATGAAAGCTTAGGAAAGGAGAGTTATTAATCATGCGACATCTAATTAGAGGCAGGGGCTTTTTATCTAAGAATAGAATCAAGTGCTCTCGATGTGTCAATTAAATTTCATTGATTCTGAGACATAGTTTTTCACAGAGAAACACAAAATTAGAGATAGATCCTTTAATTAAAGCATTTTATGATTTCAGAAGCAGTTTTTTCCCTGAATAGTATTTTTCAAAAAAAGGTACATCTTACAATATCTTGGGTTTAATGCAGTATGACGCAGATCTAAGCAAAAAAATAAATTTCAAAAATAGGTTTTGTGGAGCCCGGGGTTTAGCTCAGGCAGCATAAGTGCCTGCTTGGCAAAAAGTCGTAAGTTCAATTCCTGGTTACCCCCCACAATAGGTATTGTGTCTGGTTTTGTTATTTAGTTCCTAAGGGTCCAAAAAGAAACTGACTTGCCAGTTCATCACCAATGAAACTAAGGAATAAAAAATATTGTGATAAATTTAACATATTTGCCAACAAGAACCAAGCCCAGACAACGTCAGAGCCCAATTTCATTATTTAAGAAAGTTCTGGCTGTACAGCAAACAAAAAAATTCACAAAACAGGAAATAAGACAAGCTTCAACAACATGTTCTTAAGACAGACCCTGAATAGTCAGCTGTGCCCTGTATATATCAATTTAGGATATAATTTAAACATAATCTGTTTTTCTTATCCAAGTATCAGGGGAGGCAGCATGTAACATTATGCCTTTACTGTACTACCCCTAATCTTACATATTGCTAGTATCTTTGAGGATCGAGTATTCTGATTACAAACATTTCTCTTACATCATATTTAAAATCAAGTGAGCATTGCTCCATTTAATGATGACATACATTTCTATATAACCAAATCAAATTCCAAAGCACAGTTGACAGAATAGAAATTACTTTTTCAACCTCTTCATTTTACAACAAGGAAACAGATTCAAAAAAGACTTAAGGTTACACAAATCAGTAACAAAATAGGACTGAAGTCCATTTAACAGTCTACTTTTTCCTCTAACACATTAGCTATTAACTGGTATAGAAAATCAAGTGCTGAAAAATAGAGAACTTGACCAAAAAACTGCATGAAAGTTGTGCTTGAGTTATAGATAGCAGCAGGTTTAAAGCATACTCCCATCACATATCAGCTGAGTCACCTTGTATACGTCATTTAATTTCTCTATACCTAATCAACTTGAGTTTGCAAATCAGGATAATAGTCCTTGCCTGGCCAATCCCCCAAGGCCACTACAAGAATCACAGGAGATAATTCATGTGTGAGCATATACAAATTGAGTTAGTTACCATCACTAACAGTATATGAAGAAGGAAAACAGAGAAAGAAGAAATATGATCTTAAACTGTGCCAGTTGGGTGTGGTGGCACATGCCTATAATCCCAGCACTCAGGAGGCTAAGGCAGTAGGATTGCCACAAGTTTGAGGCCAAACCAGGCTACATAATGAGTTCAAGGCCAGCCTGGACTACATAGAAAGACCCTGTCTCAAAAAAAAAAAAAATCTAAGAAAGAAACACTGTTGCCAATATAAAATCTGCTTAGAGTTGGCCCTTATCTTTTACTTCTAGAAAATTAAAAATCCTGTACATACATAAATATACATGCACATATTAAATACATATACACAAAAGTAAACATATGCTCATATATATATGCACTAATCATTCATCCATGCCTGCACAGGAGAACATATGTATATGTACATGCATATTCATTCATGAATAAAGGTGTCTATAATTTTAAACAAATGCAAACCCAGAAGGCTATGTCTCTATATACATAACATGCCACTTGCACACATCTAACATGCATGCATATAGAAAACATGTTTTTCCAAAGAATTTGCTGCTAAAGTTTTCAAAAAACTGGTATCTCCACAATAAACTCCTTAAACATAATCTCTTAACTAGCAGGAAAGTTTCCTCACTTCAATTACTCCTTGGAATGATCCAGTCCCTTGATGGAAGAAGTAAAACAGACCCAGCAGGGCAGACAAGAGGAAGGACACACTGCTGGGAAGATGCATGGCCTTCTCCTGGGCACTACCATGGCAGCACGAGTGAAGCTGCAGTCTGTCATCCCCACCATCTGTGCCCTTTGATACAAGCCAGATACTGGCTGGGGAAAGCATCATTCAAAAATTAGCTAGTTCATTGCGATTCTACCTTTCCCAACAATATCATCATTTGAAAGAGACAGCAGAAGCAAAGAGCACTGGGATCAGGAAGTAAGAGACTAATCTACAACTAAGCCATATAATAAAAATCTTCTTTGTTTGTTTGTTTGTTTGTTTTGAGACAAGGTCTCACTATGGAGCTCAGGCTGGCCTTAAACTCACAGTGTTTCTCCTGCTTTAGCCTCTCCAGTGCAGCAGGGATTCCAGGTATGTGCCCCCTGCCCTGTCTTCTTTGGCTTTCATGTTTGCAAAACAAAGGGCAGCTGGTATATACTTCTTGTTCTAATGTTCTAAAACACTACATAGAAGACAAGTTTCCAGAAATATAGGGCTCTCATAAGTTATCCCAGGGAAAAACAATTCCTCTACTGTGGAAGAAGGCATTCCAAATAAAATTACTAGAGGCAAGTAGTAAATTAGCAAGACGCAGGCCTAAGAATTAGGAGACCTGGATTCTAATTTCAGTTTTTTTATTAAAAACACTCTGGAGCCAGGCATAGTGGTACACACCTATAATCCCAGCACCCTGAGACAATGAGGTAGGAAAATTGCAAATTCAAGCCCAGCCTAGGTACTTTAGTAAGATCTTGTCTCAAAATAAAAAATAAAAAAAGGCTGGGGACATAGCTCAATGTGCAAAGGCCCTAGATTTAATCCTTAGTGCCACAAAAAGCAAACAAATCATCAACAATGAAACACTCTGAAAAACATGTACTATATTATTAGCTTGATTTCATTTGATTAATTAAAATTAGTTCCTTGAAGAAACTGAGCTTGTTGATTTAAAAGATACACATTCTAAATAATAGACATTGACAATACTGGTAACAATAACTATAATTGTATGGTGCTGATTTACAACCCATAAAAAACTTTCACATCAATGAGCTCATTTATTACAATAACCTCTTGAGATAGAAAATATTATCCCATTTTGAGACTCAAAGTAAAAAGTAACTGTTTGAACCTAACAAATGTCAGACTCTAGACCTTCTAGCACAAAGCCTATCTTCTTTCTATATAGCACAAACTATTTCTGAAATATATATATATGTGTGCAATTTCAGAATGAAGACATATTTAATATAAAGACCTATGATCTTGTCAAACCCCAAAATTCCATCTTAGTGAGAGTGTCACCTGCACTCTATTTTCCTCTTTCTTTCCAGCCAATTTGCAGATTAAAGCCTTCTCTTATCTTGCATTTCCTGGACACAATTCTCATACCTGTAAAGCTCATGTACTTCTGGCTGTTTGAAGTCTTCTTTGAGTTGTAAAATTCTAAAACATCCAGAACAGCCTGTGGGTTTTTCTTCTGCTCTGACTTAGTGATATTTGATGTCTGAAGCAAGCGGGCCCACTGCTCTGGCATCCCCTATGAGAAAGACATGCAGTGTATTCAGGAAGGCACAGTTATAGTGGATCCTGTAATTAGATGTAATTCTGATATCCACTAGCAGCTAAAGATAAGCTTGTCATCCCTTTTTATTCTCTCATAGTTTGCACAAGCCTCATTTATAGTACCTTTCTTACTAGATTAGTCATTTCTTAAGATGTCTGTTACTTCACCAGACTATAGCTCCTATACAGCAGAGACCATGTCTGACTTGTTTCTGTATTATCGGTGCCCACACATAATCTGCTATCATGGGGCCCTTTAACAGAAGTTTACTTAAGGAATAGAGATTAAAAGTCTTTCTTGGGTACAATTTTGGAGATTAGGAAATTGTTCCAATAAGGGTCTCAGATGAAGAAACATTAGGAAGATGAGAAATGATTGAATCTAATGCCCATAACTCTAAAAGGCCAAAGGTGTTTCTATGACACAGAACTTACCGTAAACTCTCCTGTGACAGCATCAAAACCAACATGAATTGTGTGCTCAAAATCTGAAGGAAGAGAAATTTCTGGCCTCTCCTTCTCCTTCTTTTTATTTGCTGCAAGAGAAATAAAGAAGAGAAAATTTTTTGAAAGAGGAACATTACTAAGTTTTAGGCTTGTATTAGTTATTCATGGAGGTATAACCTAATTATTATTCTAATTGTTATTACTGTGAATATTCTCAAACAGAATCCAGCACAGAGCTTACTTAGTTCTAGAACATTCTAAAATATATTAGCAAATGACCTTAGAAACTATTTAATTCCACTCCCTGAAGAAAGAGGCCTTGGGAGGTCAACTGATTTGCCCTGAATCACAAAGCATATTATTGTAAGACCTGTACTCTTTATTATAGCCTCATCCTTTCTGACTGATTTGATTAAGCCTTGTACTCTTTATTATACCCTCATCCCTTGTGACTGATTTAAATGGAAACAACTGCTGACTGAAATAATAGTTTAACATAAACCAGACCTGTAAACAGGAAGGGCCTGGCTGAAATGGAAAAAAGAGGCAAGGAGGGGGAAAAGGAAAATACAGCTGACAGCTGTGGTTGGGGTGCTGTGCAATTTAAGCTGAGTACTCACCAAGTTAGGCTGGGGACCACCAGCAGAACATAGAGTTCCTAAGGCAGGAATGTATGACAGAACTGGAGGAGAAGCCATGCAATCCTAGAGCTACTGGAGTGAGAGTGTCACCTGCACTCTACTTTCCTCTTCCTTACATGTATACAGCCCTTCACAGTCCCTATCTCACTCTAGTTTCTCATAACAAACCTAGATGCTAGACAATAGGAACGGCCTCCATTTTATAGCTGAGAAGACCGTGGCCAGGGAATTTAAAGAAACGTATTATGGGGAAGAATGATCCATGCTCAAAATATAGATAAAGGTAAAAATAAGTCACCTTTATAAAAATAAGTCACCTGACTTCTGAAAGAAGTCAGGAAGGATGAACAGGAGCTAGCCAAGCAGAGATGGAGAAGAGCATTCCAGAAAGAAGCAAAATAAGCAAAGGCCAAGAGAAGGAAACAGTATGATCTTTCAGTTCTTCACCTGCCCAGAAAAACAACCAAATTCCATAATCTACTATGAGGCGTATACTCTGAGTTTGAGATTACGGACAAATTTAAGTGAAGAAAATAAAGCAAGCTCAGGATCCTGCTAATGGTTCCATACCCATAAAGTTCATCTTTGGGGGACCACAGCTACTACAGCAGAAGTTTTATGGTGATTAGAAGTATTAGTTCAGAGGAATCTGATGCAAACTTGCATCTACGCAAAAACTTGTACAGAAATGTTCAAAGCAGCCAAAAACGAAACAATCCAAATGGTTCTAGACTGATGAGTGGATAAAATGTGAAATTCATCCATAAAAGGAAACAAAGTCCTGATTTATGCCACGAAGTGTATAAACTTAGAAACATGCTATGTGAAAGAAGTCAGTCCCAGAAGGCCACATATTATATAGTTCCATTTATAAAAAATGTCCAGAAGAGGCAAATCCATGGACAGAAACCAGACTAGAGGTTTCCAGGGGCTGGGAGAAGACAGAAATTAAAGAGTTATTGCTACAAAGTATGTAATTTCCTTTTGGAATAATGAAAATGTACTATTAGTTGTAATGGTCACACAGTTTATTTTCTTTTTTGGTGATGATGGGGTTCAAACTCAAGGTCTCATGTATGCTAGGTAAACACTCTACCACTACGGGACTCCTAGTCCCTGATTGTACAATTTTGTAAATGATTAACTATATGGTATATGAATTATATATCATAAAATTAATGTAGCAAAAACATTTGCTAAAGCATGATATCAATTGTGATTAAAAGTTTTTAACAAGCTAGGATTACAAAGGAATTTACTTAATCTAATAAATCTAATTATGTAAATTCTGCAGAGAGCAAACATCACACTTCACTCTAAAATGCTGGAAGTTTTCCATGAGAATAAAGACAAGATAAGAGTACTCCCTATCACTACTTGTATACATCATAGTACTGAAGGAATCAGTCAGTACAATTAAGCAAGAAAAAAAAGTAGAACCCAGCAATTTCACTATGTACATTTAACCAACAGAAATGTATGAACATGCTGGACATAGTAGCACATTCCTCTAATCTCAGCACTTGTGAGGCTGAGGTGGGACAGCCCTGAGTTTGAGATCATCCTGAACTACATAGTGAATACAAAAAGCCTGCACTACAAAGGAAGATTCTGTTTCAATAAACAAACAAAAAAAATATGAACACATTTATCAATATATGTACGAGAATGATCAGAAAACATTATTCATAACAGTCAATTACTGAAATCAATGTTTATCAGTTGTACAATGAAAACTATTTCTATAAGAAAATATTTGGATAAGTCTTATAAACAATTTGACAAAATTAAGGTCAAACAAAAGAATATATATTCTATCATTTATCTATGTCAAGGCCAAAACCAGGCAAACTCATGCTTATCTTTGGGAAGAACAGAAATGTTTGTTTGTTTGTTTGTTTGTAGACAGAGTCTCATTATGTAGCTGAGGCTGACCTTGAACTCACTATGTAGCCCTGGCTAGCCTCAAACTCTTGGCAATCCTCCTGCCTCAGCCTCCCAAGTGCTAGGCCCTTGCCAAATGTATAGCAACCTTTCCCTGGTGCAAGTAAGCAGACCTGCACCAGACATTTGGCACCCCTCCCTAAATGTGAGCAAGCAGGCCCCTGCCAGATATGTGGTGCCCCACCCCACAGAAGCAAGCAGGCCCACAGAGGACACCTCTCAGTGATACCAGCAAGCAGACATGCAGCATGTCCCACCCCTACAAAAGGGTGATGCCCTCCACCAACCACAAAATAGCTCTACATTTTGCTTCCTTTTAGCAGTGAGCAGCAGAAATAAGGAATAACCAACTGACCTGATCCTGGACAAGGACAACACTGAGGAAGAAAAGGGGGCAACCAGATCCCATGACTGTTGAAGCTAAGTCCAACAGTCTACTTGATTGAACCCTTGCCTTCCGGCCTAAATCTTGCAGAAACCAGAGGCCTGATGATGCTTCCCATCTGCAAGTGGGACCAAGGACATGCCTTGATTTGGATGATAACCACAACCTACAGTAAATGGACAGAAGGGTCTCTGATGTAGGAAGGATACCTCAGAAACTCAAAGGCCCTAAAGCTGGACAGAGAAAATCATGACTGATGGTTGGATCCCAAGACTGCAGATCTTGGAAGGAAACCACACATTCAAAACCACAGGAATTTTTCTTCTTGACTCAATCTTTTTAAAATTATTTTTATCTTTCCTCCATTGGGTTTTTTGAGAGTTTGACATGTTTCCTCTCCCTTTTTTTCCTCTCCTTTTCTTTTTTACCTTTTCAACTTGTTCCTACCTCCTTCTCATATTTAATTCCTATATTTTGCTTTTTGTGTACCTTTTCTCATCTTTTTCATGTTTGTTATTTCCTGCAAGTGTTCTCTAACACTACTAATTTCCATTCATTCTTTATTAGGATTCTCTATTTCACTTTTCTCTCTCTTCCATATATCTCATTGACTAATTTCTCAAATTTTTCATTCTCTGGTTCCCCACCCCTCTACCTTTACTAGTATTACTACTAAGCACTATGAATTTCTAGATAGTTAGCTAACTTTACACAATTGTTGTTGAATATGGTTCTACTGTTTATAGAGGTAAAGTTGTTCCATAATGGTAGGTCAATGTCTGGCTTGTCTTAATGGCCATACTATAATTATAGATCTCTTTTCTATGGTTAACAGTGGTATATCATTGTTTCTTAGGATATGTCAATATGCTATATGTATTTGCACTATAATTTATGCCAATTTTATTACTATAGCCGATGTGACAAAGCTGTTGCTATTAACTGGTTTTCTTGGGAGGCCAATATGTGGATTGCCTTGGGATCATTAACAATACTGTGGCCCAGTCCTGGAGCACTGGATGCTGGGCCAAATATGCAACAACCTCTCATCACAAGTAAATGAAGGTGACTGGATCCTAGGACAAAGGCAAAGGTCAGCAGTTAGCAATGCCCAGAGAATACCACCAAAAAAGCAGATATTAACTGAAGAAGTCTCTATACTAGAAACAAAGCTTTCCACTACAGTCAACCTATAAGCCTCAACACAAAAACAAAATATAGAAACATGAGAAGGCAAAATGCCTCCAAAAACCCACAAGTTTGCCAAAGTTGATCCATGATGCACTGAAGGGAGGTAACCAAAAGCCACACAGCCAAGTTATTTAAAATTGTATCAGGGAGCTAACAAAGTAAGTCAGTAAAGTATCTGGCAAGTTCACAGAAGGTATAAGTAGTAGATATTGGGCCAAATAAACAAAATGATAAGTGAGTCTACAGAAACACTAATAAAAAAAAAAAACTACCAGGAAAAAAACAAGCTAGCAGAGCTGAATAAAATGATGCAAAATATGAATGACCAGCACAGAAAAGAATCTGAGTCCATAAAAGGGATCCCAAAACTCAGGAGATCAGATATTCTATCAAAAGTATAGGCAGAAGTAACCAAGGTGAGACCACAGTGTCAACTAGAACACAGGGCTTCCATTGATAACCAATTAATGAGAGACACCTTAAAAGTAAGAGAACATGAAAATTGGATCCAACAGCTCACAGATGATGCAAAGAAGACTATGATTAAATGGAAACAGTGAAAAATCAGAAGACTGCATAAATGGCATAAAAGATTTGTTTAATGAAATGGCCAAAAACTCTTCGTATAAGGGTAAAGAATTTAACAGACAGATAAATGAGGCACATAGATTCCCAAATAGCGACAAACAGTAAAGAACCTCTCCATGACATGTTATAAAGTTCCAAAAGTCCAACACAAGAACTAAATCTTAAAAACAGTGAATCACTTATAAACACAAACCCAAGACTGCAGGAGATCTTGGAGTGAAGACTTGAGTCCTAAGAGAAAATAATTTCCAACCAAGACTGGTGGTATATTCTGCAAAATGAGCTTTCAAAATTGATGAGGAAATAAGGTATTTTCATGATAAACAGCACCTGAAGAAATTCAAGACCACTAAACCAGCATTCCAAAAAATTTCTGAAGGGTATCTTAAAAAGAGACAATGAAGCTACCAATGACAAAATAGAACCTCAGTTGCACTGATATAGTAGAAAGAATCAACAAATGGGAATCATATCAAATTAAAAAGATTCTATACAGCAAAAGCAACAACCAACAGAGAAAAACCTATAGAAAACATTTGGCCAGCTATTCCTCACACAAAGGACTAATATCTAGAATATAGATAAAACTCAAGAAATAAAACTCAAAAAATGAGACCACCCAAGTTAAAAGACCCAATCAAAAGTGGTCAATAGACACTTCACAGAAATATAAATGGCCAAAAATTTCAGGAAGAAATGCTTGACTCCACTGGCCATTAAAGGAATGCAAATTAAAACCACACTGAGAAGCCAAGTGTGATGGCACACTCCTATAATTCCAGCACTCAGGAGGCTGAGGCAAGAGTACTATTTCAAGTTCGAGACCAGCCTAGGCTACAAAGTTAGCTCAAGGCCAGCCTGAACCAAGCAAGACCCTGTCTCAAAAAGACAAAAAACAAAATCAAAAACAAAAAAAACCCCACAACCCTGAGATTTCATCTTACCCCAGAAAGAATGGTCTTCATCAAGAAATCAAATAACAAATGCTGAAGAGATTATTGGGAAAAAGGTACATTTCTATATTGTTGGTGGGAATGTACACTAGTACAACAATTATGGAAATCAGTATGAACATTCATCAAAAAACTAAAACTAGAAATCTTATTTGACCTAGCTATTCACTTTCCAGGTATCATCCCTAAAGAGTTAAAGACACTATATTACAGCAATACATATATAACCATGTTTATAGCAGCACAATTCATAACAGCAAATCTTGGAAACAGTTTATATGTCCATCAACACATGAATGGATAAAGAAAATGTGGTAGTTAGATACAATGAATACTACTCTGCCATAGGAAAACTAAACTTGAGTCATTTGTAGGAAAATGGATGCACCCTGAGACCATAATGTTAAGGGAAATAAATGACACATGCACTTAAATACTGCATGGCTTCTCTTTTATGAGAAACCCAAATTATAAATAAAGAGTAAAATAAAAATAGTAGGAAGTTGGGAGATAGATCTTTCTCAGATGGGGAAGGGATCAAGAGATAGAAGGGAGAGGAAAGGAAGGGAAAAAGGATAAAAAAGTAATTAAAATGTGTTAAATACACATCAACTTCACATAAGGGATGTAAACATTACGGAGCCAGATGCGCTACCATTGTACCATGAGGCTAGCTCTGTAAACATTATGTATTGAAAATATATACTCATAAAAAATTAAAATAAAAAACAAAAGAAAATGGCAAAAATGGTAGGATAAGGGTGTTTCAAGCAAGGGGGAGTATTTTCAGGGAAATTAATGACATATCTTTTACTGTCATGAATGTTCTAACATTCACCAAATATTTTGATCATACCTTAATAGATACAGTGATAGCCCCTCAAATTGTATAGTTCTGAAGTGAGCAGTTTTGTATTAAAAAAATAAAACTTCAGTGGCAGATCCTATAAGAATCATATTCTATGTGACCTTACAGAAGTTAGTTCAATTTAATTTATTTTATAGATAGAAAGAAATGGAAGCCCAGGGAGGTCCAGTGAGTATTTCCTTAGAAATCTTAAACAGCTGATAATTAAACTTAAGTCCTACTGTATCATATACATATATCAGTGTTTCCAATAGTTGTTAAATATAGAGGTGAATTATGAGAAACCAAAGAGGGGAAGAAAGAAAAAAGGAAATAGGAAAAAGTTAAATCAGGAGAGAAATGAATAGTACTTAAGATTTGTAGTCTTAAGAAGCTATTCTTTTTGGCCTTGGTTTCAAATATATTATATATC
The DNA here is from genome assembly GCA_004027455.1 of Hydrochoerus hydrochaeris. Lineage (NCBI taxonomy): Eukaryota > Metazoa > Chordata > Mammalia > Rodentia > Hydrochaeridae > Hydrochoerus > Hydrochoerus hydrochaeris. The sequence continues at coordinate 397,957 of PVLA01000426.1, read as the reverse complement.
CCAGAGGACCAGGCCTACATCTAGACTTAGAATCCTGCTTCTGACATTAGATAGAACTCTTAAGAACTTGGCAAACTTGCCCCTGTGTCTGCTGAGTCTCTGTGCCCAAAATTATTTAACCTGGCATTCCCTTTAGTTCTGCAAACCAGCATGAAATGCAGCCTATATTTATGGAGAAAATGGGCCATTCTTTAATCCTAACTTGGAAGCATTCTGTTAAAAACCTGTCATTTTGTAAATATCATAACAATCCTATTAATCATAGATTACAAAAGAAAATAATGACTGTAAGAAATAATAAATATTAATGTAAGACTCACCAAAAGTACTACCAATTATTAACAAGATTGCAGTTTACAAAACACTATTTGTATCTTTAGTATTATATGTCTTTTGGCAATTCTATAAGATAAATATTATTACTTACCCATATTATGGGTAAAATAACTGAGGCTAAGAAAGGTAAAGCAGCTAAGGAAAGGTCACTAAGGGATCAGAATAGTGACACCCTAAAGAGCTCAAACTTCAGGCAGAAATGTTTCATTTTTTGTTTGTTTGTTTGTTTGTTTGTTTGTTTTAAAAGATGGGACTCTAGCTATGTATCCCAGGCTGGCCTCTAACTCTTTCACAAAAAACAATCCTCCTTCCGGGTATGGTGGAACATGCCTATAATTCCAGCAATGGGAGGCTGAGGCTGAGGCAGAAGGTTTGCTGTGAGTCCAGACCAGCTAGGCTGTAGTGGGTTCAAGGGCAGCCTGAGCTACATCTGTAGCTTGGAATGTTTGCATGCACTACTGTGCCCAGCTTCATAGGTTCTTCCAGACTAACTGAATATGCCAATAAATGATAGAATATATGCTATTAAATGAAACATTTGTTTTAAAATAAATTCGCAGAACTAGCCAAATCAGTTCTAGTGTAAGCACTAGCCTGAACAACTCTAGGCTGCAAAACTTTGAACCCTACATGGTGTTCAAGTACTTTTAAGAATGAAAATGTATAGGCCAGAAACCAAGACACTGGTACAAATTCAGACCTGATGAATTCTACCTGTGCAGTATATGACCTTGGACAAATCACTGATTCTCTATGGCCAAGAGTACAAGTGTTCTGCAGCAGAAAAGTCCTTGGAATGAGAAGTCCAATCCAGCACTTAAATTCTTTAGCTAGATGACCTTGGGCAAATTAATTGCGTAATCACTGTGAACTCACTTTATTGTCCATAATGAAGTATTTATCTACCTGAAATTGATGCCGTTACCAGTCAAACGTCCTAATGTATGGTACTAAACGGGCATTAAATAAATAATGCTTGAATGCTGTTACTATTTTATTCTTATTTGCTGTTATAACTACTGTTTTATTATTATTACTATTTTAAGAATGAACTAAAGTAAATAAAATATACGGGTTTGCAAACTAAAAAGCTTTACAAACATGAATTATCATTAATATTGGAAAGTGTCAGGGTAAAAATTCTCAGGAAATACAGTAAAGGATACAAAAGAAAAAAAGAATCACCCTGATTTCATACCATTAAAAAATAAAGTGGGAAACAAAGCTTGTGACCACACTCATCCTAACTTTAATCCTATGTAGTCTAGTCCATTTAGCTTTCTGATAGCTTGAGAAAAGCAGCTGACCCTGTAAAATCCCACGTTTTAGTACAGCCATCAACATTTTAGCACAAATCATTTGCCACATTTTATTTTTTAATTATTTTTAAACAGCACCTTTCATTGGCTCAGCTGAGCTAATCTGAGCACAAGGCAGTAAAACGTTCCAAACTTGGAGAGATAAACATTGACGTAGTCCAGTGTTAAAATTAACTTTGCTAAACTCTTCCCAAGCTCAGAGAATTCCACTTCGGTTGTGAAAGTGCAGCCAGAAAAAGATTCCAAGCTAAATGCTGCAAGACTTCTTAGAATAAACCAAAGTCTCCAGATCCCAACCACAGGAACCAGACATTCCCACATGGAATTCTGCAACTCAGCAGTACCCATTATAGGCCTTCAATAACAGTTTTTCCTTCCGATCATTTATGCATCCCTCAGGCACACACTGAGGCCTAGCCAGAGGTCAGCATTAGGTAATGCCCACAGACAACCTACCCTCTGCAGCTCAGATCTCAACTGCTACCACAGCCTGCAAAGAACTGTTTTCTCATCTTTCTAGACACACACTACCCCTCTAGAAATTGTGACTTCAAAAGTCTGGATGAGACAAAGCATTTGTTGTTGTTGTTTTTAAATCATCACTGTGACTCCAATTTTTTTGTTGTTGTTTTTTGGGTTTTTTTGTTTTTTTGTTTTTTTGAGACAGTCTCACTATGCCGTTCAGGTTAGCTTTGAACTCATTATGTAGCCCAGGCTGGCCTCAAACTCATAGTGATACTCTTGCCTCAGCCTCCCAAGTGTTGGAATACAGACATGTACCAGTGACTCCAATTTTTAACCAGGGTTGAGACCAACTAACAGAGATACAGTAATATGTTATCATGGAGTAAGTATTTTAGGAAGACTTAGTTCTACACTCATCCCTCCCATATTCAACCTGTGAGAGAGCCCTTTGGCAATTTACCATTCTCCAAGCTTCAACCTCCCAATGGAAAATGAGTTGGTGTGGCTATCTGATAAAATAATAAATGAAATGTCCTTTAAAAAAATAAACAGACTTCATACTTGGACTATATTGTTTTATCATTCACTATCTCAAATGGCAGAGAAAAGCCTACTAACAACAGAGGATGAGTAGAAATTACAATTATTCCCACATTATAGATGAGGATATGGGAATTAAAGGATTTTTTAAAAAGTAAATCACAGAGTTAAATGCCAGCCAGAAGCAGGATTCAGTCTAGGTTCTCTAAATCCAGTTCTAAACCATTTCTCTATGCAGCTGGTGTAGACTTCAAATACTGTATGAAATACATATCAGCATTGCTGTATATCCTACTACTGTAGGACTAAGTTACATAACTTATTGAAGAAAGGCTCCAGACAAAAGGAAGAGCTTAGTCTTATTTCATTTTGATATTTGCATTAATAATAGCCTTCAAAGGTCTTAGAGTAGAGCTGAAACCAATGTGCTCAAGGAATCTATAGAATATCTATAATTAGAGAGATGTTGTTAGATCATTTTGCAAGAATATCTTATAACTGCTTTCTACCCTTATGCTTTCAAATCTACAGAGATGCAGCTTTCATCTTGATGCTGTGAGATTTATTTTCAGACCAGATTTGGCCTCAGATTACTCAGCTGGAATTTCTAGAAGAATCTCTGGGTCTACAGCTCTATCATTGATTTAACTACTTTAGAATGGCCTAATTTGTGTTCACCTATATAGACAAGCTTAATGCAATGATATCTTTGCAATTCCTCATTTACATAATTATAAGATTTCAAAGCTAAAAGAAACTGTATGTCTGCTGCTCTGATTCTCTCATTTCTTTAGATGAAGGTGCTGAAATCTACAGAAAAGTAATTGACCCAAAACAGGCAGCCAATTTATGGGAGAACCAAGATTATAACCCAGATATCTAGATCAGACCCTCACTTCCTCATTTACCACATAAGATTGATTGTCCCTTCAGTTCCAGTGATGTCTGAAGGCTCTGTCATTTCAGGCAGGAATATTTTTTCAAAAATGGCTTTATTGAGATGTAATTCACTATTTATAGATATGTACACAATAAAATTCGTAATAGTATGCAGCTCAATGCGTATAAAATTTACAGAGCTGAGCAAACATTACCACATTCACATTACCACAATTAAGGCATTTTCATTGCTCCAAAAGGAAATCCCACCTCTCAGGCATCACCTCCTAGTCCCACTTGCCTCTCCCCATCTGTACTCCTAGGTAACCACTAATACACTTCTTCTCTATGGAATTGCCCTTTCCAGATATTTCATATAAATGGAATCATACTTTGTAATCCTTTGTGGCTGGCTTCTTCACTTAACAGTATTTCCAAGATTCATCCATGGTGTATCACAGCTCAGGACTTCATTTCCATTTCTTACTGAATACAGTGGTATCTCAGTTCACAAACTTAATCTGTTTTACAGTTTTGGGGAAGATGGCCATGATCATGTTTGTCACTGATGCGGAGTTTGTAAATGGAAGCAAAATTTTGTCAAACACGTTGTGAATCAAATTGTTTACAAAAAGAAGCATTCTGGAATCAAGGTACCACAGTAATACTTCATCATATGTATATACTACATTTTATTTATCTATTAATCAGTTAATGAATACTTGTTTCTACTTTTGGGTTGTTTCTACTTTTGGGTGCTGCTGTTGTGAACATTCATGTACAAGGTTTTTGGGGTTTTTTGGGTTTTTTTCATGTACAAGTTTTATACAAGCACATGTTGTGATTCTCTATGTGGAACTTATAAGTCATATAATATTCCTGCATTTAACCTATTAAGGAACTGCCACACTGTCTTCCATAGTAGCTGAACCATTTTACATTCCCACCAGCAATTATGAGGGTGCAATATCACTACAATCTCACCCATATTTGATTATCTTTTTTATTATAGCTATACTACTGCCTATGAAGTGATGCATCATTATGGTTTCCACTGGTATTTACCTGTGGGCTAAGGACTTTGAGCATTTTTTCATGTGTTTATTTCCCATCTGTGTACAATCTTATTTGGAGAGAAATCCATTTAGATCCTTTGCCCATTTCTAAATTAGGTTTTTGATTGTTGAGTTCTTCATATATTTTAGATACAAGATCTTTATAAAATACATAATTTGGGGAAACTATCTCTTTTGTGGGCTGTCTTCTTTCTTGTTGGTGACCCTTGAAACCCAAAAACTTTTAATGATGCCTATTAGGCAGAAATTTTATCCTTCCCAGCTTGAATCTGTTTAAGAACAACTTATACTTTTCAGTTTATAAAGTTTTCTTTCACTGTGTGTGAAACCTTGGGCTGAAAGCCTTATATACAGAGATCAAGAACACTGGCTAACAGAGTGCAGTATCAAAAATAAACACATACTTAAAAGATTAAAGAGTGTCTTTATATGTGGGAAAAGGTTCCATAAGATCCTAAACCAAAATACACACTAGTAGTCCTCAATAGTTCTACTACTCATTTCAGTTATTTGACAAATATTTGCCACATGTGAGATCTGCCTGTTACACATGTCAATGTAATGTATTCAGAGTCATCACCTTCCTTGCTCTTCAACTACCAGCCCTCCCAATTTGCTACTTTTTCATATGTTCCCTATTTGGTTAATGATACTATTACCTATCTACCTTGATATGTAATTATGCAGCTGTATTTTTCTACAGTGTGAGATATGTTCTGCAATTCATCATCATACTTTTTACATTTACCTCACTGCTGCACAATCTCAGTTTCCCAGTTTCTAGTCATTGACAAATGAGTAAAGAGAAAAAGAACTAATATTTAAATTCCTTACGTGTGGAAGGTATTATATTGGGAAATTTGCATGTAATCTGAAATTGAAAGATAAGGAAACTAAAAGTCAAAGTGGTTAACTGACATACTGAGATTACAGAATGGTAAGTAGTGAATCAGGTCCATCTGAATCTGAAGCTCATGATAACTATTTATAGATGGCCAGTTTCTTTAGCATACTGCAAGAACAGGGCTCTACAAGCAAAACTGAGAACTTTACTTTGGGATTACAGTTAGTTAACATTGGGGGGGGTGTCAAATAAAAGCTATCTATCCGTGTGGATATCCAAACCTCAAATTTCCACTTCCTTTCCATAAAGATGCCAGTGATTTTCCAAATGTGTTTTAAAATGTTGACTACTCATCCAGAAGTTGTATTAATAAGAAGGAAATGAGGCTGCCTAGTATAATTTACTCATAGTAAACTCATGATGAGTCCTAGTTACCTCTGCTTCCTTTTCTCAGCCACTCCTTGTATTCTTACTGATATTTAATCCCCAAACCTGAATGTGAGGACCAGGAGATATGAATAAAAGTGAGACAATCAAGAATTTAGTGTGGTAGTGCATGCCTATAATCTCAGCACTCAGGGAGCTGAGGCAAGAGGATCACTGCAAGTTCAAGACCAGCCTAGGCTACAAAGTGAGACCCTGTCTCAGACAAAAAAAAAAGAGAGAGTGGGAGAGACAGAGATAGAGACAGAGACAGAGACAGAGAGACAGAGACAGGGACAGAAAGAAAATTTGGAAAGAAGGCATTCCAAATAAAACTAATTTGGGGGAAATTTTTCAAATAAAGACATTTCAAAATTCTTTATGTTTTGTGATTTCATATACAGTTTAAGAGTTCAAAATGTGAGTAAATAAATGGTTTCAAGTTGTCCAAGATCTGGCAAGAGCACAATTATTCTCTTGGAATTTTGTTCAAATATAAAGTACAAAACAGATGCATTTTTCAGAGATTTCAACCACTTTAGAAGACAAAGGAAATTTCTTTTTATTTATTTATTTATTTTTATTTTTATTTTGGTGCTGGGGATTAAACTCACGACCTCGTGCTTGCCAAGCAGGTGCTTATGCCACTGAGCTAAATCCCCGGCCCAACAAAGGAAATTTCTAACACAATAAAAAGTATTAAGGAAAAGTAAGTCTAGGAAGGACAGATCTTTTATCCAAATTACAAAGAAGTTTTTTTGTTCCCTTCCCCCAGCATAAAAAATGATGAGAAAAAACAAAATACTGTACTTTTATCGCCAGGTAAGATGGATCGGTAAAATCGGTCCTTCTTTTTCTTCTCCTCTGGGTTTGGAGGCAGAGGTTTGGAACCATGGTTTAGGGTTCCAGTGTCTTTGCTGCCAGCTCCAATCATAGTGCTAGTGTTTCTCATGGGAGGTGCTGGGGGCTTGTCTTGAATGTCCAGGCCGTTGTTTGACATTGTTACCACCAGCAGCAGCAGCTACTAGAACCAGAAAAATACAACTTTAGATTTCAAATTATATAGCCCTTCCACTTACACTGTGAATATTGCTAGCCTATTCACTCAAAAACACAGATATAAATGCCTACTGTGTACCAAACACTCCTGAAAATTCCTATTGTTTTTCACTCGATTTCCATATCTGAGACACTGGAAGATACAGTTAACCACCATGATGTAGCTGGAAAGCAGAAATTTGGCTTAGCAATACTGAGTGGGAAACTTAATAACATTTATTAGCTTTAAAGACCCAACCTGTGGGGTTTCACTAGTTTAGCTATATGAACATTAAATAAAACTGCTAACATTTCACACAGTGAGTTCTCTGACAGCCTCTAACTTTATAACATGAGGCAAGTTACACTTTTCTTTTCTGGAATAGACTATATCAAGGGTCAAGAAAAGTGCTATGTCTGTAAATAGTTCTGCTGGAACATAGCCACATTCATTCATTACATTGTCTGTGGCTTCTTTTAGGTACACTAGCAGAGTAGAGTAATTGCAACAGAGATTACAACATTTACTATTTGGCCCTTTACAGAAAAAGTTTGTTCTCTCTGGACTATACCATCTCTCTAGTGTGTCCATTCCCTAAAATCCTATCTTGTTCTAAATATATGATGGTCAATGCAATAACCATCCAGCTTAAGTTATTGGCAATCTCCAATGTTTCTGGGAAATAGGAGGCATAAAATACAAAAGAAAAAAATCCCTATTACACACTAGCAACAATTTTAATGAAGATAGATCTTATTACCTAAAAATAATTGTCTTTAACAATAAATAAACATGACTGTACCCAGAGTTTATACTTTCTCATTATTTATTCATGCTATAGCAGAAACTATTTTTAATCATGCTTGTTTTAAATATGAGCTGCTTGGAATTAAACACAACAGTGCTATAGAAATTACAGGCTTCAAAAAACCCCAACATAGTAATCACCGAGAACTTTCTAGAAATTTAGATGCCATGCCTGACTCCCCTAAACTTTCAAAATTCTGTATTTTGACAATTAGTTATTCCAATACCAGCCAGATGTGACTACTACTGCTACAGAAATCAATTAAAATAGTATAAACAAAATATACTAGGGTCCTTACAATATTTTCTAATAAATGAAGCTACTGATTCCCTACATCCAGCTTTTCCCTCAATCTCTCCTCCAGGGGCTATCACTGATCTTAAAACACAACACTCCTTTAATTTTTAAAGACCTTCAATGGCATATCAGAATAAAAGCTTAAATTCTTTAGCTTCTTTTAGAGGCCCTCCATTATCTGACCTGGCCAATCTAATAGTCTCATTTCCATCCGACAGCTTCCTCTAATTCACCCTACACTCCAGTCATACCAACTTTTCCAACCTCTTTAAATATGCCATAGCTGTCACACTCCCATTCCTCTGAAGTTGTTTCCTCTGCCTAGAAAGTCAGTTTTACCAACCCTCAAGTGTGAATGCATGCTTCCTTCATAGCTTAATTCTTTTGCTCCTTCTATAAAGCCTCTGGAAATGTCCTGACATCCTTCAAAGTAGATGTTCCCTTCTTTACATTGCATGGCAATTCCATTTGCAGGTTATATTACATTGCTTTTCATTATGTTATCATTGTTTACAGGTATATCTTCCCCAAGAAACCAGAATGGTCCTCAAATGTTGGGCCAAATTTTGCCATCTTTGTAACCCAACAGTGCCTTGTACAGAATCTAACAACAGTGACTTGATAAAGATGCACGAGGATACATATTTTGCCTTTAAAGAGTTTAGTAGGAGAAATGAAACCATCAGTCCTTCACTAACATGGGTCTGTCTGTCTTACAAACTAAGCCATCACATCTAGAAATAGCCTACATTCAAATTATGCCCCAGAAATCTCTGTTCACCTGAATTTGCCAACTATGCCTTCTTTCCTTCTTTCCCTTTTTGTTCATAAGCTCAAACCCTGCACCCTACACATGTAAGCATATACTCTGCCACTGAGCTCTACTACCAGCCTATTAAATACTCTTAGTTACACACATGCACACAGGGTCATACTTCCTGTCATTGACTTTTTCCTTCTCTGACCAATAAAAATCTTACTTTCACTGTCTGGCTCTGTAATTCAGGCTGGCCTTGAACTATGTAGCTCAAGCTGGCCTCAAACTCATGGCAATTCTCCTGCCTCAGCCTCCCAAGTGCTGAGATTACAGGTGTGTGCCACTATGCCTGACTCTTACTCATCTTTTAAGGTCCAACTCAAACTGCACTTCATTGTGTAATTCATCTTTGCCCAAGTTAGGCAAATGAACTCCATCTTTTCTTAAAAAACAAGCAAGAGGAATCTTGTTAGATCTGGCTGGTATGTTTTTTAGACATTTCTTCCTGTTTCACTTTCCAAATTTGTCTCTGCTTTCCCTCCCAGCCCCAATTAAAGTCCTTCAGGTCCCCCAAGAGAAGGTCAAGTGTCTCAGTTCTCAAGCATACTACTCAAGGCTCCCTGTTCTAAAATTACACTCCTGCAGCCACTTGATAGCCTAATAAAAGCCCTTTCTGGTCTCTCAGGTCTTTCAAGCAACAGTTTCATTGAACGTAACTCCCTTTCAGACCCATAACCCAAGAAAGGCTTCAGCAACCTTTCTGATACAGGCTGTTTTCCCACTTCTTTGAGGTGTTTTGTGTTTTTTTTGTTTTGAACTATATTTAGAAAAGTCTCTGGGGGTAGATCTCACTTTCAAAGAGATTTCAAATTACATACAACCAAAAAACTAGTGAAATCTAATGTTCGAACTTTTTTTCTTATCACATTCCAGCCTAAGTCATCTTATCTTTGCTTGAAAACCTCCAATGACAGGAAACCTATACAGTGGTACCTCAGTTCACAAACTTAATTCTTTCCATGATTTTGGTTGCAAACCAATTTGGTCCTGAACCAAATCAAATTTCCCTACAAGATCCATGTTGAACCTAACCACTGAATTGATTAAGTTTGCAACCAATTCGTTGCAATAGGAATCATGGACAGAATTAAACTCACTTGTAATCAATGTGCCACTTGTAATCTCAAAAAACAGCCTATTCTATATTTGTCATCTCATTTAAAGAGTTGTAGCCTACATTAAGTTCTATCTATTTCTTAGTGCACTACAATTAATTTACACTTTGCCACTCCTTTCTTCACCTCTTCTGTCAGACCTCAGACCATGAACACCTTCAGAGCAAAGTTCACAGCTGGGGATAGTGGCACATGCCTGCAATCCTCACAATTGGGAGATAGAAGCAGGACTGCTGCAAGTTAGAGGCCAGTATGGACTGCACAGTAAGCTCAAGCCTACCCTGAACCACACAAGACCCTGTCACAAAAAGGAAAAGAAAAAAATTAGTCATATCTCATGTATATCTAAATCTCCAGCTTTTCAGGCCTGGCATATAATAAGTCATCAATAAAAAATACATTGAACAAATGAATAAACAGAAAAAAAGAGTAAACAAAGGAAAATACTTCTTTCATCTGTGAGTCCTAAACCCTATTTTTTAGAGCTATTCAGAAATGTCTACTACTACTCTGTCACCAGTGGACAGCTTTCCTCCACCAGGCTCTTCCACCATGCCATTTCTCCCTTGGAGCCAGAGAGCACTGAAGGTCTCATTTGAGAGTTGCCCATAAAGAAATATTCGATAGGAAGCAAGAACTATGGGAAAGGAAAATACAAACTGCAGCCTTGGCACCTGCTACAGAATCTGATCCTGAAAGTAACGGGGGCTGCATAATTTCCTTAGGCTGTTACATTAGATGGGTATAACTATATATTGACTCTTTTGTTGCTTAATACACATGAACAAAACTGAAAAGAATAGTAGCTGGGTTAGAATAAGAACACAGAATATTAGCTTTATGTGACATTCAAACAATTTTATTTTCATCTCAGAAAAACCACTTACACACTTTAAATCTTATTTTCCTTTTTTACAAGTGAAGATATTAGACTTACTATTATAACTTTAAAAGTAGTGACATATAAAAATTAATTGTATTAGGAAGGAAAAAGCCACTTTAAAAATTTGCTTGGCTAATCTACACAGCTTTTAGTTAGGAATACAATAAGAAGTCAATGGAACTAGTTCAAAATATTTATAAACAAACTATTTTATGTGAAATACAGTCAGAGTGGTAGTGAATTATTACTGCATATTGGGAATAATGATAAAATTAGTACTAGTTATGACATGTGAACTCATGAAACCTGAGATTCAGTCTTGGTCCTGCTAAGTACTATTTGTGAGTACTATTTGATAATTCATTTTACCCAAGACAAACTTTCACCTCTAAAAAGGGGATAGTACCTTTTTCAAAACATTGTTATGGATATCATACCACAGTGATATATATGCACTCATGTTTACAGCAGCACAGTTTGCAATAACTAAATCTTGGAAACACCCTAAATGCCCATCAACTGAGGAATGGACAAAAAAGATGTATTTCTACAACTGAGTATTACTCAGCCATAAAAAACAATAAACTGGAAACATAGGTAAATTGGATACAACTTGAGAACACATTCATTAGTGAAATAAGACACACACATGTAAACATCGTATTATTTCATTAGTAAGACAAGCTGAAAGAAAAAATGTGTATATATATATATATATATATATATATTTATATATATAAAAGTTAAGATAATTATACTAATGATTTCTCTGAGTTCACTGAAAAGAAGGATTTGTACTGCTATTGTTCAGACAACTGAACATAGATGTCTTGTGCTCTGGGTGAATGATTTGAGGATAACAATGAGCAATGTATATACCATTGTTGCCCCGACTGACATGTTTCAAAATTTTGCTGTACTTTCTTTTTCTTTTCCTTGAAATCAAATGGATGTGGGGGAGGGCATTGTTATAGGGACTAAATGAGAAAATATATATGCTATGCAGTAAGGTGATGGTATTATTTTTGTTATAATAGTATCCCTAGTATTCTCCTATGAGAAGTATTTTTATTGAAAGAAAACAGATCACATATAATGTAGAAAAAAACTTCACATGACCATGTTTTGTAATACTTGTCTTTTTCTAATAAACAAATACATAGTTGAAAAAAAAAAAAACCCTATTACCTCTTCCCCAGACAGAACTTTAGATACTTGAAATAAGCTGTTGCGACCTCACAAATCTATTTTTCTCAATGGTAAACATTTTCAGTACCTTCAACCTATACTCACAGAACATAATTTTGTGCTTCCTTAAACAATGCTCTCTGAACTTAGCTAGACTCTAGGTTTCTGTACTACTTTCCAATTTCCCTGCAGTCCCTCAATAAGCCCTTTCCTATAACTTCTGCACAAGTCTTTTCTGTCTTTGTACTCACAGACCCCCTCACTGGTCATTTTGTTCTTCTATTCTCAGCACAATATCTAGCACATTTTAAAACCGGTTTACAGATAAATGATTCCAAAAATGTCAATCCTAAGAGAAGAAAGACAACATACACTTAACTTTTGACTAAAAAGAGTAAACACATCTTAAATCTTTGAGTAGTATCTACAAGCCACTGGTTTGAGAGAATTAAAAAAAAATTTTTAAAAACCAAACAAACAATGCCTTATGACATGCTGCAGTGTAAAAGCTAGACCTGGAGACAATATTTATAATGAAAGCTTAGCCAGCACTCTTATCCATCCTTGACAACAAAGAGATACAACAAATAGAAAGACAGACTAACCACATTTTACCATTGTCTCAAAGGCTCAGGCAACCTAATAATTTATAAGCAACTAATTATACTAAAGTATTAATTGTAAAGCCACTGAATGATTCTATAATAAATGTTGGATTAAAAGAGCTACTGGCAGGGATATATATATATATATATATATATATATATATATATATATATATGCAATGACTGGGATAAAGCTAAGAGGTCTGGGTTTAAATCCTGCTCTGTTATTTATTAACTTATAGAAGTCTCCTCTCTGTGAGACGCAATTTGATGTTTCCTACTACACATACTCTATAGAGGTCAAAAGGCAATGAAAGAGAAGTTATTTGTGTTGCTTGAGCATGCTGTAAAAAGCACAGATATAGTGCCAAAACAGAAAGAAGGGAAAGAGGCCTGAGAGTGTGCCTCTGTGGTAGAGAATATTTACCTAGCATGTATGAGGCCCTGAGCTGAATCCCCAACACCTCTCACCTCCTACTCCTCACAAAAAAGGCAGAAGGAAAGAAAAGACTTTCCAAGTAGCCACTATATGTAAGTTACTTTATATACTAAATGAAAGTGCATAGGGATTCAAGGAAGGAGTGTGCTCACTGACAACTACCTCTTTCCATTCTACCACCTTGGAGTCCACTGAATAAACCTGGAATTAACTAATTCAATGGATTAATCCATTGATACATCCATAGCTGAATGTGCTGTTAGTAGGTAGGGTACTGGAGACACCCCTTTAGAAGGCATATAGCTGTCTTTCTGGTTCTCCCTGCTTTCTTGCCTTCCTGGATACCACGAGCTCAGTGGCTTTTTCTGCCATGGCCTTCCACTAACCATATTTTGACTTGGAGCTAACTGACCATGCATGAACTAAGTCCTCTGGAACTGTGAGCCAAAATAAGCCTCTCCTTTAAATTACAAGTGTCAGGTATTTTGTCCCAGTGATGTGATAATAAAGAAACCAGAGATTTTAAGATATTCGTAACACCAAAGCCAGAAGCAACCATAGAGATATCAAATCTGAACTCCTCATATTAGGACTACTGAGGTCCAAAGAAAAGACACAAATGGACTAAACTGATACAACAAAAGTAGATAAGAAGTAAAATCCTCTTTAAATGTTCCTCTTTTATTCATCCTTTAAAATGAAACTTAAATATCTTTTTTGTGGTACTGGGGGTAGAACCAAGGGTCTTGTGCATGTGAGGCAAACCCTCTATTACTGAGCTATATGCACTTCGAATGTCATCTACACATCCTGCCAAAGGATTTTCCAACTATACTGTTCTTAAGGTAATTCTAGCCCCTATGCATATACCTCTTCTGACCTAAATTCCACTACCTCTGATTCATGTTTAGGTCAGCCAAATATAGCAAATGGCAAATACAAAAATATATAAGCATACCTAGGCTGAACTTGACTGACTTTACTACATGTCTACCAGAGAATATAAATGATGTCTTATTCCTCAAACAAACAAAAAATATACACACAACATAAACATAGGCATATATAATTATGTAAACCTTCTAGTGCATCTTCAGATTCTTCATTGAAGTACAGTTCAAATCAATACATTTTTACTAAGTACTTATATATAAAATGTTAAACTAGAAATCAGGAACAAGTAAATGAGCACATAGATAAATAAAGGAATAAGATAAGAACCGACCTTAGAGGCGTTCAGTCTACTAAACAAGAATAGGGATTTAGAAAACCACAATAACTGGGTATGACAGAGCAAGCTTGTAACCCCAGCACTCAGGAGGCTGAGGTAGAAGAATCACTGTGAGTTCAAGGTCAGCCTGTGCTACATAGTGTGAGTTCAAGGTCAGTTTGATCTATACAGCAAGACCATACACCAAAAATAGGCCAGGTATGATGGTGCATCCTGTAATCTCAGCACTGGAAGGCTGAGGCAGGCAGATCACTGCAAGTTCAAGGCCAGCCTGGGCTATCTAGTGAGTTCAACGCCAGCCTGAACCGTAGTGAGACCTTGTCTCAGACCCACACACACAAAAAAAATCATAAATATACACATACATACATACACAAAACAAAAAACCACAATGCTAGGCCAACAGTGTGAACAGTACTCCAGAACAAACAATAAATGTCCAAACACAGACGTAAAACATTACATTGGGGCTGGGGATTTAGTTCAGTGGCTTAAATTCTTGCCTGGTAAGCACAAGGTCGTGAGTTCAATCCCTGATACAAAAAAATAAATAAATAAAATAAAATACTTTGATCTGGAATGATCAGTGAAGTTTCACAAAAAAAAAAAGAGGATGTTATTAAAATTAGTAGTTTAGGCTTGTTATGGTGGGACACACCTATCATTCCATTTGGGAAGCTGAGGTAGGAAGATTACAAGTTCAAGGCCAAGATGGGCAGTTTAGCAAGACCTTGTCTCAAAAAGAAAGAAAATAAACAAACAGAAAGAATGGAGTATGTAGTTCAGTGCTAAAAAAAAAAAAAAAAAAAAAAAAGTAGCAGTTTATAAAACAAATAGGTCAGACTAGTAGTCTGGACTGTCACAGTTGGATTATTATCCACTTTGAGCTTTTTAAAACACTAGTTTTTAAATTCTTAGGGGGAAGTATATTAATATCTACAATTCGTTTAGAAATGCATTTTTTAAAATGATTAATGGGTAAACAGGGATTTAATATAACAGTATATGTCTACATAATATATAATAGATGTGATAAAGTCATACAT
The DNA here is from genome assembly GCA_004027455.1 of Hydrochoerus hydrochaeris. Lineage (NCBI taxonomy): Eukaryota > Metazoa > Chordata > Mammalia > Rodentia > Hydrochaeridae > Hydrochoerus > Hydrochoerus hydrochaeris. The sequence continues at coordinate 382,607 of PVLA01000426.1, read as the reverse complement.
TGCTTAACAATAGGGATATGTTCTGGGGTGTGTCATATAGCCATCATATGATCTACTTATAAACCTAGATGAAATAAGTCAGTTAGTTATATATAGCCTCTTGTTGACATTAAAAGACACAGTAGGGCTAGGGATGTAGCTGAATGTCAGAATGCTTGCCTAGCATGCAACATGATCTCAATATTATGATGGCTCTAACATCAGTAGATGAAAGGAATTTTCAGCTCTAGTAAAATTTTATGGAACACTATTATATATGCATTCCTGTGTGAATCAAAATGCCATTCAGTATGCAGTGTTAAAGGAAGAAGAATCTAGGCAGTGGGTATGCAGGAATTCACCACACAGTTATTTACATGTTTGAAAATTTTCCTAATATAATGATGAGATTTTCCTAATTCAATGCTGCTTGAATTCTCCTTACAGTCTCAGATTTAATTAATCTGGGACAGGTACAGTACCTAGCCCAGAGAAAATGGTTAAGAAGTAGGTGAATTTAGATGGGGAAAGATGATGACAAATGACCACTGTAGACCATAGAACAACACAGATAGGAGGCTACAGGGGGTAGAATGCAACATAAAATATTAAAGTCAGATCATGAAAAATGGGACACAGCGGATCAATGCAGGCCTTATGTTCTACACTCCATACAACACTAGTCCTAAAAATGGCCCTTGTCTAAGCAGTTCTAGAGCTAGGCAATAAATGTCCCATGTTAAAAATAAAATGACATTGATTTAAAAACAAGGCTGTGGAGAGAATACAATGAGAGAAAAGAGGTGTTGCCTACAGGAAGAAGCCAGATGCTAACCATCTGGACTGAGAAGAACTCTGTGATGCCCTGAGCTCACAGCATGCAACTTGAAGTTTCAGACAGCCCTCTAAACTAGCGAGTTGCTGTAATTCTGAGGAACAACTTCCCTAGAGAACCTCATGAAATAATTACAGCTAAGATTTCTGTCATCATTTGAAGCTGACATTTTAATAATCACAAGTATTAGATAACATTTTGGACTTTACAGAAAACCGGTAAATATATTTGGGAAGTATCATATTTCTCATTCATTTAAACAAAGATTTATTATCTATGGCTTGCCAAGCTAGGCAAGGTACTGGAAATCAACAGTAAACAAGTCTGAGGAAGCAAAAGAGACGCTGTCAATAACCTAGGGTCACATTCTAGTGGGCAACACAGGTAGGAACTTGAAATGTCTGTGTGGTAACAGAACCCACTGCATCTCACTTCACTTTTGCCTCTAGTGGTAAAGGAATAGACTAGATAACCACTAATACAATCTTGAGATAAATCCTTAGGTCATTATTTTAAATGAAAGAAGGAAAGAAAGAGAAACAAAACCTAGTCCACACATACTTCGAATAACCCAGGGCAGCTGCAACTGGCACAACCAACACTACACTCAGGAACAGGGAGCACTGTATGCCCTTGACTCCTGCTTATGAGAATCTGATCTTTAATTAAGTTGTGCCAAGAGGTTTTCTTTGGCAGGGGACTGGAATGCTGCTGGCTTGAATTTGTGTAGGGATATCCTTCTAATGCCTCAAATACACTCTCACTATTCAGCCTCCAACCACTTGCTCAGGTTTAACAAGAAAGTAACTATTAGGGAAGCAGGAAAGAAAACTATAGCCTGTTTCTGGGCTGTTATAGAAGTAATTTCTATAAAATACAAATAAGACTACCTACTTTACACACAGTTTTCATTAGAATTAAAAAACATATACCAAAAAAGCACCCAGAATACCGTCCAGCACAAAATAGATGTCCAATAAATATTTGTTTCCCCACCTATTACTCTACTTTCATCTCTGTTTCCTAAACTTGTCATTTCAGCTCAATATGCTTTCATGCTCCTGCCTTTGACATACTGTTTCTATTTGCCTAAAATGTCCAAACCTGTTTTTCAAGTAAACTGCTAAACCCAAGTTGACTCATTTCTTCTATGGAACCCTTAGAGAAGCCCCTTAGTTCCATCTTTTCCCAAAATTTAGTAACATTTGACCCATATTTCTATGCAACAACTTCCAAATCCCATCTAATCCATACTTCTTGTCCTCACCAGGCCATGGGTAATGCAAGGAATGAAACTGAGTGTGACTAATCTCTAGGTCCCCATGGCCAAACCAACCAGACATGGTACAAACCAAGTCATTAGAAACAGTTAACTTTCTAGGGCAGCCTGGTTTGTTAGAAAACACATGGAAACTTGAAGGATCCTGAAGAATCAGCCAGCTTCCAACTCTCATTTTATGGGAACCTGGAAGCCACAGGTATATGTACTTTACCTCACTTCACTAAACAAAATAATAAAGACATGTCTAGCCACTGTGATTCACTTAAAAACATACTTGCAACATTAATTATAATCCAAGTTAGAATAAACAAAGAGCTATATTGGGAGGCTTCCTACAACTATGAGAGGCAACAAAATGGGTCAGAAAGCACAAACAACTTGCAGTGAGACCTAAATTCACTCATGCTGATCCAATAAACACACACACACACACACACACACACACACACACACACACTCTCCCTCTCTCTCCCTCTCATATCCCCACACATCTTCACTCTTAACACTCCTGCAGTCACTAGAGTTACTTTCAGAAATTAGCACTACTGGTCATATAATGTACTCTCTACCATCTTGAGAAACATCTGATCTGTAGCCCCAGTTCAGTTACTCCCAATGGTTAAGGCAAAATTTCAAATTCAAGCCAGGTGTGACAGTGTGCACCTGAGTTTCCTGAGAGGCTGAAGTAGAGGTTGGTTTGAGCCCTGGCGTTCAAATCCAGCCTGGCAGACATAACAAGATCCTTTCCCAAAAAACAAAAACTACTACTACTACTCTTCCTCCTCTACAAGTCCTACCTTAAAAAATCAAATTTAAGCTTCAAACCTCTGGACCTAGCAGCTGATAATACGCACTAAGAAAACCTGAGGCATTATAGTCCAAGAGCTAAAAGGAACCACAAAGGTCTTCCTGGTTAAATCTCTCAGGAAACACTATTTATTCTACTGTCTCCTAAATGGTTGACCCTCCAATCAATTGCTGTCTAAATACAACTTGTGATTTCTCACAGTGCCATATGCTGCCTCAAAGGAATAGTTTCTCTTAAAAGTATTAACAACCACAGTATAAAAACAGATCACACTCCCTCCTCCAAAAAATAATTAGGATTAAGTCAATTCTCCAGTGTCAATTTACTTCAGTCATGTGTAATCACCCAAACTTTTGTCCCCATCATCTCTGTATACCTTTTAAACAGAACAAATTCCCTACCCCTCTTCTCTTGACTTTAGAAATCTTTTACTATTTTTTCTGGCACTTCCCATTTGCTATTGGCTCACTCTGCATCTTTCCCTTAGAAGAAATCTGCAACTTCCCTAGCAACTCTCAACTGAAGGCTGTCTTTTCTCTCACACTAAGCCTACATACAGGTTTGGTCCTTAATTTTCAGTATCATTTACAAACTTTTTCTTTACCTTCCTCTTACAAAAACCTGTATTTTTCCTTGTGTAGCCTCTACTGGTTGCTATCACACTTTCCTACTTATTATTTATTTCCTGGTGGTTCTCAAAGGATTTAGTTCCTCATTCAATCTCTTTCTATACCCCTCCAGTTATCATTCTAGATGACCTCAACAGCTTCAATGATGATTGTCTCAACACTCTGTCCATTTCATTTTATGACTTCAGTTCCAACTTTGCCCATGGATCCTCAGTCCCATAACTATACTTTGGACTGATACCCAAAATGTACATCAACTCCAATATCTCAAGTGAGTCATATATATCCCAAACAATAGTTCACTTGCTCAAGAGCTTCCGCTACAAAACTATCCATAAGTCCCTCTGCCTTTATGCCTCTCTTTACCAAACTGTAATCTATCAAAATTACTCAAGCATCAAAAAGCCCTTGTCTTTCCTTTCCTTTCCAAAATTTAATTAGCAAAATTCCAGCTTTGGGATAGTTGAATTCAACTCTCTCCCAATTGCCTCTACAATGAAACAGCCAATGCCACAAAGAACATTACAAAACCTGATTAAATGCTTTCACTTGGAAGTTATGATTACCTTCCTACACAACTTCCCATAAGACTTCCCATTCACCCTCTCCCTTACTGCTGAGCTTACTTTCAGTAAGACAATAAAATCCTTCCAGGAAAACACCATCTTCTTACCTCAAAATCTACATGTTTCTCTATACCTGCAAACACATTCTCCATCTTCTCATTTAAAATAATTCTCTCTGTACTCCTTCACTTAACTTCTTTTCACCTGGAATGTTCTCTTTAGCGTACATGATACATTTCCTGTTAATGTAGTCAGGTATTTAACAGACATTTATTGTAAATCTACAATCTATCAGTATAATCTAATTGAATAAGACAAAATTCCCATGCTGATGGACTTTATAGTGTAGAATGAGAAGTAGACAAAGAAATAAGTAAATAAATACACAATGGGAAGTTTATATGTCTGTGTGAATACAGGAAGAGGGGGTTGATCATTACAGGATTCTCTGAGGAAGAGACACTTAAGACTTGAGTAAAACAAGACAACATATCACAGCAACATCTAGAAGACCATTTTAAGTGAAGGAAGCAGTAAATACAAATATCCTAGATGAGAATACACTAGCCAATAAGAATAGCAAAAAAAAAAAAAAAAAAAAGAGAGAGAGAGAGAAAACTAGAATTGAGTGAACAAGGAAAAATATTACAGGAGATAGAGATTACAGATATGCCAGAGGTCAGATTGTACAAGACCTTATAGGTCACAATGACAAGTCTAGATTTTGTAGTAAGTACATTAAGACAATGAAGAGTTCTAAGGAGTGATCTGATTTGTTTTAGCAGACCACTCTGGTAGCAGAGTATAGGAGAACAAAAGAGAAGGAAAGAGACCATTACTAAGTTATTACAATAATCCAGGTAGAAAATGATGGTAGCTCAGATACTGGCAGTAGGCACAGGGAAGTAGTTCAAAGTTAAATATATTTTGAAGGTAGAGTCAAATGGCTTAGAGGCTGGATGCAGCACAAAAGAAAAAGGAAAATTCACGATGACATCTAAATTTTTGGCCTCACTCAAGAAATACTGGATGAATATGAACACACTGCAGTGTCTCCTAATCAAACACACACACACACACACACACCACTCCTTTCAAAATTCATAATCTCTTCCAAATACCACTTTATTTCTATGTTCTTCTAAATAAGCAAAGCATCTAAAAAAGAGTTGTGTATTTAAACTGTCTCTATTATCTCCCTTTCTGATAAATGACTTCCATTTCAGCAAAAGTAGTCCTATCAAGATTACCAAACATCTCCATCTTGCCAAATCAATGGTCACTTTTCTGCTCTTACCTTGCATAACCCTCAGTAATGCTCAACATAATTAACCTCCCTTCGTTTCATACTGTATTTTTTTTGGCTTCTGGGGAAGCACATTAAGCTGGCTGGCTGGATGGATTGCTTTCTTTCCTTTTTTTCTGTCTCCTCTTCTTTCCTTTATAGACTCCTTCTTCAGCTATACTTCACATGTCCAGAGAGATCAAGTGGATACAGGAAACTCAGCACCAAATCACTCATGTGGTCTGGAGCCAGAAATTAAAAAGGATTAAAAAATCTGTTTCCTTTCCAAGGTAATGAGTATTTGGCCACAGCACGGTGACCTACCACATGGAACTGTCCTTTTCTCATTTCAGTAGTACCTAGATTTTAGTTTCAAAAGTAAGCAGAAAAAAAGAATGGAAGAAACTCTCTGTATACTACATGCAGTCAGGAAATAACAAAGTATCAGCAAATAGTTATCACAATTAAGAAGACTTGAGTTTAGGTCCAAACTCTGCCACTGAGTTGGTGAATCTAAAGTTTCCTCCTCCACATCATCATAGCGTTTTGTGTTCCCCTCTATGATACTTATACATGAGATGCTATACTCCTTGACATGCTTTGTGGGGAGCAACTGAGTCTGACTTCCGTGTTTTCCAGCACCTAGCTCCATAACTAGAATGAAACAGATGATTCAGAGAATGTGTAACTACTTATAGTCCAATTATTTTAATACAGGGATGACCAAAAACTGCATATTTTCATTAATTTTTATAATATTACAGAAATGTAAAACTGACAATTCTATGAAAATTTATTTAATACAAGAATTGACTGGTTGAAAAGACACCTGCCCAAATGATGCCTGAGATAGTCAATACGTAAATAAACATGCTGCCCGAGTGACGCTCAGGGTAAACTGTTAACTGGCTAGTAACACCATATTGAAAGGTTTTTTTGTTTGTTTTGTTTTGTTTTGGTTTGGTTTGGTTTTTTGACACAGGATCTTGCTGTCTAGTTCAGGCTGCCACTAAACTCACTATGTAGCCCAGGCTGGCCTCAAACTTGCAGCAATCCTCTTGCTTCAGAAATTTTTTTGTATATATACACATTTTAGACAGTGAATACCAATAAAAGAACAACCTTGTCATTCTCGTCTCTGCTTACCCTATCACTCCCACACTTTGGGGACATGTCTCAAGAAAAATCTGCTAAGAGAAATAAACCAGTCTAAAGAGCTAAGCTTCAGAGAAGAATAGAATTTATACAGCCCCTTTTCCTGTCACACCTTTTCCTCTACACCCACCTCAACCTCCAAATAACCCCTACCTTGCACAGACCATCTACTTCTTCAAAGGACCTCTAGGTCTCTCTCCTGTCTCCCTCTACCTCATTCCTGCTGTTCTCCTCCCTTCTCAAAGGCTCACAGATCAACCAACTTTCAGGCCAGCTGTGCCTCAGAGCTACTGACCATCTCCTAGCTATTCATCTCATGGAAGGGAATCTCTGCCCAGCCCTCATCGACATTCTTGCTCTCTAGCCTTCAAGTCCACCAATTCCCATCTTTGCTTTTCCCTACTGTCTACCTACTCCCCAACCCCACTATCAGGAAAGGTGAGGAACAAATCAGGAAGAAGCACTGCTTATTGGCAAAACAAAGCATCAAGGAAGCAAGGTAAGAGACTGGCACTTGCAATACATAGAATTTAAGTGAAAGCTAAAAGCAAAGTAAATAGGAAACAGAATGTTTGGTCTCTGAGGGACACCACAGCAAGGTCCCTACCAACCAGTAAAACTTATAATAATGAGGAAGCATTAGAACCAAAAATCCTGAGAGAAAAACAGAAGAAAGCTTAATTAAGAGGAAGAGAATCCAAGAGTTAGAAGGAAAAACTAGTTATGGAGGGGACAAGAGAGTAAAAGAAAGCATGAGGAAAGCAGGAAAAGGGGAGAAAGATGGAATAGAAAAATGGGGGTGGATGATGAGGAAGAAGAAAAGGAGTGATGAACAGTCATGAAAAGATGGGGGGCAGATAATCAAGGTAGGTTAGTAGCAGGTCTGTCATGAGTTTCTTGGTGCCAGATAATAAAAGAACGAATTATAGCGATTAACACATTACACAGCCTCAATTTCTGTCATTTACTTAAGAGTAAAAGGAGTGCTCCAAAGACAGTCTATTTTAAAGCAGCTTTATATCTAAAGTACAGTGTTGAAAAATTGGCCAGTTGAAGAGAAAAACAAGATGTTAGATACTCTGACCTACTTCTTCTCAACCCCTCTGCCTACACCTAAATACCTACACACAACACTAAAATAAGCATCAATATTCTCAGCCTCTATCTTGCCAGTGAAGTCATCGGTTTCTAAAACAAACCAGGAAGACGCCAAACAACAGACTGGCTGGAAGACAAGATACCAAGGTCTGCTTTCCCAGCTAGCCTGTCTGCTACAGTGCTAAGGGGCCATCTCCACAGCCCATTCTAATCCTTTAACTAGATCACCTTTTCGAAAGACAATTTAACAGCCTAGGAGAGCCAGATTTCATCACAAATGGAGTCCAAGCCCAAAACTGCGGATAAGGAAACTGAGGCCCAAAGTCCACATGATCAGGACCAGCCCAGGTCTCCTATCTCGCAGTTCACTCCACCTCTTAACAGTGAACAACTCCCCACCGGTCCCATGAGGCAAGCAGCTAAGCTAAGGCTGTGGAAAGCATCGCCCTGGTCACCACGCAGAAGGCTGACAACAGACATAGGACCCCTGAGGTACAGCAGTCCTCCCCAAAAGCCCAGCTTCCCGCTTACACCCTTCTCTAGCCAGAGCTCCGATTCCAGTGTAGGCCTGGCCCTGCCTGGGTAGACTCATCTGAGGGTTCCTTCTCTTATTAAGGGTCCCTTAAGGTAAAAGGAATGTAATACACCCAGCGTACACACACCCGGAAGTAAGCAGAGACCCCAAAACAACACAACCCAGCCTGGGGAACCCTGGGCAGGGTGTATTACCTGGTGGGGAGAGCTGGCCCCGGCATCTCTGGGGATTGTTTCCGTTGCAGAGCCGCACCTCTCCCCGCCCACCCGGGTTCGCACAAAGCCAGTCTACCAGCTTGGCTGAATTCGTTTTGGCTGACTCCAACAGCACAGCAGCCCGCCCAGTTCCTGAGGTATAGCAAGCTAGCGCCCCAGCAGCGCTCAACCAAAGAGCCCGGAGGGCAGGAGGGGAGAAGGGGCGGGGCAGGAGGGGGAAGGGGCGGGAGGAGGCCGAGCTTCTCCTTTCTGCACAGCGGCGCCCAGCTCCGGGAGCCACTGCCTTCCCACAGTCTGGGCTGTTTTCCTGCACTTCGCCTCCAGCAGGAGGAATTTCTTCCTAGGCTACGCTTTCCAGGGCCTGTCAGAGTGCTGGGTGAGCTCGACAGTGAAGACCACTACAGCTCCTCTGTGCCTTAGTTTATGTGGGTTGGCACAGAGGTGTCTTTTGCAGACCTCATATCGGATTCAGGATTCTGTAAGATCAGATCAGATTACACGGACCTCTTCCACTGACCCTCCCAAAGGTGCTACAGGAAAAAGCTGAGTGAGTCTATACTTACTTCTAAGCAAAGAAAGCTAAGCAGCAGCTGCCACTTATGAAGAACTATTTAATAAAGTAAAGTACCATGTGCTTTATAAACCTTACGTCTACACACAACCAGCCCAGGAAGTAGGCACTACACTATCACATACAGGATGCCAAAACTGAGTCTCAAGGAAAATGTGGTCTTATATAGTGTTTCTTAAGCACCTAGTTCATTTCAGGCATTGAGATGAAACATGAGCAGAACAACACATTGCAGAACATTTATTGGCCCTGGCCTAGACACCAAAGGATGACTCCTAATAACTGATAACTGAAATAAAAAAAATGCTTTCACACATTTCCAAATGCTCCCCAGGAGTATTACCTCATCACTCACTCCAGTTAACCACGTCATCCACTGTTTTGGAGAAACATGACCAGAATCAGGTTATGCAGATTATCTCTTGTAGGTCATAATTAGGAGTTTAGGCTTTGTTCCAAGTTTTAGCAATAAGAAGACTTTGGAAGGTTTTTTTAAGCACAGTGACAAAATCTAACATTTTTAAAAGATCACTATTCAATAAAGAAGTGGGAATAGACTTTTTAAAGATTCTTTTAGAGATACAGATGAGAAGATGGTAAAGATTTAGACTAATGTAAAATAAGATGAAAAGAAATAACCATATTCTAAAGATAAAAAAGAGAGAAGCAGCAGAACTGCCGTAAGACAGAATGTAAGAGGTGAGAGAGCAGTGGTAAATGACTGAGGCATTCATGTCCTGCACTGACTCCTAAGCAGGTTTCTCTTACTTTTCTCTACCATGCTATTTCTAAGAGAAACCGTTAGTAGTCTCTATATTAACTGCAATATGTCTCTCTTCACTAACCTGGCAAAAAGCAAGTTAGTTTATGCTAACTATCCATCTTCTTTGACAGACGTCTAAACTTTGAGTCAGTGTACCAAAATTAGTCTTAATGCAGAGGATGTAGAGGGAAAAACTCTGAGAAAAGAAAACATCTAGCTCTTTTGTTAAGTACTATTCACTGTTTCCAGGCCTTGAGTACATACTTACTCTATTCCAATTAACAGAAGTCTCAAATTTGAGAAAGGAGACAGGAATTTCTTAAAGACAGCTACATTAAAGAAAAACTTGTTCAATAACACAGCTAGGAAATTTGCTGTACTCTGAGAACACAGCTCCAAAGTAGTTTTAAAATGCTCCTTTGATCTCATACACATTCTTCATTCTAGTTTTTAAAAGGTGAATGAGAGCCAGAAACACTCCTCTGCCTTGCACACAGCTTTACAAGTTAAATGATCAATAACTGGTACCATCTAATCTTACCCAACTTCCCACCCAGGCAACATCCTCTTACAGACCATTTTCCAGAGTTTGCTGGAATGTATGTAGGAACAGTATTATCCCAAAACAAAAACAAAAGAACACATACTTTTCATCAAAATTAACTTCAAATGGATTATAGACCTAAATGTAAAATTCAAGACTATGAAATGTTTAAAAGATAATGTAGGAGAAAATCTAGATAACCTTGAATTTGGCAATGACTTTTTAGATCATTATCAAAAACACAATTTATACATGAAAAATACACACTCGATTAAAATGTAAAGCTTCTGCAAAAAACAATGTTAAAAGAAAAATCAAGGTACTAACTAGGATAAATTATAAAACACATCTAGTAAAGAATTATATCCAAAATATAAAGTCATAAAACTCAATGATAATAACCTAATCAAAATATGAGCAAAAGATCAGAACACTTGTTAAAAAGAAGACATATACAAGACAAACATATATCATTATCATTAGGGAATTGTAAATTGAAACAATAATGTGGTACCACCACATACCCATTAGAATGAACAATGATACCACCAAATGCTGGTGACGCTGTAAATCAATAGGACCCTCATTCATGGTTTATGGGAATACAAAAACGGGACAATCACCTTAGAACACAGATTGATAATTTCTCACAATGCTAAATATATACTTACCAACAACTGAACTCCTAGAAATTTACCCACGAGACGAAAACTATGTTTATACAAAAGTTTCCCATTAATGCTTATTGAATCTTTATTCAAAATTGCCAATGTAGTGAGACTTAGTACTTCCAATTATTCAGTCTGAGCAGCAATAGATTTTTAGCCACTACAATGCATTTGGCTGACATTGAGTTTAGGTAGCCAAAACCACCATTTTCATAAGAATAGCATCATGCTGAGTGTCCTCAATTGCTAAGGTACTTAAACTGCAGACTTTCACTGTCATGCTCTTAAATCTCATCTCCTTCACTTCACCCCATGTATTGAAGCTTGCTCTCTGCCATCCAGCAATTTTTCCTTTCTAGTCATTGTCACCTGCAAATGTAGTAAATATGCCTTTTCTTCAAACTTTTATTATGTGCCCTTGCTTATTCTAGGACTAACTAGGGGATTAAAGATGACTAAGAAATGACCTATACATCCAGGAAATCAGCACTAATAATGGATATAGGATATGTTGGTATATACAAAACTAAAATGTGCTGCACTAGAAAACTGAGTAAACAAAATAGGATGAGGTAGAAGGAGCAACAATACAACTACTGCATAGGCAGAATCACTAACATCTTCAGCAGGCAAGGTCAAATTCAGACATCTACTTTAGTTCTGAAAAAACAAATGCTGGCTTGGTTATAAAGGCTAACTATTCTGTGTCTCTCAATGGTGGGTGCATGCTAAAGAAAACTTGCCTAAATTGGACTCACTGTGATCAAACACAGGACTTAGGAAATTGAGGCATGCTGGTAAGAAACCTGCAGTTTAACTTATTACTGAAGTTAACAGCTTAAAATCAAGGAAGAAACTAATTAGCTAATGTGCACCCATGTTTACAGCAGCACAATTTGTAATAGCCAGATCTTGGAAACAACCTAAGTGCCCATCAACTGAGGAATAGATAAAAAATTGTGGTACTTTTATACAATGGAGTACTACTCAGCTATAAAGGATGATCACATTGAGATATTCATAAATAAATGGATGCAACTTGAGACCATATTCATAAGCGAAATAAATCAAACTCACATGTATAAATACCATATAGTCTCCCTAGTGTAAGAAATGGTAAAAGTAGATAAGATTCTATGGTAATCATGGTTCTCCATTATATTGCTTTGAAGTTTTATAACATCTTCATTCATTGGTTGGAATGGCTTTATTCTGTTTTGTTTGATCTTATTATGTATGATGGTATGAACAGCTACTTTGCAGAAAACAAGACATTATGGCAGCCATTGCTGATTTAATATCATCTTGTTTTGAAGTCCTAACATGCTTTTGTTCTTCTATTACCATTGGTTCTATCATGTTGTGTCTTACTGGATTTTAGTATGTGTAATAATATAAACAAATTTTTTATGGAAAATAAGATATTATAGTAGCCATTGCTCATTTTCTGTTATTTGGTTCAGAATGCCATTCTCTTGAATGGCTTTATTCTATTTTGTTATGTTTGATATTGTTGTGTGTGAAGCTATGCTCAACTATTTCAAAGAAAGAGACATTATGATAGCTACTGTTGATATCCAACTGTCTTGTTGTGAAGTGCTATGTTGCTGGCATTGTTTTGTTCTGATCTGCTTAATTCTGTCTTTTGTTTTATTCTCTTTAAAATAAAAAAAACTAAAAAATTAAAAAATTTTAAAAAAGAAACTATTAGGGCTGGGGATTTAGCTCAGTGGCCTAAGGGCCTACCTTGCAAGCACGTGGTCGTGAGTTCGATCCCCGGTACTGATTAAAAAAAAAAAGAAACTATTAGCTAAAGATATGAAAAAGCAGAATTAAATGAGGCAGTAAAAAGAACTTCAGGGATGAAGTGACACATTCAAAGAAAGAAAGAAAACTGTACAGATACCAAATGACTTGTTAAAACTTATACAAATTTGCAGTTAACTTTTGCAGTGGATTGATAACTGGTGGTCAACTTGTAACAAGCAGCTGAACTGAATCAGTGTGGTGCTGGACATGAATGGTCCACCTGAAGATTGCTGCCAACAACATAAAAAGGAGAACTGGAAAGGAAGTAGTGTTGTTGCTTCTCCCATTACTATTGGTTCTCCTGGAAGAGTTGCTGAGCTTCTTTTTCTGATATGAACATGGTTGTTTGTTCTCACTATCAGAGGAGCTTAGGACCCTGTTGTCACTGCAAATGACTATGGTTCACTTTCAGGGAGCTCTGCTCCTTACCTTGAGCATCACTTTCTGGTTCCAGAGGGGAAAATATGCTGGTCAGTCTCCTAGAGAAGCTTGTCATTGCTGGTTTACTGATATGAACTCAGCTGTTGTCATTGTCTGAGAAGGTTGGAAGGTCACTGTCACTGAGGGTGGCTGTGGTACTTTTCAGGGGAGCCCTGGTCCATCCTGTGACCATCGCTTCCTTGCTCCAGTGTAGAACCCTCAACCTACTGACACAGACCCTTCATCCTGCTGGCACACACTTTCTGGCTCCCACTGCTGACCTTCGAGCCTTCCCCACACAGATCCATGAAACAGACTTGCATGAGACACTGTCATGGGCTCTAGGTCTTCAGCTATATTTATGCGGGATGTTGCCATGGGATCCAGACCTCAGGGAGATTTTTTTTGACATCTTTAGTGTGTGGAGAAATTTCTTCCACTTTCCATGTTTGACTCTTTGGGTGACTGTCATAAAATAATACGTGAATTATGTGTCCTATATTGTCTTGTTCTTCTTGCAAACCCCTGAATACAGCAACTCATTTTAAGCAAAGTGGCTCCTTCCATTATTTATAAGTCCTTCAGTTTATAAAGTGAGTAATTCACAAATTAAAAACTATGGACTTTGGCAAACAATGTTCTATCTGTGGAACTGGGTTTTTTTGTTTTGTTTTTTGTTTTGTTTTAGGCCTAACCAGGATGTTTAGGTTACATATCTGGATTCTGCAGGCATATGAGTTTGAATGCATGCTAACTACTGTAAAAGTTAATGACCAATATAATAAAGTTTTAAAAATCTAATTTTGTTTAAATTTCAGCTTATACATCTATGATTAAAAGGCCATTGGATTTGAAAGTAGTTGTTTCTATTTGACTCTTTTGCAACAAGTGTAAGTAATATATTTACTCAATGAAAATTTTGATCTTCTGATACTGCCAGATAAACGTATAAGGAAATTAGTCAACAATGATGATTTTTTTAACTTTAAAATAACTACCAGAAATTCCATGTATGTGTGTGTGGCATGTGTTGTATGTTGCTAAGATTGAACCCAAGGCATCATGCATGCCAGGCAAAGCACTCTACCACTAAGCTTAGTGAGATAAGATTTCACAAAGTTGCCCAGGCTGGCCTTGAACTTGCACTCCTCCTGCCTCAGTCTCCCAAATCGATAGGATTATAGCCATGTGCCAATGCACTCAGCTTGCCATTCCCTCTTAGAATAATTAGATAGCAGGGCTACTTTTCCATTAAGGATACTTACAAATAATAGTAACCATTTATAAAAACCACAAAAGATCCAAACAGTCAAAATAATCTTGACCAAAAAGAACAGATATGGACGTATCAGACTATCAGATTTTAAATATACTACAAAACTATACTGATCAAAACAGGATATACTGCATAAAGACAGATATATCAACTAATGGAATAGGACAGAGAGTCCAAAAATAAACCTACATACCTACAGTAAATTGATGTTCAACAAAGATTCCAAAAACACAACATAAGGAAAGGACAGTTTCATCAACAAAAGGTGCCAAGAAAACTGGACATCCACACGCAGAAAAGTGGACCCTGTCTCACTTCTTAAGAATCAACTGAACCCAGGTACACACCTGTAATCCCAGCTGAGGCAGGAGGATTGTTGTGAGTTTGAAGCCAGCCTGGGCTACAAAATGAGTTAAAGACCAGCCTGAACTGTTTAGGGAGACCCTGACTCAAAAAGACAAAAAAAAAAAAAAAAACTAAAAAAAGATTAACTTAAATATAATATCTGAAATTATAAAATTACTAGAAAAAAACACAGTGGGAAAGCTCCTCACATTGGTCTAAGCAGAAATTTCTTGGCTATAACCCCAAAAGCACAAAAAAGCACAAAAGGACAAATGGAATTCTGCTAAGCTTCCAGACATCCAGAGAAACAGTGAAGTGACAAGACAATCTACAAAGGAGAAAATATTTGCAAATCACACACTGGACAAGGGGCTAAGAAAACAAATAATCCTATTTAAAAATGGGCTAAGAATTTGAACAGATGTTTCTCAAAAGAAGACATACAAATGACCAACAGCTAGAGCATACAAATTAAAACCATAATGAAATACCACTTCATACATGTTAAGAGCAGCTATTATACAAAAGATGAGAGATAATGAGTATTGGCAAGGATGTGGAAAAAGAGACCCTTTGTACTCTCTTGGTGGTACTATAAACTAGCATAGCCATTTTGGAAAATAGTATGAAAGTGCCTCAAAAAACTAAATAGAAAAATAGAATTACCATATGAGCCAGTAATTCTACTTCTGGGTAGATACCCAAAGGAATTAAAATAAGTAGGTCAAAGAGACATGTGCATTACCACGTTCACTGAAGCATTTTTCACAATTGTCAAGAAAAAAAAAAAACCTAAATGTCTATTGATGGATAAAAAGAAAATTCTGTCATTTGTGGTAACATGGGTGAACCTAGAGAAAATTATGTTAACTGAAATAAAGCCAGGCACAGAGAAACAAATACTGTATGTCTCTTATATATGGAAGTTTAAAAAGTCAAATTCACAGTCGAGAGTAGAATGAAAGAATGAACAAGAATAGCCAGAAAGACCAGTCAGAAAACTACACAAAGTCCTAAATATCAGGAAAGAACATGTGTGAGGAATGGAATAAACAATGGTTAGTTCTCTTGTCCTCGGGCATTAGAAATAAAAGTCCGCCCTTCCAGAGACAGAGAAAGGAGGAGGAAGAGAGGGAGGGAGAGGGAGAAGAAGAAAGGGAAGAAGGAAGAAAGGACAAAGGAGGGAGGGAGAGAGGGGACATAGAGTTCTGTAAGAATTATACAAGGCATCATGTTTGCCCATGCCCGCAATCGCAGCACTGAGACTGAGGCAGCAGGAGTCCAAGCTTGAGTTCCAGATAGGCCACATAGGCTGCTTATCAAGATCCTATCTCAAAATTTAAAAAAATAAAAATGGGGATGTAACTCAATGGTAAAGTATTCCCCAGTCTGATTCCCAGGAGACGGGGTTGGGGGGGGGGGACGGGAGAAGAGTATGAGGGAGAGAACAAGAATAAGAGAACATTACACTAATAAGAGATATACAGTGATAAAATCTGCAGGCAATCTCTGAGGTATTAGTGTCTATAACCAATACATCAGGAAAAATGCAGTAACAAATTACCATCCCATCATTTCTCCCTCTGCCTGTCCTTTGGGACTTAGCTCAAATGTCACCATCTTTGTGAGGGCTTCCAAGAATCCCTCAAGCAGAACTAGTCACACCTTCTTATGCCCTTGAGGGTGGTCTACCCAAACACATCCCAGAGTACTAAAAGTATTTGTTAATATTTCTTTTCACCTGTAAATGCTGGACCTCTTCATTACTATATTTTCAGCCCAGATTAATGCAACTTCAATAAAACATAGGCACTAGAACATATTTCTATGGAATTATTATAATTATTATTATACTGTACAGAGTACAAATACATTTCTAGTCCTTTTTTATTCTTTCATCTCACTCTCTACTCATGTATTTGACTTTTTAAAATTCCACATATAAGAGACATACATATTTAAAACCAAATAAAGCTAAGCATGGTGGCTTATACCTATAACCTCAGCACTCAGGGATGATGAGGCAGAAGGATGTCAAATTTAAAGCCAGCCTGGGCAACTTAGCAAGATCCTATCTCAAAAATTTTAAAAATGGGCTGGGGATATAGTTTAGTGCAAAGGCCTTGGGTTCAATTCCCAGTTCAGAAAAATAAATAAAAACCATATTAAAGAATGATTATTTGAAAGACTTTCAGATGCTTAAAAAATATTTATTTTTTTCCTTCAACCAAATAAACCCTAATTTTGTCTTGGAAAGTAATGACACAATTACATACAGTCTCTGGTCAACTCACAATTTTTCAACTTTACAATGGTGCATATTCAGTAGAAACTGTAATCCACATTTTGAATGTTTATCTTTTCCCATCCATCGATATGTGGTATGATACTCTTGTGAAGCTGTGCAGTGGCAGTGAGCCATAGCTCTCAGTCAGCCACATGATCTCAAGAGTAAACAACTGGTATTGTACAGCATACTGTGATGCTAAGCCATGATATGCAGTAAGTAGGCTGTACCATATCAAATATACTTTTGACTTAAAATACTTTCAATTTACAATGCTTTATGAGGGAGCATAATCCCATCATAAGAGAGGAGTATGTACTAGTTTTCCTAGCTGCCCTTAAAGTTTTGTGTGCCCATGTAACACAGTTCTAGCCAGGAAGCTTCTAAAAATTTTTGGAAAATCATTCTTTAGTTAAAATAGGACACAGGAGGAGTGAAGTGCTCATTCTGGCTTCCTCCTTTTCTTCCTTCTTCAAAGATTCTTTCTGGGGCTACAGTGGCCATCTTATAAGAACAAGGGTTGAAAGCAAGCACTCTATGGCTCAGAGAGTAGAAAAAGACAAAGAATCTGGATTTCACATGATACTGTGAGAAAGTTATGAGTACTGTTCCTAAACCCATGCCAGCCACTATTCACCTCTCTCCTTGTTAATTGAAGAAAATTAATTACTACATTTCAAGTTGTTGTTAGGTTTTCTACTGAAAATATTTCTAATTGATATAAAGAAAAACATACAAGAGAAAAATGCATACTAGTCAGAAACATTAATTCCTTATTAACAGTCCCCAACCCTAGGTGAGTTCTTATTAGCACCAGACTAGAGAACACACTTCACAATTTTGTACATTCTGAACAAGCCTGAAATTACTCTCCCTAATAAGACTTTGAAGCAAAAATCTCAGAATAATAGTATGGCCTAATGATGGCAAACTTTTTAGATTTTTCACTAATAATACATCTGCTGCGGCATGTGTACCATAAGTTCACATCAATGGTATAATTTATTGCTTTCAGATTACTAACACATATAAAAATACATACGCAGATAACTTAGGACAATAATAATCATCAATAGAATGCAGGTGATAAAGTAGAAGAAAACTACAGCATAGGACCAACATCTGACACTAACAGTAGCTACTGCAACTCATACTGTACTGTATTAAATTTTGCTCCGAACATCCTGAAAGCCAAACCAAAATCAAAAGGAAAAGAGTGGAATTAACCACCTAACCTACTTACTTACTATCTGATGAAGGAAATGTTTTATTAAGATGTAATTATTAACAGTTAAAGTATGGGTTGGAAAATGTTTTTCTGCAAAAGGCCATATTATAAATATTTTATGCTTTGCAGGCTACATCATCTCTGTTTCAGCTATTCAACTCTGCCTTTATAGCATGAAAGCACCCATAGACAACATGTAAATGATGGGTGTGGCTGCATTCCAACAAAACTTTTCTTACAAAAATATGCATCAAGTCACATATGTCCCAAAGGCTGTACTCAAGAATTATTTGATCTGG
Source organism: Hydrochoerus hydrochaeris (assembly GCA_004027455.1). Classification (NCBI taxonomy): domain Eukaryota; kingdom Metazoa; phylum Chordata; class Mammalia; order Rodentia; family Hydrochaeridae; genus Hydrochoerus; species Hydrochoerus hydrochaeris. The sequence goes on along the minus strand of PVLA01000426.1, from coordinate 364,010 downwards.
CCAGGCATAATGATATATACCTGTAATTCCAGCACTTGGGGGACTGAGGCAGGAGGATTGCCATAAATTCAAGGTCAGTCAGTGCTGCACAGTGAGTTTAAGGTCAGTTTGAACTGCAGTGAAAACCTATCTCAAAAAAAAAAAAAACTACAAGAATCATTCGACATAAGTGTAGATTCTAGCTAATCAAACAGAAACCGAATTCATGGAAAGAATATAACATGGCTCACAACTTTGGAAAAGGCTGAAGGAACATGCTTAAGGTTAACCTTCCAAAACAAAGCACAGAGCTGTGCTGAAAACCTAGTCCATTGTCTTAGTTACTTTTCTCTTACTGCTGAGACAAAATATCTGATGCCCTAAATTAAGGGAGGAAAGGTTATATAAGGGAGGTTAGGAAATGCAGAAGTGAACAATTATAGCTCACAGTTTATGGAGATTTCAGTCCAAATCACCTGGCTCCAAGGCAGGGTGGCAAGGCAGAGGGGCAACGTTCATGGCAGTGGAAAATACAAAAGTAACTAGAGTAAAAAGAGGGAGGATAAGCCTCTTTCCTCCCTTATACTATACACAGGCTACCCATCCTAGGGTGAGTGTCGCACTCACATTCCCAATCCTAGCACTAGACAATTAACCAATCACAAACTCTAGATTTAGCTGTCCCCTAAAAAGCCTGTCCCCCATGATCACATAAGCCTTGAGGGGAGACATCCAGACAAAAACCATTACATCCACTAAGCTAATTCTGATCAATTGGTGCTAGAATGGGTATTGCTGCCATTTCTGGGCCAAGAATTCAATCTCAATAAAACAGCTACTAGTACCAATGCCACTTCAGTGTCAGGAGCTCCCTCTTGTAGGTGATGCTACTACCTTCGTCTTAATAAGGAAAAAATTAGTTTCCTATTACTTTCTTTTCCTTTATGTCTTTAAGTCCTAAATCCAAGTGTAATATGGGCACATGGGGTTGGTAAAATCTAGGTCAGTGCCTGTGCCCTCAAAGTAGGGAAGTTGGAAAGAGAATATCCAAATTTTTCTCCCCTTTAGGGGATGGCATCTTTGTCCCTAATCAGACTCATAAAATGGAGAATACCAAATTCCATGCAGTAAAAACAAATGACAACTTCTCATTTCAATTATCTCTTATTTGCACCTTTTCCTCTCATAAATACATTGGTTTTTTTTAAAACTGCTTCTGCCATGGCTGGGGTACAGCTCAGTGACAGACAATGTGCCTAGCTGCAAAGCTCTAGTCCAACATATTACAACTAACTCTAACAAACTAAAAATGCTCTTTCCATTTCCTCAGAAAGGGAATATGAAGTCTTATTATTTACTACCTCCTCATATAAAACCCTGAGGAATTCACTTCTTGTTTAGTGGATTAAGTACAGGCAGACACAGGTAGAATATCCTTTAACTGAAATGCTTGGAACCAGAAGTGTTTTGGACAGCAATTTTTTTCAATTTTTGAAATATTTGCATGTGATGAACTAGCTTGGGGAGAAGACCCAAATTCAACTACATTTCATCCACATTTTATACACATAGCCTGAAGGTAACTTTATATAGTATTTTTAGTATATCTATGGGGGTTTTGTTTTATTTTTGCTTTGTTGGTGGTGATGGTGGTAGTAGTGGTTTTGGTTTTTTGTTTGTTTGCTATTGTTATTTGGTTTTGTGAGTCTGGGCTATATAGTTTGGCCTGCCTTGAACTCACCAGGTAGCCTAGGCTGGCTCTGAACTCAAAATGATTCGCCTGCCTCAGCTTCCTGAGTGCTGGGATTACAGATGTGCACCACCACACCCAGCTACTTTTTGTTTTTAACAATGCTGGGCACTGAACCCTGAACCTAAGGCCTCATGCATGTTAGGCAAGGACTCTATGACTGATCTACATCCCCAGTCCTTTTCAATTCTGAAACACAGTCTCAATGAATTGTGAAGGCTGGCCTCAAACTTGCAACACTTCTGCCACAGCCTCTAAAGTAGCTAGGATTACAGGCTTGCATAACTATACCTGGTGCACCTGTTTTCACCTATGGGATGAATTCAGATCTCAAAGAGTTTTGAATTTTGGAGCATTTCAAATCTTGGATGTTCAGATGAGGGATGCTAAAACTTGTACAACTATAAATTTTCAAATCTTTGTTTAAGCTGTTACTTCTGCCTGGACACATTTATCTCTTATTATATCCTTTTGCTTCCCAAAAAACTCTTAATCTTCAGCTGTCAATTCTAACTTGCCATTTCTAATGCAATCTTCACCCAAAGGCTTTTGTAAATCCTCCACCTTTTGGATCTTATACTATCTCATGGAAACGTTAACACTTCATTTACCACAGATGTCTTTTACCTCCAGCCAGACTCTAAGTCCCTCTATTTAGGAAATGTTTCATTCATTTCTGTTCTCTTTAGACTTCACTCAAAGCCTAGAGCATAGTTAAACTCTCAGCAATTGTATCTACTGAACCCAAACAAACTATACTATACTATACTATACTATACTATACTATACTATACTATACTATATATGATTTGGCTCAGCCATTCAGTTTCTATTTTCCCCTCATTCATTTTATACTCCAAGATACATGCTTATTTCAAGGCTGCCTTAAATATCTCTTCTAAATATTTAAAACGTGGCACTAGCACAAGTGGCTTTTTTAAAATGTGATAATAAAAAACTTTTTTTAAGCTCCCAAACAGTTTAGAGGTCCAGAGATCCAGTGTCATCACTGCAGAAGACAAGGATTCCCAGAGTCAAAATACTTCAGATGCACTTAAAAAAAAAAAAAAAAAAAAGATAACCTCATCTTTCTTGCTACTGAAATCTTCCATTTTATTTCAAGGAAGTTTAGACTTTAACTTTGGTATTCTAGTGAGTCAGCCCCACTAAATATACCAGATAATTGTAGAAAAGCATCTTCAATGAGATATGACAGTTAGATGCACTTATGAGCAATGAAAAAAACACATCCATGTCCATCACACAATTTAATTATTACATGAAATCTGCTTAGACTTACTCTCACAAGTAAAGCCCATTCCCAAAGCCAACTCTGTGGCACCCTCCTGGACCACTCCCAGCACAGTGCTTCCAGTACCACCTCCTGTCACACACATATATTTGCTATATGTCCTCTCATTTAAATCGATCATCTATTATCCTAAGTGAAATATAAGCAGCTTGAGGGAAATAGATCCAGCACAGAGTAAAGTATTATAAACTCTTGACAACTGCTAAATAAATCAAAGTGAGTTAAGAACATTTAACTCAGCATTTTCATTTTGATGAAGTAGAATGAGTGACTTATCCAACTTCTCCTACTTAAGACTACCATCACAATATTCTTGGCTTCCCACTGAGGGACCTTTTTACCACATTACCTTCTCCCAGGACTAATCACTGTGTATGTATTAAAGGAGGACTCTCAGAATAGAAGTCAAAAGTCCTTGTACTCAGACATGCCATTACTTCTTGAATGTCAATTTCCTCATTCATCAAATAGGAACAATCATACTCTCTCCTTAGCATACCGTGAAGAATGCATAAAATAATGTCAGTAAAGTGTTTTGAGAAGTGTGAAATTATCCACTAGATTAGAGACAAATGCCTAGGCTGATGATTCTACCTGATAATGCAGTTGAGACCAGAGTCTATCCTAGGAATACTACTGTATCACTGCTTCTAACAATAGCCCTCTTAAAAAATCAGCTTTATGGGCCAGAGACATAACTCAGTGGCACAGTGCCTGCCTGGCAAGTGCAAGGTCCTGAGTTCGATTTCCAGTGCCAAAAAATAGAAAATCAGCTTTATTATCTGCATTTTATGGATGATAAAAATGAGGGAAGGGAGCTTAATACTTGTCAAAGATTGCAAACCTAGTAAACACCAGAACTGGAATTAGAATTCAGATCCATCACATCCTAGTTATCTATGTGGCTTCTCAAACAATTATAGAATGTTAGCTTTTATTCTTAATTTTAGTTACTACTAAGCTTGAGTACATTTGGCATCTTAGGCCAAATCAAATAAGAGTTAGCCTTATAAGTAAGTATACCTCGACTTAATTCTTGGGGAAGCAAAACTGAATATGTATGTGAGAAAATGTTCTGATCTCAATTTTTAAATTATTTTTAACTATACTGAAAACCTGACAAGAAATGCAAAAGTGAACATCCACTTTTTATCGCTTATTGCTATGATTATGAAACACAGAACACCATGCTTTGAAATCAAATAGTTCAAACTCAGGATGCAAAGGAAAGTCTGGACAGAGGCCTGGAGGAATGAATAAGCAAACAAGAGAAGTTTAACATGCTGCTATAGTAGGACTAAGTGGGGTTGGCAATGAAACCTAAAAATTATAGTTTTCACTTCTTCTTCCTCCTCAAACACCTCCACATCCTGCAAGAAACTTAGCCTGTGAGGCTTCTGTTCTCCATACAGCTTATCTCCCATACAGACAGGAACAGGACAGTCTAAAGTCACCAAGTAGGTATACAACCCTCCTCTACCTTAATTGCTCTGCAAAGACTGGCTGAAAGGAAGATAGGCTGCCAGATGACACAGGCAGTCATAATGCTGGCCTTCAGGCAGTCTGGGGCAGGCTTTTTTGGTAGGGTGATATAGGTGCTAGTATTTGCAGCTTTAAGTACCCATATGCCTGTAGCTGGGAAATCTTTTCTTTGGGAAAAAATAAAGAAGAAAAATTTAAAGACCTCTTTGAAACCTACAAAAATGATGACAATGTGAATATATAATTTTATCAGAAAGAGCTTTGGCATAGTGTAGACATCTAGACCCAGTAGTACCAAGGAGCAAAACTCTTCCCCACAGTCAGTCTCTCAGCCCTCAGGGGGCCTATGAATGGATTCCAAAGGAGAGCAACAGATTCATCCTTGCAGCAGCTTCACTACCCAGGATTCATTCCCTTGAAAAGTTCCTTGTTAGATGTGATACTATGTTACATACATTTAAAAAGCAGCCAATGAATCAGAGGCAACAGATATATAGGGAAAACCATGAAAACAAGAAGAATGAAGTAAGTATTCCATTAGAAATAGGAAAAAAAAAGCATTCATTGCGACTATGAAAGTCAGAAAGGTTTCACTGAGAGACTCCTTCCCATTACTGATACTCTTTTCACTGTACTCAGGCTCTAGCATCCACACCAGACACCTAAACTAGGACTGTGAGGGATTTTTGTCAAATAGTAAAGAAATCAGCTAAGACAGACAGACAAGAAGTAAAGGCCAGCACACATCCATAATCCCAGCACTCAGGAGACTGAGGTAGGAGGATGGCTGTGACTTCAAGGCCAGCCTGGGCCACTTGGTGAGTTCAAAGCCAGTCTGACTTACACGGCAAGACTCTGCCTCAAAAAACTAAAATAAAATAAATGAAATGAAATATAGAGGGTAAATGTACAGACTGAACATACCTTATGTGAAATGATTAGAACCGAAGTATTTTCAGGTTTCAAATTGTTTTTAGAGATTTGGAATATTTTCTATATACCTAATGAGACATCTTAGAGATAGGACACAAGTTTAAACAGGAAATTCATTTATGCCTCATATACACCTTACACACATATCCTGAAGATAATTTTATATAATATTTTTAGTGCACCCATCACATTAGGTCAGATGTGGAATTTTCTACTTGTAGTATCATGTTGGTGCTCTAAAACTTTTAAATATGTAAGCACTTTAGATTTTAGATTTTTGGATTAGGGATGTTCAACCTGTATAAAGAACAGTAGCCATGGCTGCAGTGCAAGGTATATAGAAGAATTAGGAGGGCAAAAAAATAGGAAAGATATATTTAGATTAGATTTTTAGATGGCCTTGAAAGCCAGCCTATAAAATTTGAAATTTATTGTATAAGCAAAACTACCAAAAAGGTTTAAAGCAGAGCAGTGACATAATTTGACATACATTTTAGAAAGATGACTCCATCAGAAGTGTGAATAAGAGAAGACTGGAAATAGAAACCAGCTGGAAAACTACAGTGTTGTAATAGTATAGTCAAGACAAAATGGGGCTTAGGGTGCACCATAACTCAGTAGTAGAGTACTTACCTAGCGTGTGTGAGACCCTGGATTCCAGACGAAAGCAGTCCAAAATTATGGCCAGGGCCTAAGCAGGGTGAGTCTGTAACATGGGATGGGCAGGGCAAGGTAGTTTGATGAGAAGAAGGAAAGTCCAAGCAGGGTGAGAAGGAACTCCACAAAAGGGTTAAGAAGTAGGCTAGTATGAGGTATCATAGTCTTAAGTATAGCAGAAGGAACCCATATTGAGGAGGGATTGGCACGGACTACTGTGTCAAAAGCCAAGCATAGTGAAGGAGCTCTTATGGAAAAGCAACTGGATAGGGTTCTTATGTCCAAGTAGGATAAGGAAGACACAGTGAAAAAAGCCTATAATGGAGATGACAAAACCTCATTTCTTCACTGTTATTAGCCCTGGGAGCAGCAACAGTCTAATAACAATGAGTGTATCTAGCAGCCAGATTTTGGATGTGAAACACCATCTAACACACTAAAAGAAACCAAGGGTCTTTGGTAAAATAGATGACCAAAGGCTAATACAGAGAAGATTCATTATGAACCTAGAACATCTTATTGGGCCAGAAAGCAAGGAAAAAAGAATGACACAGACATGTCAAAAGTGGATTCTGACTTGGAGAGTTTACTAGCCAAATCTGGATATTAAAACAAATAGTGGTAGCAACAGTTTATTACCCATTTAATAAAATTAATCCATGCAGCTAGAAATAATATATTTAAAGTTTGGCAAGGAAAAGGTTATATAATAGTGCCCTAAAAATGCATATTAATAAGAAAAGAGTAACCTCACTAGCAGACAACATTTTAATATTTTTTTTCTGCTTGTTTTTGGTACCAGGAATTAAACTCACAACTTCATGTTTGCCAGGCAGGCACCATGCCACTGAACTATATCCTTGGCCCTAGACACCATTTTAAGCAAGTTACCAAAGTGAACATTAATAGTAATGGGACAGACTGAAACCATCACAGCTGAAAGCATGCAAGAAGAACATGACACCAATTTTGCAATGTTTCCTTCCAAAAAGGTATAACCTGAAACCAGTGATGACATTCTTCAAAATATCTGAAACATCCAATATTCAACAAAATAACTAGCCTGTAGTTGGCTGGGGATATAGATCAGTCACACAGCATCTGCCTGGCAAGTGTGAGGTCCTGAGTTTAATTCCCTGCACAAAAAAAAAAAAAAAAAAAAAAAAACAGTCATGGTTATCAAATTCAAGGGAAGACTGTCAGAAGATGTGGCATCTAAAATGTATATAACATGATTCTGAACTACATATTCTGCTATGAAAGATAGGGAGACAAGTGGCATTACTTGAATGGGTCTGAGGATTTCGTAGATGGCAGTAATGAACCAATACTAATTTCCTTATTCTGATGATGGCTAAGTAGAAACGATTTTGGGACTGATGAAGCCTCATGCCAGCAGGTCATTTTCACATGATAGAAAAAAATAAAGTTTGTTTCAAAAAAAGAAACAAACCAGTTTGCTTCAAAAAAAGAAACCAGATGATCTGGAATAAAGCAGTTAGCAGTGGGAATGGTGAAGAAAGGCATTTTCCAGGGTCATATAGCTACACAGAAAAGTTAAAGTTGAGGCCAAACTTTGAACCTCAAATTTCCTTTTTGCAGCACATAGCTTATGGAATACCAAGGAAAATTATTGTCTAAGAATTAGAAGCTTATGCATCTGGTAATGATTAAATGTCAGGGGTCTGAAATGAGAGAGAGAAGATAACAAACCTTTGAGTCAAGCCAAAGCCTAGAGGAAACCATTCTTTGGTAATGAAGACACGTTCAGAGACTCCCCTACTTGACCAATGCAAAGCTCAGTGACCTCAAATGTTCCTTCCATGCTGAAACAATGACTCTTACTCTAAAACTTCTTGATCTCATTGTGGCTCAGTCTTATTATGAGTGTCCAAGTTACCAGTGGCTAAATTAGTCGCAGACCTACTGTCTCCTCCATTGTTGAGACCTGTTTAGGCTATAGGAATAAGTGATAACTGTCAACAACAAATTTTACCCTTTCTAAAATGAACCAATGTGAGTCATTACCAAGACCTTTCAAACCAAGAAGTAGATAGAATATCTCTTTATCAAAAATAAGCAAAATATTTTAGAAAAAATATAGACTAGAGTTAAACCCAATTTTGATTCCTGACTCTACCCCTTAGGCTGGTTATTACACCTGAACTAGAAGCTCTTAATCATAAAGTAAGGATAACTAATTATTATGAAGTACAGTATTGAAAAAAATAATGTTTTAAGTACCTATCAAAAATCCCCAAAACACAGTAGAAGCCTAACATGTAATTCTTATTCATTATCTACTATACTATTTGCATTATTTTATAATATCTATAACAATAATTTACAGTTACTTATATTTGTATGTTACATTACAGTATTTTGCTGCATTATTTGCAACTCTTTAGCACATAACTCACATGTGTACAGTTTTATATTCATCCAGGATATCATTTATGTCTCATAACTTTGAGAATTTATATAATAAAAGTATTATTCTTATTTCAATTTGATGGACTGGGATGCTGAAGCATGAATAGAATGAACTGACTTCCACAATGCTTCACAGTAAATTAAATATACAGTTGAGCACTGAAATTTGTACTCCCAAAATCCTCTCTAGTGATCTTTCCCACTCAGATTTATGGAGGGAAGGAAAGAACAGCAGTTTTTTACCATTTGTATAGAAAATAAAACTAAGGAACATGCTTATGGATACATAGCAAGATCATATAGCCCCAGGCTTGATAAGTATATGTCAAGCTACATGAAGTCGTTCGAAGAATTCTGGATCTAAGGGATCCAAGTGTAGGAAAAATCAGAACTACTGCCAAACTGCTGGGTGATCTTGTCTCTCTCCATCACGATGTTCCCTTCCAATGTGCCCAATGAATCACAATTTTCAGATATAAAGCAACTACTGCATGTAAGACACTGTGCAGGGATATTGTGAACAAACCAGAATTCCTATACTTATGGAGCTTACAGGATAGAATATTGCAGGAGTTGAATCCTAAAGAAATAAATACGCTAACCACAACATAATTACAACTTGTATTACACAGCCAGTACAAATCAGGAAGAAAGATGTTGATACACAAGCACATATATCAAAGAAAATCTTACTAATAAATCCCAGACTACAAATCAAAGTAGCTTGTCTCAGCCGTGCCCTTCATCACAAATAAAGGTTCAGTATTTCTTTTTCGTTATGTCACCCAACTACCTGCTGCTTTGTATAGATGAAATCATGGTCTACCACAAATAAACATAAAACGTGTAACAAATACAAGCCAGCTCCATCAGTTATTATGCAGTCTAACACAAGCCCCTTTCTCTCTCTTGAGTCTCAGTTTCTTCAACTACAAAATGGGAGTAATACTATCTACTTCACAGTATTGTTCTGAGAATAAAAAAGGAAAGAGTATTCTGGAAACTAGTGCCCAGCTAGAGATGTAGCTCAGTGGTAGAGTGCTTACCTTCATGCACAAGACCCTTAGTTCAAGCCCCAGTACCACCACCAAAAAGAAAGAAAGAAAAAAACAAACAAACAAACCTAAGTGTCTTATCAAGAAGACAATACTAAATACTTAAAAGAAATCAATCCTTTATTCCAGGATGACCTCAATGCTCAGTAGCCAATTAAGCATACAGCAGATTTCCCTATCTGTAAAACCATGAAAACATCAGAACCTACCTAACGGAGTGACTGTAAGAATTAAATCAGATAGCACATAGGTAAGGCATTTAGCACATTCCCTGATACATACTTATAAAAACATTATCAGCTGTTAATTCACTTATACTTTTCCTCAATTTCCTAATCTGTAAAAGTGGTAATGATAGTACTTAATTCATAGGATTTTATAGGAATTAAATGAATATACTTAAAGGCGAGAACTGTAACTGGCACATTATATGTGCTATATGTGGTTGTAGTAGTAGTAGTGGTGGTAATTTATCTTTTAGCTGTCCCCACAATTTACATGTACAGTACAGAGATCATTGGTTCTCAATCAAAGTTTTTGTCCCCAGGGAACAAAAGAACAGCAATTCAGTGAGACAGCCAAGACTAAAACATTGGTCTTCTGACTTCCAGGTTGGTACTCCTTTCATGAGCTAATCCACAGATATGTCTCCGGTACACTGATATGTTTCTCAAGCATTTCCCCTCCTTCCTCCTTCTCCCCCTCCTCACTATTTCACAAGTGTTCTTTCTAGCATCATCAGAGGTTACAAACATTGCTGACCTCACTCCCTACTCTCCCATTTGCTTAAATTCCCAAGATCAGCCCTGTTGGGCTCTAGTCTAGGGTTTAGCCCAGACTACCCTTCTTACTTATTGTACCTATAGGTCCCTTTTATAAAGAGCTGCACAATGCTGCTCTCTCCCAAGCTGCCACAGGCATCTACCTGAAAAGTTTAACTTTGGTTGGCCAATGTGGATTAATTTCTTTTCCCAGACCACAGCTTAGGGAAAGGACAAAGGCAAGCTGTAATAGTATGCACTGTTTCTCCCCAGAAAGTATCTTTGAAGAGAAAAAAGACTAAATATCTTCATGAGAGAAAACACACAAAAATACATGAGATAAAAGGACAGTAAGGACTTACACAGTACCCACTCACAAATAAGGCATTTCAAATATTTTCCACATCTAATTCCTACCAATATTTTGTGGACAAATATTTGCCTTTAAAAAGAAAAAAGAAAATACTAAGCAAGTATTGTTTATGTAGCAGCCTGTCATGGTTTATGTCAGTGGCACCTCATGCAATTATGGACGTGGCTGAATCTAGCATTTGTGGTTGATTCATTGTCTAGTGTTCAGATTGGTAGCACTGCCCAGGAGTGGAGCCAGTATACAGTGTAAAGGCGGGAAGAAGCCAGTTTGCACTTGCTGTTTACAGCAGCCCACCTTGCCACCTTGCCGCTTGGATCCAACTGAGTACAGACTGAAACCTCCAACCTGTAAGAAATAAACCTTGTCTTCCCTAGTTTTGGGCGTTAGATATTTTTTTCTCAACAACAAGAGAGAAAAGTACCCAAGACAAGCCACTATAATAACTTTATCTCACTGAATCTTCACAACCAGGTTCATAAGTTTAGAGAAATGAGGTAATTTGCCTTAGCTGAGTCAACCAATGATCAGTAGAGCTGAAATATATCCCCATATCATTTATTCTTTTAATTCTAATTTTTAAATTAAGTTTATTGGTATGTTTTAGGTACACATAATGATCACAAGAGCTATCTTCCCATTTTCTGATATTTTCTTTGATCTTCTTTTTTTCAAAATACTGGAGTTTTTAGGGCTGGGGATTTAGCTCAGCGGTATAAACACCTGTGTGGCAAGCCCGAGATACCGAGTTCAATCCCCAGTACAAAAAAAAAAAAAAAAAAAAAAAGAATACTGTAGTTTTCAATGCAAAGATCTTTTTACTTCCTTCATGAGACTGATTCATTCCCAGGTCTTCCTTTCTTTTTTTTTCGGCGGGGGGGGTTGCTGTAAAAGGTGTTATTACTCTAATTTCTCTCAGTCTGTTATTTCTGTAGAAGGCTATTGACTTTTGAGTGTTGACTTTGTATCCAGTTACACTAATTTTCTTATTAAATCTAGAAGATTTTGGTGAAGATTTTGGGGTCTTCTATGTAGAGTATTGTATCACCTGCAAATAGTAATTTAAATTCTTCCTTTTCTATCATTATTCTTTTTATTTCTTTCTATTGTCTAATTGCTCCAGTTAATGTTTCCAGAACTGTATTGAATAAGAGTGGTGACAGTGGACATCCTTATCTTCCTGTATCTTTTAGACACCAAAAACTAAGCTCCTATGATAGTTAATTTTGTATGTCAACCTAACTGGCCACAAAGTACCCAAATTAAACATTATTTCTTGAGTGTGTGCTTCAGTACATCACTGGACCCTCTAACAGTTTAGTGCCTGAATAGAGCAAAAGGCTGTGGAAGGATGAATTCATCCCTTTTGCTTACTACCTGCTTACTGAACTGGGACATCTTATCTTTTCTTCAGGTCTTCAAGACCAGACTGAAATATACCACTGTCTTTCCAGGTTTTCCAGCCTTCAGATGTCAAATCACAGGACCTAGCCTCTGTAACTGTGTGACTCAATACTTTCTAATAAAAATGGAGTAGAGTGAGGAGTAGGGAGAGACATCGTACTGGTTCCAGCTCTGAACTACTAAACTGCCATGTGCTCTTGTTGTTTTTCGGTTTCTTTTGTTTGTGGTACTGGAAACTGAACTTGGGACCTTTGCACTGAACTATATATCCAGCACTTTTTTATATTTCATTTTGAGATAGGGTCTCATTACATTGCTAAACTTCCCAAGTTGGGCTCAAACCTATGATATTCCTGCCTCAACTTTCCAAAGTACTGGTATTACAGGTGTCTGCCACCAAGCCTAGTCCTGTGTGTGTATGTATTTAAATAATAAAAACTTAATATCATTGGAAACAATTTTTTTCAAACTATATATACTTTCAAGCAACAATTTAGCTTTACATACTACACGGACTTTCAATACTTGTTATGCAGCAGTATGATCAAGAATATTTCTCTCTTAAAACCTTAAAGTTGAGGGTCTGGAATATTTCAAATAGTAAATTAAATGTTGACATCTCATTAGATTATTTATTCATTTATAGATAATCTGTGATGGATTGACTGGTGATCAACTTGTAACCTCCAGCTGGACTGAATCAGTGTAGTGCTGGGTGTGGATGGCCCACCAGAGGATTGTTGCCAACAACATAAAAAGGACAACTAGAAAGAGGTAGAGTTGTTAGCTCTTCTGGTGCTGCTGGTTCTCCTAGAGGAGCTTATTAAACTTTTTCTGATATGAACTTGGTTGTTCACATTGTCAGAGTAGCTTAGGACCTTGTCACTGAGAATAGCTACAGTTTACTTTGGGAGAGGCTCTGGTCCTTATTTTGAGCATCGCTTCCTGGCTCTGGAGGGGAAGATAGTGTGCCATTCAATCTCCTGGAGAAGCCTGTCATGCTGGCTTCCTGATATGAACTTGGTTATTATCATCAGAGGAGCTTGGAACTTCATTGTCTCTGAGGATGGATGTGGTATTTCTGGGGGGACTTCTGGTCCTTACTATTAGTATCACCTCCTGGCTCCAGTACAGATCCCTCAGCTATTGGCACAGATCCTTCATCCTGCTGGCACAGACTTTCTAGCTTCCACCACTGACCTTTGGGCCTTCCCAACACAAATCCATGAAACAGTCTTGCATGAGACACTGTTGTGGGCTCTAGGCCTCCAGATGGATTCATGGGGGGCACTGTCATTGGCTTTAGGGCTTCAGCTAGACTCAAGTAGGACATTACCATGAGATCTAGGTCCTCAGTTGAATTCTTTGGGTCTTTAGTGTGTGCACAGATGTCCTGCCCCTTTTTTATGTATTTGACTCTTTGGGTAACTACCATAAAATCCTATAAATTATGTGTCCTGTATTAAATTGTTTTCCTTGCAAATTCTGACTACAATATCTAACTCATAATTCTTATATATTTGTTTCCTTTAATCTCCCAAATCCTTTAAGTTTAATGTTAACCAAAATCTGAATCTTATTTATATATTACTTCTTTTATTATGTCTTCCATATGAACAAAGTCAGAGATATGAGAGCCACTACCCCTGACTCTCTCTGCTTGCAGTAAGATGCTCTTACATCTTAGGGGAAAAGGAAGGAGCACTTTCCACTCGAGATTATCGGGTAAGACTCAACATAGGATTTTAGGTTAAGGTAGTCTTCAAGTTAATAGAATTTCAATTATCTTTGCTTGTTTCTTAGCTTTGTGGTGGGTGGGCATAGGAAGTCCCAGACAAAGTGAGTAACAAACCGATTGAGGGCACTGAGGAGCCAGACGCAGTGGCTCATGCCTATAGTCCCAGCTAGTTGGGAGACTGAGATAAAAGGACCACTTGAGCCCACCAGTTCTAGATCAGCTTGGACAACATAGTGAGACCACATCTCAAACACACAAAATAAACAAAAGAACCCTGAAAAAGAAATATTGTGCTTGGAGTTAATAAGCAGACTAGTTTAACTAAATGGAGAGTCTCTATAGTTACTGTTAATGACACTAAAAGGGTATATAGTATTGAGATCAGATAGTGGAAGCTCTTAAGAGTCTGATCAAAGACACAGGTGTTTTACATCAAATTATAAAGCTTCTGTATTGCAAAGGAAACCACCACAAGAGTGAAGAAACAACCTACAGAATGGGACAAAGTTTCTGCCAGATACTTCTCATACAGAGGACTAATATCTAGAATATACAAATAACTCAAAAAATTAGACCTCCAAATTTAAAGACCCAACCCAAAAATGGACATCTGAAGTGAAGAGACATTTCTCAGATGAAGTACAAATGGCCAATAAATACATGAAAAAATAGTCAACATTGCTCATTATTCAAGAAATGCAAGTTAAAAACAAAACTAAGATTCCACCTCTACAAAGAATGGCTATCATCAAGAAATCAACCAATAACAAATGCAAGCGGGTTGGAGCCTTTCTCCGTTGTTGGAGAGAGTGTAAACCAGTACAATCACTAAGAAAAGCAGTATGAAGAATACTAAAAAATCAAAACTAGAAAACTGTTTCCCTCCAAGATATCTTCCCAAAAGAGTTAAAGACATCATATTACAGTGATACATGCATACTCATGTTTATACACCACAGTTCATGATAGCTAAACCAGATGAAAAAGAAAATGTGTTTACATACAATATAGTACTCCGCCATAAAGATGGATAAAGGAGGCATTTTAGGTAAATGGATATACCTCAAGGCCATAATTTTGGTTTTTTTGGTTTTTGTTTTGTTTTGTTTCATTTGGTACTGGGACCAAACTCACAACCTCGCGCTTGCCAGGCAGGCACTTAGGCCACTGAGCTAAATCCCTAGTTCTCAAGGCCATAATTTTAAGTGAAATACACCAGGCACACAAGTTTAAATATCATATTACTTCACTTGTGTGAGCAATCCAAAGTATATATAATGAGTGAAAATGGGGGAAAGATATTACAAAGGAGGAACAACTTGCATACAGGAAGGGGAACAAGAGATGGAGAGAAGGGATTTAAAGAAAAGAGAATTGAAAGAAAAAATGGAAATAGAGCTTTCATAAATATAGAGAGGAATAAGGGAAGAGGAAGAGGAGGGGAAGGAAACTAAAATTTAAAAATTTTAAAAAAGAGTTAAAATGGGATGGTGGCATATTCCTATAATCCCAGCACTCAGGAGTCTGAGGTAGGAAGTTCACTGCAAATTCAAAGCCAGCCTAGACTACGTGAAGTGAGTTCATGGCCAGCCTGAATTAAGAGCAAGATCTCATTTCAATAAATAAATAAATAGAATTAAGATGTGCTGTGTACATGTACACATCCTTTATGATGAATGTATTCATTATGTACTGCAAACATACTAATAAAGAGATAAAATATGAAGAAAAATTCAACTGGTATATAAAAAAGTACTTGAAATTTTAAGGTTAAAAAAAAAAGACATAGATGTTTTAGCAAATAATCGTTAGCCAGGATTTTACCAAAATAAAGTTGGTGATAACTGGCAGTCTAAATTACAGCTGGGGAAGTTTTCCAGAGATTAGATACTTGAATATCAAATTTTTTAAAGAGAATTTCTCCCTTTTTGAAATGTGTATTACACTTGCTGTTTGTATCTGCATTAAGAAATTAATTTCAGGCTGCATTATCTAAATTACATGTGCACCAGAACAGTTGTTCCAGACTCTGTTCAAGGTGTTAAGAATAAAAGATGTAAGCACCAGACAACCTACTCCTCAAAATAGTTTCTTAAACTATTTTGACTACACCTAACAGCAGGAAGACATTTTGCACTGAGACTTAGTACACACATGTGCATGTACACATTCACACACAAATCAATAAATACAAAACTGTAATGAAAGTTTCATAAACAAGTCTCCCTCTTTTTATATACAATACATTCTAATATTTCCTTTGGTGGATTCTATCTGACTTTTTAAAAATGCTGGTCCACCCTACTATTTTAAACCCACAACTCATAGGTTATGACCGATAGTTTGAAAATAACATTGCTCTTGAGAGAAACTGGCAAGTCAAAGAGAAAATAAGGGATGAGTAATAATAAAAATGATTACAGTAACAGTAACTAACATTTCAGGAACTGTGTGCCTAGCATTCTGATCCAACCCAATATCTGTCCCAGCTCTGCTGTCTAAATCAAATGTCCATGTTCGCCCAGGATTTAGCTCAGAGGCATAAGTGCCTGCCTTGCAAGTGCGTGGTTGTGAGTTCAATCCCTGGTACAAAAAAAAAAAAAAAAGACAAACAAATGTCCATGTTCTTTTCACCAGACCACACTGTCAGTGCAGTATGAGAACTTTCTATAATGGTCAGAAAACTTCATAAAAGTGAAGAAGAATGGTCAGGAAACTCTTCAAGAGTGAAGATTTCAGAGTTGTGTCTGGAAATAGGAGCGTTCCATATTTTGATGGGCGGAGGTGTTAGAAATCAAGCACTAAATATATATATAGCTTGCTTATAGAAAATTTAAATGAAACAATTACAGCAAAAGTAGCACTAAAAAACTAAAGAACTAAAAAATTTTACAAAGAAGTTTAACTAAAATTTACAAAAATTTACAAAGAAGTTTAACTAAAGCATGAGAATTCAACAGAATGTAGTATCTTACTTAAATGCGTAACTAAGAGTGCCTGGTCCCTTCCCTGGGTATCTTTGAGCCATTTACTGTTCCACTCTGAGATGAAACAATTCTGGTTATATAACCCACCAACTCGAAGTGTAAAATAAACATTTTATAAGATTATTTATAAGATTTTTCTAACACAGATTTTGTTACTGTAGAATAATAACATGGTGTTTTTAATTTTTTAAATTAGTATTTATCCTAAATTTCTTAAAGATATAAAAACCAAAACAATAAATACTGAGCAGTTACTATAAGGCAGTGGTGGTGAACCTACAGCATGCATGCCACAACAGGCACTCAGAGCTCTCTCTGTGCCAAGTACATGATTTGTTTTTTCTAAACTAAAACCTCAGTATTCAGGTTTAATTGCAGTGTTGGCGCTGCAAAAATTGAGAAGGTTTTGGATTTCACTTTGGACATTCCAGTCTTTGAATAGTTTGCCATCACTGCTATAGGGACAAGTCCAGTGTTTAACTTGCTAACCTCCTTTAATCTTCATAGCAGTCCTATTTCACAAATGAAACAAACTGAAAAAGTCAAGGTTTCCCTAGGTTACAGAGGTAAGTAGAAGACCTAGAACTTGACATCGCTCTTCTGATCTTAAATCAAATCTTTTCCTCACTAAACCATTAGTTTCCAGGTTTCTATTCCAAAGTAGAATATTTATTTAGAAAGCAAGAAAACAGAGAATAGGTAAAAAATGGGTAGAGATTAGGTTGCATTCAGAAAACAATGACCTGTTTTCAACAAGGAGGAAAATAACTATAGATATTAAATCAGAGAAAGAAAAATGGGAGAATGTATCACATAGACCTGGAAAAGTATTACATCTAGTAACCCAAAGGAGGCCAAGGCCAATTTAGAAGACCAGCACTCCTTACTTGCTGAGAACACACTCAGCCCTCTCCACTTAAGGTCTATTCTATGACCTCCAACTTTCTGACAAAACCTTTTACTCCTCTACACCTAGATTCAGACTCCTGAAAAGGCTTTTAACACTTTAGGAACAGATAAAGCCAGTGGCAACTAATGCCTACCTGTTCCAATACTTCTTTTAAAAACCAAATTATATAAAGCAGGGGGAGCCTCAATTTCTTAGGAGACATCCCAGCCCACCAATGCTCTTCTGTCTCTAGAAATGTAGAAAGGAAAAGTATCCCTACAACCTTAGACTACCCCATTAGGATTCTCTGATGGCATTAATTTTTTTCTTTCCTTTCACTGATATCCTTTAAGACTTCAAACTACTCAAACTACTCAGTCTAGTCTTTTCTCAACTTTGTTTTAAAGCCTCAAAATCTTTTTTTCCATCAAATCTTACAGTAACACTAATATTTAAACAGATAAAAAGAACTGCTCTGGTTGACATGGAGGTAGGCAAATTTACTTCCTCAGGGTCTTCCCACTTCCCAAACTTACCCCAGCAGCCTAACAGGTTCTACTTTAAAATTCTGAGACTCTCATTTAATACCCCCATGTTCTAAGGAAACTTGACTATAAGGAAGGAGAATATGAGTTAGAATCAGTCACAAATGCCAAACTGGAAGTTAGATCTACATGAACTGATACCAAGGCTAGCTATATTCCCATTTCATCACACTATTCCTTTGAAACTGGTCACATGAAAATGAATGTGAAAGAGTTTTTGGAAGCACTAAA
The DNA here is from genome assembly GCA_004027455.1 of Hydrochoerus hydrochaeris. Taxonomy (NCBI): domain Eukaryota; kingdom Metazoa; phylum Chordata; class Mammalia; order Rodentia; family Hydrochaeridae; genus Hydrochoerus; species Hydrochoerus hydrochaeris. Next base: position 345,484 of record PVLA01000426.1, on the reverse strand, counting down.
TATTGGAGGCATATGGTGTTCCCTCAGCTAATTTTCTCCACAGATAAAAGTCAAAATGCTCAGACTTATAAGGACAATGGCACCAGAGAGCACCCAAAAGCAAAGAAATCCTCTGGTGTCCCAATACTTACTAAAGTGTCTGGCTGTTTGCAGAAGCAGACATAATTATGTTACTAACTTAGACTGCTAGTAGATAAATGAAACCCAAGAGACTTTTGAAGGGTTCCCTGCTCCTTGCATACCCAGAAACCATCCTTTACAAACACAGAGTCTCTCCATATCCACCAAGACTGAAACATAAAATACAAAATCAGAACTTGCTTATTAAGGTTCACTCCTTAATAAATGAAGCAGGTCAGGAAGGCATTAAAGGCTCTCTATATTGGTAGTCAGCTTCCAATGACCCCTACCAGGGTATTTGCATCCTGTGTAGAACCTCTCCCATCAAGTAGAAGGGTTAGTCTATGTGACTAAAGGAATACAGCAGAAGAGATGGTATGTCACTTTTGAACTCATATTTGAAAAGAAATTTCAGCTTCTATACTGACTGATCTCTCCTCTCTCAGATGACATCTTTAGGGAAGACAGCTACATTTACTATCTTCTCACTTACTTTCATGGTGAAGTTTTTCCAATTTTAAGTATAAATTCCACTTCACCTTTCTATTCCTTTAGCTTCCTTTAACATTTACTAATTCAAACTGGCAAAATTCAAATTCAAAAGATTACAAACTGGAGGCCAGTCTGAGCAACTTTTTGAGACTGTGTATCAATATAAAATATAAAAAGGGCTGGAGATGTAACTCAGTGATAGAGCACCTGCATAGCATGCATGAGGCCCCAAATTCAATCCCCAGTGTCATGACAGGGGAAAAAGCAAATACAGAATGAATCAAGAGTCCATGCCACAGAAAAATGAGGCAGATGTGTTTCCCAAGGTCTAGATTTTGGCCTTCTTTACCAACTTCGAAAAAAGCCTTTGTGTTTGGGTTCTTCTTGGTAAAAAACTCAAGTTATTGGGATAAGTACCCTATATTCCATTTCTGACACTAGAACAGCTTTGAAAACAGGTTATCAGTACTTGACAAAAAAATATAACAACGCTTGGAAGCAAAAGATTTCAGAAGCATTAATGCTGTTTGAGGTCAAAGCTGAGTTCATCCACCTGCCCATGGTAGTGTCAAAAACAGGTTTTTTAAATCCCTTTTTAGAACAGAACATGCTCAGAGGTAGGTGTTGTTACATCTGCTAACCAGCTGAAAAAGATTCATTTTCAAATGCCAAATAATAAAATTGTCTACAATTCCACTTAAGGCTTTCAAAATTCTAGGGCAATTTCTCTCTCTCTTTTTTTTTTTTTTTTTTTTTTTTTTTGAGACAGTGTCTCCCTACGCAGTTCAGTTTAGGCTGGCCTTCAACTCACTTTGTAGCCCAGGCTGGCCTCAAACTCTCAGCAATCTTCCTGTCTAGGACAATTCTTTTTTTTTTTTTTTCCAAATCAATTTTATTTCAAAGAGAAAATAAGAAAACAAAACTTCAAAACACAACAATCAGGGGACAACAATGGTACATACATTGTGCATTGCCCTCCCCAATCAGTTATCCAGAGCGCAAGGCATCTGCATTCAACTGTCTGAACAGTACCAATGCAAACTTTTCTCTTCAATGACCTCAGAGAAATCAGTAGTATAACTACATGAACTATCTTTTTAATATACCTATATGTGTGTGTGTGTGTGTATAGGTAATTCCTAATACACAATTATGTGAGTGTCAGTTTTTTGCTCCCTCTTTCATCTTATTCCCATTTGAATTCTTGCCCATTTGCTACATTAAACACAGCTGTATACTCAATTTGCATGTTGGTGCTGTGTACAGAAAGAATACTGAATTAGATGTGAGAAGAATCATTTTAAACACAGCTAAGGGCTTGGAATCAACAAATCTGAGTTTGAATTTCCCATTATCAGACATAAGGTAATAAACCCTCTACACTTGAATAACCACATATGTAAAATGGGCCTAGTATCTATGTCAGAGAACTATTATGGAGATTAAGTCAAAATATCTATTTGGCAATTTGCATGGCAGTCAGGCATTCAATATGTTAATTTCCTTTTTTTCTCCCCCTAGTTTTTTGGTTTTGTTTGTTTGTTTGTTTGTTTGTTTTGAGATCGAGTCTCCCTAATTCAGCCTGGCCTTGAACACACCATGCAGCCCAGGCTGGCCTCAAACTCACAGTGATTCTCCTGCCTCAGCCTCTTGAGTGTTGAGATTATAGGTGTGAACCATCACGTGCAATTTCCTCTTTTATTGATCACTGATATAGCTAGGTACCTCTAACCTCAGAAGAACTCATTGTTCTGAGGAAATGTTCACAGAGTTATACAGTACATATGAACTAGTAATTACAATACAAAACATACAGTACAATACATGCAGTCATGTAATTAATTTTAAAGGAAATGCCCCTTTTGTAAATGGTGAAATAACCCAAGAGTTTAAGAGAGAAACTCCTCTGTACTGGTTAAAGAACCTAGGCTTTCTCTTCCTCTTTGGGGAGAATACTTTACTTGATGGGCTTTTGGTGCAACCAGGTTTGAGGAAGGTGCTTCCGCCACTTCCTGAGGCCTTGCACAACTCAATTCAACCTCAAAAGGGAACGCTAGCCCACACACAGGCAATGCGCTCTAAGGAAACTAGGCAGTTGGCTTAAAGAGAAAGGGGTAATGTGGCTACAGAGCATTTGAAACATCAACTATATGTTGCCATGTTAATGAAGGAAGTTAAAGAATGGAACAGTTGCACAACCATAATCTCAATCTTTGATATATCAGGGGCCAAACAGGTCGTTCAGCTAATGATTCATCATATATTTTTTAAAATGAAGCCCACAGAGGAGACAGAACACTTTATAAAACAACACTTTATACAGTTTTGACAGACTTTTTTGCTTGTATCAACTCTTGCACTTCCTCCAAATAATACAGTAAAGATGTCATGTGCCCAATGGAACATAAAGATCTTTCATTCATTTGCTTGTTTACTGGTGTTGCTGAGGGCTGAATCTATGGCCTCACGCATGCTAGATACACACTCCATCACCAAGTTTTCATCCCTTTTTTTCTTTTTTTTAATTTTTCTATGATCTTACTATGTTGCCCAAGATGGGCTGGTCTTCTTGGTATTTGCAATCCTCCACACTCAGTCTTCTAAGAAGCTGGGATAATAGTTACAATACAGCTCAGGGTACTAGTGCAGGCCCAGCTAAGATTTTTAAAGTATTACAGTATTTCCTTTTTGATCCCATGGATTATAAAAAATAAAAAATAAAAAAAAAAGGAAGAAAGAAAATTGCCTTGAAAATTGGGGCTTCCCTTGGCAAATAGTATGGGCCAGGAAACAGTTTCTTAATATCCTCACACCAACTACAACTACTTTTTTTTTTTTTTTTTTTTTTTTTTTGAGACACAGTCTCACTGTACAGTAGTTCAAGCTGGTCTTAGCCTTAAACTCACTATGTAGCCCAGGCTGGCATCAAATTTGTGGTGATCCTCCTACCTCTGCCTCCCAAATGCTAAAATTACAGGCATGCACCACCACACTGGCTTTAACGGCACTATTCTTTGTGTCTATGACTCTTCAATGTCTTAAACATCTAGTGAAAAATATACTGAAAACAGGGAATATAAATGTGAACCTACACAGTATCTGCCTTTAAGGAGACCCATTCTGGTCAGGTACACAGGCATGGAAATGAGTAATTATCTTTCAGTCATAGACTTCTGGGTTTCAATTCTAGATCTACATTTTACTAATTAAGGCAAGTCATTTCTTTTGCTAAACTCCAGATTCCTTCTCTGTGAAATCTACAGCAATATCATCACTCCAACCCAAAGCATTACTTGTGAGTACTTGGTATAGTAATGTATTTTAAGCACGCAACACTATGTCTAATCTATAGTATATACTCCATATGTATTTACCAAATTAATGGCTTACATGAGATAATCTTTTGAAATGGCAGAAAGGAACAGAGAACATGTCAGCATTGTTTTCCCATAATCTTAGAGCCTCTGAGGAAATGTCATTTGCCAGATCATATAGATTTCTTGTTCCCAGACTCTCATCCACTAGAACTAGAAACCCTAGCCCAACATTAAAAAACAGAAAAAGGAACCTGGCACACCCCACACAATGACCGTAGCTTATGGAAATAGTGTCTGGCCTAACCAGGTTTGCAAAGGAAAATCAGCAACAGAACAAAGTCTAAACTCCAAGTCTTGAAACCCTGTCAGTCCTTAGGGTTAAAGACCAGAAAAGCCCAGTTAACTAAAGATACCTCTGCAACACGGTGCTAGCTAGGGTGAGAGATGGTGAGCCACTAGGGAATTAATGGAACTCTGTAAGCCATAGTAATTCTCCACTTCAGACATTCTCTCAATAAAAAATACTTGCATATCTACTACTACACTGGCACATTATTAGGTGTTTGGGACAACAGAGGACACATACAAGGTTCCAACTTTAAAGGCATTTATAGTCTCACAGACTGAGACTACAATGCAAAAACTTCACTATTAACATCCTGGCATAGTGACCAGAAGTAGCACCACTTTTCACATTTCCATTTTCCCTCCCAAGTTTCCCAACTACATTTCCTCCTCCTCCTCTTTTTTAATCCATTTACCACAGAACTTCCCCTCTCTAGTGGCCCTTCCCTGAGCAGAAACATCTCACAGGAAGCCTAACGATGAAGCGCATACTTTAATCCACCTACATCCACCATTTCAAAACCACAGAAGAGGGGCTGAGGATGTTGCTCAGTGGTACAGCATTTTGCTTAGTATGGGCAAAGCCCTGCTGGGTTCAATCCCAAGTACCACAGGGAGAGAATAAAAACACAGAATAAGGTCTGCCATCTTTAAGACTTTAGAGGAACAGTTCTGAGAAGATAGAACTGTTTTCTGAGAAGATCTCAAACAATGAACACCCATTATGTGCAAGGCACCATTTTGAATGCTTTGTAATAGGCTTCGGAATTCACTACTCCCAAATATGGCACTTTAGCATGTGAAAAAACAGCAGACAGAAAAGTCCCACTTATCTTCCCCCTTTTTTTTCCACCTTCCACAGGTGATAAGACCCTCACTCAAAAGATGCCTCCCTATACCTGGAGGAAAGAAATGTTTATCAGCAAAGATGTGGAGACATAAAAGAATCTGAGTGAAATGTAATAGTGCACACTTATCATCCCAGCACTTAGAAGACTGAAGCAGAAGGATTGCCATGAGTTTAAGGCCAGCCTGAACTACACAGCAAGATCTTGTCTCAAAAAGAGAGAGAGACAGAAAGAGAGAAAGAATCTGAATGGGCTTTGCAAAGTTCTCCTAGTTCATAACTATTAAACCATATCCTCTTTGCCCAATCATTTATCCATCAAACCAAAGAATAAAAAGAAACAAATTTACCTATTTCTTTGGGTCTTCATTTCCTTCTGAAGGCTCCCATGTCATATAACACTTACATTTAATAAATGTGTATGCTTTTCTCTTGCTATAGTGGCCTCAGTCATGAACCTAGCAATGAGAAGACTAGGTTTACATCTAGGGATTTTGAGGAAGGGAGGCATGAAGCTGAATGGATAATTTGTACTCTGTAGTGCCAAGTACTTCCCATCTTATTTATATTATAAATAGCTTGTTTGTTTTTCTTTTAGAAACCTACTATTAGATACTAAGAAAATCAGGGAAACCACTTCTCATAAACTTGGTACTAACTAAAATTTAGATAACCAGCTGAAGGGGATTTCAGGGGATATCTAACCTAACATCCAAATTTTATGGATAGGAAAACAGATCAAGCAAGGAAAAATAATGCATTCAGTATTATATAAGTTAAAGAGTCAGGATCACATCTTGACTCCCTGTTAAATATACTTCTACCAAAACTCTCTGCAAAGCATAATTTAAGAGGAGTTGGGGCAGTTAGTGGGAAAAATATGGATTTGAAGATCAGTGTACAAATTGTGGTCTTGCCATTTAATGATTTGTTCCTAAGTAATGTCACTTCCTTAAGCTCTAGTTTTCTCTTCTGTAAATAGAATTATGCTGCTACCATTTTTACTTGCCTTACAGGTTTATTAGAGTAAAATGTGAGATGCAGCAGAAAAAGCTACTTTACAGTGGAGATGGCCAGTTTGCTTATAAATCAGCTCCATCACTTATTGATTGTGTGATTTTGGATTTAATTTCTGTGAACATAGTTTTTCCTTTTTATAACTGGGACAACAGTTACTCCTTGGTTGTTTGTTTTGAGGATATTAATGTATAGAGGAGGAAAGGCTACATGCCACCTAATAACACAGTATTGGTATATCTAAAAATATACTAGGTAGGCCAAGAAGTGAAAAGTGTATTCATAACAGGATCCTTTTTCCCTCTGCTGAATATATACTTCTGTTCACAAATCTCTTCCTAGGTTAGGACATAAGCTCTGCTTCACTTGTAGCAGGCCAGTCTTAAGACTTTAACTCCCATCAGATCTAAACAATGTACAAGTGACTTTTAACTAAATAATACTATAGAAGGAAAAAATATATTTAATCCCAGACATAAGTTTTTCCCTGCCAAGAAATAAGAAAAGAGAAAAAGTAGAATACATAAGACAAATTCCCCAGCTGTCCCAGTTTCTTTAAATATGTGAGTCCAAACTGATTTAAACATCATTCTCACTGTAACCTAGTAAGTCCTCTATATTTAGAGAATTCAAAATGTATAAAAAACAAAAATTTTGGGGAAAGGTATAATGGCACAATTGGAAATGATGTCACAGAAGAAAACAAATAGTAATGGTTTTTACTGCCAAGGCAGAACATAAAACATATATGGTCACATCACCCTGAATACAAAGAAGTTATAAAAGTAGTAAGAAACCTCCATATCCTTGTCAGCTGAAGTAAATAATTCACATAGTGCCATAGGGTAAGACCACAGAGGCAGAACCCATATTCACACAACAACAGTAGAATATGATCAAGGACCCAAGACCCAAATCAACTCGCTGAGAACAAGGAAATTGTCTTAAAAGACACTCCCAAAGAAGAATTCTTTCCCACATTCCCAGAATAAAATTCAAACTACTTCAGCCAAGAACCACCTTTCAGATTCTTCAATTATTAGCATACTAAATGATGAACTAGGCATTTCCACTTACAATGGTTCATTTAGTTATCTAAACATCCTATGGTTATATTCCCTATTTTAAAGAAAAAGTCTAAAGTTCAATGAGACAAAGAGAACAAGATGAAAATACAATCTCTTAACTCTAAGTTAAATATGCTTTCTACAATGTTTATATTATAATCTATCTCCTTTGTTGTACAGGTCCCTCAATACACATTATGCAGTTTGGTATAGTACAACAACCTTGTAAGATAAACATTTAAGCTGGAGATTTAGCTCAGTGGCATCAACACCTGCCTGGCAAGCATGAGGTCGTGAGTTTGATCTCCAGTACCAAAGATAAACATTTAAGATTCTTCATAACTGGTTGCTACCTATCATTACAGTTTTAAAATGGTGCTGTTGGCTACCTACTCAGCATCCATTCTTCCCTTCCTCCTTCCTCACAGAGCCCTGATTTTTATCAGTATTCACTCCTCATCAGCCTATGCTACTGTAACATTCTCAAATTTTGGCATACAATCATAATCACTTGGAGGATTAATAAAAATAAGGTTCCTAGGCCCTACACCCAGAGTTTTTGACTTGTAGGTCTAGAATATAGTTGATGAATTTGCATTTTTAGTTAAGTTCCCAGATGACCACACTTTGAGAAACATGGCCCTCAAAAAAAGCTGACCCCATCCCTAGCTCAGGAATAGGTCTGATTCCACATCCAAATCAAACATGGTAATCACATTTCTTTTATCATTGCTTAGTTCTTGAATAGAAATGAGCAATCTAGCTTATCTCTGGAAACTCTTTAACAGTTGGGGATGAGCAAGTATGTGTAATCAGACTGAAGACAACTGTTTGCCCATTTACAGGGATAAAGTCAGTGGCTCACACACACTATACACACACAACAATCCACCAGTGAACACAGACGCTTATCTGCCCAACTGTTCATATCAGCCAACTTAGTATCATGATGAAAGTCCACTAAGGGGCAAATATAGCACAAGTATGATATAAATTTCAACACAATTTACACAAAATTTGAGTCCGAATTTCTACTAATGGAACTCCACTTAACTGAATTTAGTACCAGAAAAGAGTATCAGCCATCTGAACACTCTCTATAGCACAAGCAATCTGTAAAATGGTTTGTACAACACCTATGTCTACCCGCTTCTAGTATAGATTTGGGATCAGTACTACATAGGTTAAAAACCAAAATATTTATATTTTTTAGATTCTGTTTTTTAAGCCAACTTTTAAATATTTTTGTTGGTACATTTTAGATATACACAATAACATTCATCATAGGGAACTTGCACCTATACATATCTTGGTTTTCTTCCCATTCCCCTACCTCTCTTAACCCCTCTTCCTCTCCTTATTCACAAAAGTCTTGATTCTATTTTCCTTATTTCTTGCCCCTTCTTTCCTTCCTCCTTCCCCCCTCCCTCATTCCACCTCTCATTTGAAAATATTCTTCCTGCTTCACAGTATTTATTATACATTTTGGTTCTTACTTACACTTTCAGTTTCTCACACTGGAGAGACAGTGCAATTTTTTTTTTTTTTTTTTTTTTTTGTACCAGGGATCAAACTCATGACCTAGCACTTGCCAGGCAGGCGGTTATGCCACTGAGCTAAATCCCCAGCCCAACAATGCAATATTTACACGTGTGTCTGATTTACTTCACTTAACAGTATGGTCTCAAGGTACATCTATTTACCTAGAAATGTCTCAAGTTTATCTTTCTTTATGGTAGAGTAGTACTCTATTGTACTAAAAAACACATCTTTATTCACTCATCAGCTGACAGGCACATGGACTGTTTCCAAGATTTAGCTATAACAAAATGTGCTATATCCCCAGCCCAAAAATATTTTTTAAAAGTAAAAGATCATCTAAATATGTAATGGTGAAGTAAATATTCAAATCATAATGGACCAAAAATATTAATCATCAACTGTGCACTAAAAATTGTTCTAGGTGCCAAGGCTACAAGGAAGCAAGCAGATAAGGTCTTGACCTTCACAAGATTTTCTAAATCTCTTGCAAGAGAACTGCAAATTACAGCTGGGCCTGAGGTCTCAGCAAGACCCTGTCTCAAAATAAAAAAGGGATGTAGTTCAGCGTGAAGGTCCTGGGTTCAATCCCTGGGGGGTCAGGGAAGCCATTAGGAACAAAGATTTCCAGACAGGCCTGTAATTAAAGCACTAATTGTTTAGGACCATTTTAGCTTCTCTACTCTGGAATAATAATGGCCAACATTTATTGAACTCTTGTTATGTCAAAATACGCTAAATGTTGTACAATTATTACCTCATGTAATTCTAATAACAACCCTATGAAATATTATTACTGTAGTACTATTTTAAGATTAAGAAACTAAAACTAGAGATTAATTTCCTCATATCACATAGAAAATGCTAGGGCTATGGGATTTAAAGTTAGGTCAGAGGTAAAGGTTTAACGTCTATGTAATATAAAGGATAAAAATACATTTACATGAGACCCAGCTTTGTTGAAATGTGAAGTACAGAATTCATTCAGTGTGAGCCTTTTTCATTCTTATTTTTTCTTGCCTTCACTCTTCCATGAAATGTGGTGTTAGATTCCCAAGGTCATTGTCCTGGTCCTCTTCTTTCCAGTTTCAAAAACAATATGAAAAGGTAGTCAAGTGCCTAAACCATGCTAGTAAAAAGGTATTCTGGAAGGTATCACAGTGGAGTTCTCAGCCACTGGCTGGGACCTTGGGTTTCCAAGGCTTCATTAAGGGCCACATTAGCATTGCATTAATTGATAGAAACAGCTGTAGTTAAAAACCTCCAGCAGACAGGAGGCTACAGGCACAGAGAACAAAGGGAGAGCAGGAAAGCAATGATTGGCTGACCTGGTGCTGTCTAGGTCAGGCACAGCATTTGGTCCCTCAGCATTTCTAAGTTCTCCTGAATGTGGATGCCTAGGCAGCAGCCCAAAGCCTTTCTCATTTCCATCTCAATCTCCAGGAAGAATTACAATGAGAAAAAGAGCTATTGAGGCAGAGAACAGATTCTGAATACTAAAGTGCATACTAGGCAGGAACAGCAAAAAGAATGAGAGGTTTTCCTTTTGGACCTAACAAAATGTATCAAATTCAAAAGTGTACCATACAAGTTCTGAACTATATAGTATTGTATATTTGAGAAGTTTTTCCAAATTGCTTCAATTATTTTTCATTTCTTCCTTTATTCTTGCATTTTGTAGGCATCACAGGGATATATGAATATGGCATAGTTCCACTCTCGGGGAATTAAATCTAATGAGGGAACCAGTATAAGAGAGGATTCTTGTTACTGAAAGATAACTATTACCCAAAATACCACTTAAAGTTAACTCACAGAGGACAAATTCTGTAGTACGTCTCTCCCTCCCCCAAAGTTCATTTGGGCCTTTAATTGGGAGGAGCTTAGTCTAAAAGAATTTTGTGTAATTATTAACAAAATTTAAGTTGCAACTGATACTAAGGTAATTCATAAAGAACATCTATCATTTCACATATGGCTTTCAAAACATACCAATAAGATCAGTTTTGTAAAAATATTCAAGAGCTTCACCAATTTTCCGGGGGGGGGGGGTCTCTCTTAATCCTGTTACTTAAAACATTATCTTCTGAATCCCCTGTTGTTAACCAAATTTTCACTTGTATTTTAAATTCAAATTAAGACCAGGTATGGTGGCACACTCCAGGATCACTGCCTGGCTACACAGTGAGTTCACAGCTGGCCTGCACTGCATAGAGCCTGTCTCAAAAAATAAAAATAAAAAATAAAATGAATTTTAAACTGATACATCAAAAGTATATGTATTTATGAGGCTCCCTTCAGTTTTAAAGTAGTCTAATTTTACCTATCCTTTGTCAGTGGTTTGTGTGGCTCAAGTCATTTTCTACTATCACTTTATTTCAACTTCATAAAACTCTTCAATTTTCATTTTAGAATCTACCTGTACCATATTGTCAGATGTTAATCATCCTGTCATTGGAAAGGCACTTAGTAACAAAAGAGATGATGAGGACGGTTCTAACGATGATCAGAGAGAAATGTTTGAGTGGTGCCTGACTTTGTAAGTGATCACTCCCCATGGACCACAAATGAACTCTGTATGTCTAATGCAAGAGATGAGGAGGGAGCTATAGGAATTCAAGTAAACAATATTTGTTGAGGGAGTAAATAAATTATTTTATGCAATCACTCAACATGCCAGGCACAGTTCAAGATATTAAAGATACAGCAAGGAACAAAACCAAGCACTATCTTCTAGGAACTTGTCATCACAAACAGGTAGACAAGGACTGAGGAGGCCTCCAAAGAAAAACGGCATCCAAGATGCATCCTGAAGAATGAAGAGTTTTAATAGCAGAACAGAAAAAAGAACCTAAAGCTAAGGGAACAAGATATAACAAGAAATTCAATAAAACTGAAAATCTTTCTAGGGAAATGGAGTAAAGTCAGAAAAGATAATGCTATTCCTGTACACAAAAAATTCACTGAGAGAGAAATTATAGAAATATCGCCCTTTACAGTAACATGTAAAAAAATGAAATACTTAGGAATCAACCTAAGTAAAAATGTAAAAGACCTATATGCTGAAAATTATACTATGCTGAAAAAGGAGATTGAAGAGTATATTAGAAAATGGAAGGACATTCCTTGCTCTTGGTTAGGAAGAACCAACATTGTGAAAATGGCCATACGCCCAAAACTGTTATACAGATTTAACACAATCCCAATCAAAATACCATTGACATATCTCACAGATCTAGATAAAACACTACTAAAATTCATTTGGAAACAGAAGAAACCTAGAACAGCAAAGGCAATTCTAGGCAACAAAAACAAGGCAGGAGGCATCTCAATTCCTGACCTGAAACAGTACTATAAAGCCACAGTGATAAAATCAGTTTGGTACTGGAAAGAAATAGACCTGAGGGAGGATCAATGGAACAGATTAGACACTCAGCCACCTGATATTTGACTACAAAGACACTCAGCCACCTGATATTTGACAAAGGGACTAAATATGTCCACTGGAAGAAGGATAGTCTCTTTAATAAATAGTGTTGGAAAAATTGGCTCTCTACATGCCAAAGACTGAAACTTGATCCAAGCCTATCGCCATGCACAAAACTAAAGTCTAAATGGATCAAAGACCTAAATATTAAAACAGAAACACTAAATCTACTGAAAGACAAGGTAGGTAGAAGTCTTGGAGACATAGGGGTAGGCAGAGAACTCATGAACAAAACGCAAACTGCATGGGAAACACTTCAAAGAATCAACAACTGGGATCTCATAGTATTGAAAAGTTTCTGCACTTCAAAAGAAATCACCAACAGAGTGAAAAGAAAACCCACAAAGTGGGAAAGAATTTTAGCCAGCAACCACTCAAAGGACTTGTGTCCAGAACATATAAAGAATTGAAAAACATCAAGCCCCCCAAATTCAAAGACCCTCTCCAAAAATGGCATCTGAGATGAACACACAGTTCTCAGAGAAGGATATACAAATGGCAAATAAATACATGAAGAAATGTTCACCATCACTGGTCATTCGAGAAATGCAAATTAAAACAGCATTGAGATTCCACCTCACTCCGGAAAGAATAGCTGCCATCAAGAAATCAACTGATAACAAATGTTGGCGAGGCTGCAAGGAAAAAGGAACACTGTAGGGAGCAGCATGATAGCTTCATGGCTGCCGCTCCATCTCTCCCTCCTGTGGGCATCCAGTGCGTCGGCCTACATTTCCCAGGATCCTCTCGCCCCACCCAGGAAATGACAGTGACCCATCCGTAACTTCCCGCCCCCGCTTCTTTATAAGCCAGGAACATTGTTCAATAAACGAGATTTGATTGGGAAACTTCAACTTGCCTCCGTCTCTCTCTCTTCACCCTGCCCCCGCCCCGTTTTCCTTCCTCTAGGGGAAAACCCACGCATTGGTCCGCAGGCCGGATCAGAACACTGTTCCACTGTTGGTGGGAATGTAGACTGGTGCAACCATTATGGAAATTCATATGGAGAATTCTCAGAAGACTAGAATTGGAAGCCCCATTCAATCCAGCTATTCCCCTCCTGGGTATTTTCCCCGAAGAACTGAAAAGTTCATATCACAGTGATATATGTGCACCCATGTTCATAGCTGCACAATTTGTGACAGCTAAATCCTGGAAAGAACCAAGATGCCCATCAACTGCAGAGTGGATGAAAAAGATGTGGCATTTTTATATAATGGAATATTACTCAGCTATAAAAAAGGATGATCTTGAGGCCTTCATAGGTAAATGGAGACAACTTGAGACTATCCTCATCAGTGAAATAAATCATATTTATAAATATCATATTGTGTCTCTAGTGTAAAAAGTAAGTAAGAACTACAAGTGTAATAAAACCAAAATGTGTAATTGATATTGTAAAAAAGAGAGGAAAAGAAAGTGCTCTAAGGGATATAACTGCATGTATGTTTGAGTATGTAAAATAGGTGACCATATTGCTAAATCTTTGTTGGATCTTTGAGCAGAATTGTTTGTAGTCTGTTTGAATGTTTACTATGTACCCTTTAACCTTGTAACTTGAACAACTACATCCAGGATGACATTATGTAATTTATAAATTACTGATTTCTTAGTGGGGCTTTTCCTCATTTTCCTTTTTTTTCTTTTTCTTTCTTTCTTTTAGAATTCTGTATTATTGCTACACTTTTTTGTTTTGCTTTTTTTTTCTTCTCTTTAAATAAAATTTTAAAAATGTATAATTGTTATTGTAAAAAAAGAGGAAATAGGAAGCGCTATAAAAAATATAGTTGCATGTATGTTTAGGTGTGTGGGATTGATAACCCTATTTCTAGGTTCTTGTTGGATTGTTGAACAGATCTGTTTGCACTCTCACTGCCTGAGTGTCCACTTTGTGTGCTTTAGTTTTGTAACTTGAAAAACTATTTCTAAAAGAACAATATGTAATTTATCAACTAGTGATTTCTTACTGTTTATCTTCTTTTATTGAAATTCTGTAATATTTCTACCTTTTTTCTGTTTTCTCTCTCTCTCTCTCTCTCTCTCTCTCTCTATATATATATATATATATATATATATATATTGATAATACTAAAGATGCAGTTTCCTGAATAAAGTCAGAAAAGATGGCGCTAAAGATGCAGTTTCCTGAACAACAAACTAATTTATCCTACCAATAATGTTGGCTTTGGACAGAACAGTTAAAGGATCAGAAAAATTACTCCAGGCAGAATAATGAATAAATGAGAGCAGAAGGACTGTTTGCTAGGACACTTGTTAAGAGGCTATTAAAAGCTTAGAAATTATTATAGTCTAAACCTGTGTAGAAGGAACAGAAAAATAGAAACAAATCTGAAAAAAAACAGAAATTCAGAGATAAAGCTGGCAAGGCTAGATCATTCATTTTACTGGTCATATGAGTTTGATTCAGCAAATATTTATCATACTTTTCCAGGCACTATACTAGGTAATAGAGTACAATGGTAAACAAGAGATGTTAACTTTGACTCCACTGAACAGAGTCTAGACATACAAAAGTCAAATTAGTACAGTATTATAAATCATTATAAATGTCATCACAAAGAACTATAAAGTGCCTTTAAAGATTTTAAGCAAATATTTCACTTAAAAGATTTGTGTAGCTGGCTGTAGTGGCACACATTTGCAAACCCAGCTATTTGGGAGGCTGAGGCAGTAAGATTTCAAGTTTGAGGCTAGTATGGGCAATACAGTAAGACTGTCTGTTGTAGTCAGGGGTTGCAGGGAGAATAACCACACAGAGGACACAGAATTTATAATACTATTTTATGATAGTCACCCAGAGTTAAATACAAGAAAGTGTAAGAAATCTGTCCATTAACACTAAAGACCTAGAAATTCAGCAGAAGGCCTGGATCCCACAACAATGTCCTACATGAGTCCAGCTGAAACCCTAGAGCCCATGACAATGCCTCCCATGAGTCCAACTGAAGGTCTAGAGCCCACAACAATAATTCATGCAAGTCTGTTTAGGGACCGGCACTAGGAAGGTCCAAAGGTTAACAGTGGAAGCTAGAAAGTCAATGCCAGCAGAGTGAAGGATCTGTGCCAGTAGGTTGAGAGCTGTACACTGAAGCCAAGAAGTGGCACTCAAAATAAGGACCAAGGCTCCCCTGAAAAGTACACAGCCATCCTCAGCATCAATGAGGTCCAGAGCTCCTCCGACAATGAGAACAGTCAAGTACATGTCAGGAAGCCAGTGTGACAAGCTTCTCCTGGAGATTAAACAGCATACATCTTCCCCTCCAGAGCCAGGAAGTGATGCACAATGTAAGGAGCAGAGCTCCCCGCAAGTGAACCACAGCCACTCTCAGTAACAAGGTCCCAAGCTCCTCCAATGATGGTGGCTGAATTCATATTGGAGAAGCTAGCCACAACAAGCTCCTCCAGGAGAACCAATGGCTCAAAACAGCAACACTTAGGAGAACCCACAAAGCCACACACTCTTCTCCAGGTCTCTATTTATGCTGGCAACATTCCTCAGATGGGCCATCTACACTCAGTATCATACTGATTTAATTCAGCTGGTGTTAGGTTGTCCACCAGTTTTTAATCCATAACACTGTCTCAAATTAAAAATGGCTAAAGTGCTTCTAGGTTCAATTTTCAAGATGGGAAAAAAAAAAAAGGTAGTTCAGGGGAGAGACTATGAGCTTAGATTATAGGGATGACAATAGACAAGAAAGAGAAGGTATCAAGAAATACGTAAGGAGCACAGTTGTCCAGAGAAACACAGGCTGAGATAGCTACTGAAATAGAATATAACTTAATGCTTGTAGTGATTAGTGTTTCATTGACTTTGTAGGCCTACAGCCAGCAGTCCTATCATCTATACAGAGGATAAGAATACACAGTGTAGCAGCTATGAGGGACCTCCTTCTTAAGATGGAAGCCATTTAATTCCCTATGATCTTGTTTTAAAAACCTATATTGTTTCCATTATTTGGTTTGGTTTGATTGTTTTGTCTTGTTTGATTTTATTATATCTAACAGCATGGGCAGTTATTTCAAAAATGACAAGATACATTATGGCAGCCATTTTAGATTTACTATTGTCTCATTTTGAAGTCCTGTATTACGTTCATTGTTTTATTTTTATTGGTTCTATTCTGTTGTTTTGACTTTGCTATGTGTGATGGTATGGGCAGCTATTTTGAAGACAACAAGAGATATTATGGTAGCCATTGTTGATTTCTTATTATCTTGTTTTGAAATCCTGTATCACTTATACTATTTTATTTTGATTGGTTTTATTCTCTTTAAAATAATTATAAAAAATTAAAAGAAAGTACAGTTGACAAAATTAGGAATGCAGCATACATGTAGACATGGAAGATAACAGAAACATAATAGGAAGACTCTTAAATTTCTGGCTTGAGCAACTAGGAAAAAGGTGTAACTTTCTAAGACAGGATAAGTAGGGCCAGATGAGGTTTCTATGAAAAGATTGAGAATGTAGTTTTAGAGCAGATTAAATAGTGGACCTACCAAGCAGGTTACTAGGCATCAGGCCCACAGTTAAAGACTTAAGCTAGTGCTATCTGGAAAAGTACAGGAGTCACCATATATATGTTGTTCAACAATAGAAAAATTAATGAAATCAAGTAGGTAGAGCATAGTACAAGACAAGAAACTGATCTCTCCCTTGGGACATCCTAGCATTTAAAATCAAAGCACAAAGGTAACAAATAGAAGAATGGCAGGTATAAGAGGCAAACAAGGAGCATGGTACTATAAAAAGACACAAGACATAAAAGATGTCAACCAATCTTGGTGAAGACCTCATCTGGACTTTAAGGGTGGGGGATATATACGCATGGAAAGGGCTATGTTTCTTTTGTTTTTGTTTTGTTTTGTTTTGTTAGTACCAGAGATCAAACTTACGACCTTGACCTTGTACTTGCCAGGCAGGTACTTATGCCCCGAGCTAAATCCCTGAACCCTTTGTTTTTTTATAAGAGATCTGGCACAAGAGAATCATCAGTGGCCTTAGCAGGAGCAGCTGTCATGGGAGTGGTAGGGGTAGAAGTACAATAGGCTGTAGAATAGGAGGTAAGGGACTAGAAGCAGAAGTTGTAAACAGCCATTTAAAGACCAGCCTTGAAGGACAGCAAAGAGTTTAGCTCAAGACTGATATAGGATCTTGGAAGCACTTTAGTTTGATAGGAAAGAGGAAACTGTTTTCCTAAAATACAATGTCTTAATGATGCTATGATAACTCAAAAAAAAATTTAAAGGTAGCGTGAAGAAAAGTTTCTAAGTGAGAACATAGGATGGAACCCAAAAGCATACAGACCAGGACGGCCTTCCCAAGAAAGAGAATCATTTCTTTCACAGTAAAAGAAAGGAGTTTGAAGAAACGCATGGTGGTACACACCTGTAATCCCAGTTTTCATGAGGCTGAGACAGGAGGATTGAGAGTCTGAGGCCAGCATGGGCTACAGAGTTTTCAAAGCCAATCTAGACTACATAGCAAGACTATGTCTTAATAAATAAATCCAAAAGAAAGGTGACTTATTCTTTATTTTGCTGCTAACAGCAAAGCAACTGAGACTAGGCAATTTTTTTTTAACTTTCTTACATGCCACTTTGGTTAGAATATCATATCTACTTATTCATTTAATTCTAATCCAGGTGTTGCTGTGAAATGTACATGTGGTTGACATCTCTAATTGGCTGACTGCAAATAAATGAATTTATACTCCATAATTCACATGCAATTTCACTTACTCAGTTGCAAGACCTTAAAACAAAGCTAGGGATTCCCTGAGAAACAATTCCCCAGTTGGTTCCCCTTCCCTGGTAAAACCCTGACTGATATAATAGTTTTAGGTTAATTATAGAATATCATGTGAAATTTTATAACGAAGACTAAAGAATAATATAATAAAATTAGTATAGGTAAAGAGAAAAGAGCAAACAAACTCTGGTCTATATTATGATTACAATTATTTCAGTAAATTTACATGTACCAAAAAAGAAAAAAAATGTTTGTTAGAATGATAGTATTATGGCTAAATTTTATTAATAGTGCAACAAGTTTGTGAAATAGAATTTGCTGATTTTAATAGAAGTAACACTATCATAACCCTAATTAGAATTGTGAGGTACTTCAAAGAAACTCATTCTAATTAAAGAAAAAAATTACAACCAATTTTGCAACATTTTGTTGAATAAAAATAGACCATATACAAAGTAAATATCCCTTTTAGGGCCTCAATTCAATGCCATTTTTTAGTAAATATAATTCAACAATTCAGATGAAATGAAGAACCACCCAGAATAGCAAAAGTGCTGGTGATCAGTTTAGGAATTTTTTGCACCCTTAGATAGCATCAGAGGAAGCCTTCAACTTTTACTTGGGTCAGAGGTATTTGCACTAAACAAATATAAATTTAGTACACGCAATGAGGTTTTTCTTCCCTATCCTCTCTCTAAAGGACACTGAAAAGATTCTTTTATGTCTGTTGAACTTGAGGAAAATCAAACAAATATTCTTAGTAAAGAAGTTATATAGGCCACAATTTGAATGCTGGCTGTACTTTTTCATTCATTTAAAAAAAAAAAAGTATTGGGTAATGCAGAAGGACCACAAGTCTGAGGCAAGCCCTCCCTCAAAACAAAACAAAAAAAAAGGAAAGAGAAAAATATGTATTAAGAGTCTACCACATGCTAGGCATTGGGAATACAGCAGAGATCCCAAAAAAGATACTTTTTATTTTAAAGAAAACAGTTCTATGTTAAAATTCATCCTCTTTGAGTGGCCCTGCCTTAAAGAGGACTGGGTCTAGGAGGGCAGACAGACATTAATCAAAGCTGTAAATCAGGAAGAGCATAGTTGTTTTGTTTTGTTTTGTTTTTTTATCGGTACTGAGAATCGAACTCATAACCACGTGCTTGCAAGGCAGGTGCTTATGCCGCTGATTTAAATCCCCGGCCCCAGAGCATAGTTCTTTGTAAACAATTAATGATATGAATACCAAACTATTTAATGGTGAGCCATTCTGATATTTGCAACTTATTTTGAAATGCTTCAAAATAATGTGGATTGACAAACAAATTGAGGGACGAGCAGAAATTCAATAAAGCAGACACAGCAATGTATCACAGAATTTAAATAACAAGTCTATGAGTGCTAATGTACATATTCCTCCCAAATATTTAATCATAAAATACTATTATATATAGAACTTGAACATATACAAAAGAAATGTTTCAAGATGAATTTACCTAAAAAAAAAGATATTTTAATGAGAAATTCAATCTTAGATCTGTTAGAGACTGAAAGGCAGGATCAAAACCACTTAGAAACTTGATTAAAAATTTATTTATCCATATTTATTAGTCTGTTTGATATAACACAGTTTTCTGCTCTGAAGACACTAAGCTTAAAAGTGTAGGTTCAAGCCTAAAAAGTTGTGTACACCTGTACACAAATTGTTGTGTACACCTACACCTGAGAGGCTGAGGCAAGAGGATTATAAGCACAAATTCAGGCTGGAGATGTAGCTCAGTGCAAAGACTCTGGGTTCAATCCCCAGTGCCAAAAACAAAACAAAACAAAACAAAAAAACAGTTCAAGATTATCTCTTCATTCTGGTACTCTAGGATGAGAGTTTAAGGGAAAGCTTTGGCAACTAAATGTCTCAGGAACCTGCAATTTTTCTTTTTTAACCTCTAAGTTTTGTTTTTTTTTAAGTCAAGAGAAAACGAAATATCATGAGACTTGACCACACTCAAATGACCAGGTGCAAACACCAGATCTCGAGATAAAAGATATGGATCAAAGAGTTCAATTTAAAATAAATAAGTAAACAAATATTCTAATTTACAATCTCAGCTACATCATAGACAAACCATCTAACCTCAAGCCATCAAGTCTCTTATCATTTGTAAAAACAGGAAATTTTAAGGTTAGAATTCAGCTATATACGAGTGTATATGACAATACTTTCTTTGAAAATAGTGAAATATACAGCAAGCGCAGTGGCACACTCCTTCAATTCCAGCACTCAGGAAGACAGCCTCGACTTTCAGACCATCCTGGGACACATAGTTCAAGGCCAGCCTCAGTTAGTCAGTCTCTGTCTCAAAAAACAAACAAAAAAAAGTGAAATATATATACACGTAAATTGTCTCTAGATTGCTCAAGAAACTTGGACATTTCATGTCACTATGGATTTTTCCACTTTCCTCAGTGTTTTATTTTTCTTACTATTTTATAAACTGTGTAAGTACCTTCTTGAATTAAGCAAAATCTGTCTGAAGGGGCTGGAAGAGTTTATAACTCAGTGGTAGAATACACGCTTAGCATGTTTGAGGCCCCAAGTTCAATCTCCAGCACTAAAAAAAAAAAAATCCTATACTGATATCAAATAAAAACCTCCGACTCTTGACACTGGCCCAGATAATTCTGGATGGGAAATAATCTTAAATGAAAGCAAACATTATAAAATAGTAATTCTCTAGCAGGTGAAAGGGGAATCCGGTATCTTTCCACTCAACCCCCCACCTGAAATTTTAAATTTTCTTGAAGCCCACTGGAAATTGTTATCATAGTGAATCATTGTGCCTGATGAACTATGTATTATAGGAAAAGGATAAGAGCAGACAGAAGACAAGGTTAACAACCACTGTCAGAACATCTGAGCTGGGAAGTTGTCATCAAATGCAACTCATCTATATGATAGCTAAGGGAAATTGAGGCTCAGAGTGGTTAAGTGACTCACTGTAGTCACACTATAATAATCATTAAAATATCTTTAAATTCTAGCTTGATCTCTCTGCTCCTAAACTTACTCAATTGTAAAATGGTAGCTCTTACAGAATTATTTTGAAGAATACATGAAAAGTCAAAAGTAAAGTGCTTGGCACAGAAAATCCACAGTAAAAAGTTTTTTGGAAGGGCTCAGTAGTACAGCATTTGTCTACCATGTACAAGGCCTTTGACTTGATGGTAATAAACCTGATGATTGATGCTAATTTGTTCCTAATCTCTTTCATCTTCAAAATACAATGGTGTTGAGGAACTGTGGGTGACTTGGGAAAACAGAGAGCTCACTACCCTAAACTTAAATTTTAAAAAGATATGAAAGAGACAAATAAAATGCTAATAGTGGTTTTATTCCTACAATAAAATTCTGATAAATTTGTTGGTATTGCTGTCATAGTACAATATTTTTAAAACAAGGAGATTTAAATAAACACAAATTGGAAGTGTACTATCTGACGGTATTTAGGCTTGGTGAATGTCCGTTACCAACTCCTAGAAAAAAAATGAAAGGAAAAAAAAAAGATCTCAGGGTAAGGTGATTTCTAAATCCTAGAGTTAAGGTACCCTAGAGGTCATCTACTTTAAACTAACAGTCAACATCAATCAAGTACTTTCCAGTTTATAAGCTGTTGTGTGTATATCCATGGCACCTGTCTGATTCTTACAAACCTGCAAAGATAAGACAGCTATGTCATAGGGAGAAAAGTACAAACTCAAGAGTCAGAAGGCTCTCCTTTCAAAGCATAGTTGTGCTATATAGCCACAAGCAATTCAATTAACCTGTTTTCTATAAAATGAAAACAGCACCTGTTCTAACCAACCTAGACCACTGCTCAAATAAAGAGAGGTTAGACTAGTGAAAGTGCCCTGTGCACTACTCTAAAGGCCCTTCCACCTAGGCCCTGTTTCCCTCCCTGTTCTCTCCACACCCCACCTCAAGCTCTATCCTCTAAGCATCTAAAACACGGGGCTCCCTAAGCAGATCCTCAAATCTTCCTGCCCTCTTAATTCCTAGCTGCTTGCAGAAGTCTATCCTCTCCTTTTACGCACCCCACCTCCCACCACTGCTTACCACTGCACTTAGTTTAACCCCTGCTCCTACTTCAGAACCCTTCTGAGGTGTCTCTTTAAGAAGACTTAGTAGGCCACCCCCACTTCAAGTACAGTAGATGGTCTTCTTGTAGGTTCATAAAGCATTGCATGCATCTCCATGTGTGATTTTTGTTGCATAACTGTCTACACACTGTTCTCGGGGAAAATACATAAACTCAAGAGTAGGGACTAGGTATGGTTCATCTATTTCTTCAGAGCATTAGCCAATATCTAACACTTAATTTGTATTTAGGAAATGAATTAACTTTAAATGGCAATAAAAATCATTTTCAGACAATAGATATGACATTTATACAAAGTATAAGATAGTGCTCTTAAACACTGCATATTATAATCACCTATAAAACTTCACAAACAGATGTCAAGAAATTTTAAGTGTCATCAGATGTGATGGCATATGCCTGTAATTCCAGGACTTGGGAGGTTAAGGCAGGAAGATCACCATGAGTTTGAGGTCAGCCTGGGATACACAAGCAAGTTCAAGGTCAGCCTGCACTACACAGTGAGACTCTGTCTCAAAAAAAAAAAAAAAAAAAGGAGAGAGATTTTAAGTAAGCTTCTGACAGAACTCAAACAGCTATATTTAAAAAAAAAACTCTTAAATTCAAATGTTGTCAAAATTTAAACCACTGCTATACAGTTATAGCCATGAAATTACAAGCATTCCACCAACCATCTACATAACTCAACATCTTATCATTCTTTTCCACATGTATTATTTTCACAATTCTGTGAATTAAGCATTCTCTTTTCCAAATGAAGAAAGAGATTTGCCTAACTTTAACTTTAGTACTCTTAAATCTTACATCTCCTTCCCTAGAAAATGATAGCTAATATTGCAGTAATACACAAAATGCTAAGACAAGGGTTCAAATGAGGAAGTCTTATAGGAACAAAGGGAAAAAGGAACGCTGGGCCTAAAGACCAAGTGCAGGCAGACAGATGACGGTGAAAGCCACACATATGTTGACATTGTCATTTATCATCCCAGAAGATTAAAAAGGCAGATTCTACAAAAAGAAAAATGTTCTTGTCAGCCTCAGCTGGTATTTAGCCAGTCTGATGGGGAAAGAGCCATGAAAGAAAGCTGAAAGTAGAAAGGTAAAGAAAGCCCCATAAGTAAGAATGGATTTCCCAATGCTACATGCAAATTACTTAACCCTGACTCCATGAATAAGAGCCAAGACATAATGGACTTTCATAACTAAGGCTTCAATCAATTGTAGAGAACTAATCAATATGACACAAAATTGTATTAATGAGGGATTGATGAACCTTTGTTCCTTGTTTAGATTACTATACTATTCCTTGTAGGAGAATAACCTGGAAGATCCTAAAACATAAACAATATCCCCCCACCTCAAAAATGGAAAAATAAGGGAGCAGTTATTCATGAGAAAAAGCTTAAATGTGGGCAGAAAATACAGTACATAATCTTAATAAATTTACGATGGAAAAGGCACAGATGACTCAGAATACTGGTCAGAGCCTGATTTTGCAGCTTCCACAAAGAAATGCTGCCTTCAAAGTCTGCAATCATGAGCATCTGACAAATTATCAGCAATTACTTTTTTCTAGTTCAAACCATAGACTTTGGTTTTCTATGAGGGAAGAAGCAAAAGAGATTAGGAAGCAATCCAAAGGATGTTTCTAGTGTCCCAAAGTTTAGTTTGATAGAGTTCAAAAGTCAGTATAACACAGTGGCAAAAGTAAAGACCTATATCATAATTTTTAAATGTGACTTTAACTCAATATTCACATATTTGCTAATGATGTACCACTGAGCAAGCCAACACTTCTCTGATCCTCTCTCCTAATTAAATTTGACTGCCTATCTCACAAGGCTGCTATGAGGATAAATGAATAACAAATGTAAATGATGTCAATCTGTCTTCACCAATATTTTTTAGAGTCAGGTAAACAGATTTTAACTTTTCTTTTCCTTTATTCAGTACTGGCCATTGTACCCACGGCATCATGCATGCTAAATGAACACTACTACTGAGGTACCTGCCCAGAACTTTTTATTTTGAGACAGGGTCTCACTGAATGCTCAGACTGATCTGGACCTTGCAGATCTCAGTCACCCAAGTGGTGGGATTACAGGTGCATAACACCATGCCTTAGCAAAACATTCCTATACCCTCTGTGCAGAAAATTAAAGGAATGTGAAGATAGCATTAGCTGCTAAAATCAGGTGGACATAGTCTACACACTGAGGTTTGCCACTTACTTGCAGCAAAGCCTTGAACAAATCTACTTTACCAGTATGAACCCCAGCTTCTTTATCTAAAAAAAAGAGATACTGGCAATAAACTTATACTGTTATTCTGAGGGCTGGAAAAAACATACTAAACACCTCACATAGTGTCTGGTACAGAACAGGTGTTCAATAATGTAAGCAACTGTAAATAAGTTTTTAATGCTTAACAACTAACAAATTATGGTTCTCAATGGTTTCTTTTTTTATGTTTTATTCTTTACCTAAAACATTTCTTTTTATTGAGTATTTTACTCAGCTGCTTCACAACCCTGTGACAAGTTACAGCAACCGTTACTATTTCCATTGCGGTTCACACAGAAGGCACAATGGTACAATTATTTTCCCAAGGTCATGCAGTGACAGAGACTAAATTAAGGTCTCATAATTTCCCCACTACTTCATTATTGTTCCACCCTAAGTTATATAACATTACATTTTAAGAATTAAAGAATCTTTGGAAATTAAGCATCTCTTTATTATGTACAATCAAACAAGTTTTCCATCCACTTTCTGATTATGACTTAGAAGCACATAAAAAAAGAGGAGAAAGCTGGGCCTGGTAGCATATACCTGGAATCCTAGTACTCTGTGTCTAGGCTGACACAGCAGGATTCCAAATTCAAGCACAACCTTAGCAAGACCTTGCCCCAAAAATAAAAGATAAAAAGGGCCGGGGATGTAGTTCCTTGCAAAGGCCCTAGATTTAATCCTCAGTACCACAAGGGGGGAAAAAAAAAAAAAGAATTGAAAACTATCACAAATTGGCAAATGCTAATCCTACCTAGATTTTTTAGTTCTCTCCAACATAGCCAGATAGAAACAAAACCAGTAACTTCACACATTATTGTCTTATCAACACACTTGTTTGAAAATGTAACCCTGAATTGAAAAAACAAAATAAAATGCAGCACTTTCCACTTGTATAATCATATTTCTCCATTGCATCCCTTCATTTTAGCACTTACCACACCATGCTATAGTAACCTAGCTCCTTAAGAATTTAAGATTGCTTAATCTAGCTCCTTAAGAATTTAAGATTGCTTAGTTACGTATAGCTGAACATTCTGACCCCATCTAGGGCCTGGCACATACTGAATGGCTCAATAACTGTTTATAACTAATTAGAAGTCACTCTCCCAAAGGGGAGTTAGGAAAAAAGAAAATGGGCATGATATGTTAGGGCTAATAAGAAAGTGAAAGAAACAAACCACTTCAAGGATTTCATAAGGAAGAGAAACTTTTATGTGGAGTCAAACAGGCCCTTGTATGGTTTTAAGTATCACTAGAGAAAAGACAAAAACCACAGGAGACTGGAAACAGTTTCAAGTTTTAAAAAACAGAGTTAATGTACTTATTTAGACTTGTAAAACCAAGTTGCGAATTCCCAAGAAACATTTCTTGGCCTAGAGTATTTCAGTAGTTTTTAGGGTATGGTTAAAGGAAAAAGAATATACACACATAACCTGAAAAATCCTGCAGGCTTTGGCTGGACAGACAGGTGGTAAAAGAAAAGATCAAGCTAAAAATGAATCCCCCAAAATGCTGGGATCTTCCTGAATTTGCATACCAAAGTGCGGTTCCTCTTTATTATTCTTGAATAAAACCCCAATGTAACAGTGGATGGTAAATATGACCAAACCATGGATTCATTCAACAAATATTTGAATGCCTGCTATGTGCAGTCACTATGCTAGGCACTGGACTTAAAGCAATGAACATGAACCAGCAAAACTTCATACTCTCAAGCAGCTTTCATTCCAGTGGGAAGAGATATATAATGGACAGTTAGAAGGATGCATGGATGGATGCATGATGGTTGGATCTGACGGGGATGGGATGGATGGACTGCTAGGAAGTAAGTGCTATGTAAGAAGGGAGCAAACTGACAAGATGCTAGTTTTATCAAGATCAGAACTTTTAACCTAATAGTTCTTAAACTTTTACAAGCATCAGAATCTCTTGAAGGACTCAATAAAGTAGAATTTTCAGGGTCTCCATCTCAGTTTTCCATTTGTAGGTCTGAGATGAGACCCATTAATCTGCTCAAAGATCCCATGTTATGCTGACTCTGCTGGTCCAGTGATCACAATTCTGAGAATTATTCCAACCCCAAAATAATCTATCTCATGGGCTTGGACTCAGTCTTCATTCATACATTCATTCAAACTCAAAGTTCCTGGAACTTTACTTGACACTAAAACTCAAGAAATTCGTAGAATAATGGAAAAGGCAAAAAAACAAACATAATTGCAGAGTGCTACAAAGGGCTATATATGAGTGCTATAACATGAGCCAGAGGACAGAAAAACAAATCATTTCATGGGAAGAAAAGGAGACTACTTCCCAAAAAGGGGCTACTTCCCAAAGATCAAACAAAGACTTCTCCACAGGCTAGGAGGGGGTTAGAAAGCAGGCATTCCAGGTAAACAAAACAGCACAGGATGCAAAAGCAGAGATGAAAAAGTTGGTAGAATGGAAATGTGGAAAAGAAGACTGCAAAGACAGGTAATGGTCTGACCTCCAAGAGCTTCTATTTCATGTGGATTCTGAAATTAATCCTTTGACAATGAACAGTTAAAGGGAGGAAGCGCTGATGTGATCAGGTTTTGTTTTACAATGATCATTCTGGATGTATAAGCGCCTTCTTTTGAGGCACTGCTTCTTCCTAGCCTCAAAACACATGTTCAGTAAATGTATATTGAAATGAACTGAATGAGCTTTTTATCAAGTGCCCTCTTACAGATGAGGGGCCAGTCACCTTTCCTGCAGGGTTCACTTTGGCCAAGACAAGAGTCATAAAACAGGTCCAGCAACCTCAATTACTGCACATTACTCTCCTTACAACTTGAGTCCCCCACAGGGCCTTCACTGTTTACAGGTCTACCTCGCCCTCTAGACTTTGAGCTCCTAGAAGATAGAGAAAGTCTTAAGACTCTGGATCCTCATAGCCTTTTGCAGGAAGATTGAACCACAATAGCTATCCAGGCTTCAGTAAAGCTAGATAAAAGAATGACTAAATAAGCAAATTGACCAGATAGACCCATGAGTCCAGGTAGGACCTAGGTTCCAAGGTCCTTTCCCAACAGTCTTTTTGAGAAGCAGTTTCTAGTTGAAGTGGGGTGGGTTTTACAGTACCTGATTTAGGAATTCCACACAGAAACAAAAATGTTCTAAATGCAGTGGTAGAAAGTCCACAGAGGCCACAATGGAGAGCGGTCTGCTCTACCTGAGAAGATGGAGGGGATGGATGGAAGCAAAGATTACACAGATTCTTCAGTGTAATCTTCAAAGCTGAGCAGGCAAAAGCTATTTGTCTGTTTCTGGGACACAAAAGCAAACTCTTGAAACTTTTAAGGCTGGAAGTGACCTATTCAAGGTCACGGAGCAAATAAGTCACAAAGACAGAAGAGGCATCTGGTACCAGTGACTTCTGTTTTCTCCTGACAGAATTCAGGGCCCAAAGACACATAAAGTAAAATTAATGGTAACAGTTCTTAAAACAAAGGCAAGACTAATGAATTTGAACTTTTGCCGGTAATCACAGTACTCAGAACACAGTCAAGTACAATAGAATTATTGAAAGAACTTAGCGAAGAAAGATTCTGTTCACACCAAAAGTACACCCAACAGTTCCCAAGCGTTCTTCCGAAACCCTTTCAGTAACATCTACTGCTAACACATTCAAGATAGTGAAGGCTACAATAATCACCACTTTTGAAAGAGAGTAGCATACGTGAAACGACTCTGGTTCTCCTTTCCAGTCTGTTTTTAACTTCCCAAGCACGGATATGCGGGGTGGGGGAGGGGCCGCTCAAGTCAAAGACCTCGGTCTTATTTTTCCAAGGGTTGAACCCTAAAAGTGATTCCCCAATCCTGGGTGGAGTCATCTTTCACGCAGAGTGAATCGCGAGCCTCGGTGCTAGGTTTCCTCGTCGCGGGCCAGCGCTAGCACCGGAGGACCGCAAAGTTCGGGAGGGAGTCGGTCCGGGTCCGGAACCTGTCCACCCTCCCGGCCCGGCCCAGCGCCTCGCCGCCCTCGCCCGCTCTTGGTGCTCTCGGCGCCCGGCGGGCGCACCGCACTTGCGCCGGGGGCCTTTGTTGCCCGACAGGAGCAGCCGGCCTCGGGGCGGCGCCCGCCTCAGCTCACCTGGCGCCCCCGCCCCGCCGCCCAGTTCCCCGCCGCGGGAAGGGACGGGCCCGGTCCAGCGCCACCCTGCCGCTCCACCCCGCTCCCCGCACCGGCCCTGACCCCGACCGCCACGGGGCCCGGGGAGCGCGCGGGAGGCCGGGTCTCACCTTCCACGCTCCCTCGGCTGCGCTCGGCTCCTCCTCCTCCTCCGCCCCGCCGGCGGCGACCCGGCCGCGGGTGAGCGCGCGAGTGTGCGCGAGCAGCCGCTGCACGCTCCCTCCCACTCGCGCCGAGGGCCCCTCAAGACCGCGGACCCGCGAGGGAAGGGACGGCGAGGGCCGGGAGCGAGCTGGGCGGCGCGGGGCTGAGCGCGGCCGGGATGCGAGCGGCTCGCCGGGTGGACTCCGAGGGAGGAAGCGGGAGTCGAGGGAGCCGGAGCTGTCTGAGGAGAATCTCAGAGAACGGGGACGAGTGTGAAGGGAACGCGTCTATGAGGCGGCCGGCTGGGCCCTGCGGGCGGGAGGCGGACGGGCCGGTCGGCGGAGGGGGCGGGGGAGCCCACCGCGCAGCCAGCACCTTCGGCTGCAGCTGCAGCGCGCAATTGTGCGCCGCCGGCCGCCTCGCCCACCAGCCCCGCCCACTCCCCGAGAGGCCGCGGCGCCCGCGAGCCCGGCCCGCCCCGCCTCCCGCAGGTGGGAGGGGGCGGGGAGCGCCGGACAAACCTCGGTGAGCCAGGCCAGCCCAGCGAGGGGAGGCTGCAGCGATGACGTCATCCACGCATGACGCAAGAGGCCGGGGAATCACCCGGCTTCCGCATGACGTCACTGGATTCGCGTGGATAGAGCTCTCCACCTGCCCTCTGTCTTGTTGCGGGCTGCTTTGAAGCCGCTTTTGTCCCGGCAGGTTTTTGGACTAGTTTTGGGAAACTTCGCGGTGTACTCGGGATCCAAAGAGGCAGTTTGGAGTGCTCTTCAAGGTATAAAGCATTATTAGCTCATTGCCTAGAACTGTGCTTGAAAACTATCCCGTCTCCTGTGATCTCAAATCCAGGCATCATTATTCTATTTGTTTTCTTTGGGTAGGAAGTTGGCGCAGGAGCGCAAAGAGGAGGAAAGAAATTATAACGGAGAAGTTTCAACTGCCCTTAATTAACAAGAACAAATAGGCTCCCTTTTTTGTTTTTCAGCTACCATGGAGGCTACTTTCAGCCCAAACATTTGTCCAGAACTTTCCAATACCTCGTAAATAATATAGTTTGCCCTGCTATACAGTACGTCAAATTCGACTTGTCCAAAACTTAATGGCATTAT
Organism: Hydrochoerus hydrochaeris; assembly: GCA_004027455.1. Taxonomy (NCBI): domain Eukaryota; kingdom Metazoa; phylum Chordata; class Mammalia; order Rodentia; family Hydrochaeridae; genus Hydrochoerus; species Hydrochoerus hydrochaeris. The sequence goes on along the minus strand of PVLA01000426.1, from coordinate 315,629 downwards.
TGGCAAGAGTCTAGAATCAAATCGCCTTGCTTCAAATCAGCGGTATGAATGTCAGTGACAGGACCTTACAATTTATGTCATTTATTTCTTCATACTAATACGTACTATATTAACAGGTCTCTCTAATTCTGTTTTACTACAATAGCGATTGCAATTTAACACGTATTATTCAAATGTTGCCTATTGCTTTTGTCAATTTCCCCCATATTTGTTTCTCTTATGTTCTTTCCTGACCTCAGCCAATGGCCCTCTATCCAATAGCCCCCAGTGCCAGAAACCTAAATATAGATCGCCAAGTCTTCCTCTGTCAGTATCCCTATTAGATTGGTCTTCAAGGTCTGTAGCATTTCCTACTTTTTTTTTAAGTCCTTGGCCTTCTCTTCATTCACAACTACCACATCCAGACAAACTTCAGTCTCTCCAAATCCAATCTATTTCTCTCAACTCATCAGTAGAGTAGTCTTTTAGATCCACAAACCTGTTGATGTCCTTCCCTGTTGCAGCACTTTTTGAAATGCTTTTATTGCTTTCAAGATAAATGTCCAAATTCCTTCACTTGGCACTTCCCACCTAGCTGCTTACACCAACCTTTCTAGCTTTACCTTACACTGTATCTTTTGCTTCAGGAACACCAAAATATTACATAGTTAACATTCTTTGAACACTATTTCATTACTGAGCTCTTCCCTCCCTATCTGACTAGCCAACACCTATTCATTCTACAAAGCTGGACTCAGATGTCACATTCACTTATTTATTTGACTAATATTTCTAAAGTGTCCTAGAGCCTTAACAATGCTGTAATCCTCTAGTACTTCCATGTCTTTTAAGGCACCTGGTACAGAGTGTAATAACTGCCTTTGTATATGACTCCATCTTTTCCTTGAGAATAAGTCATCTTCATACCCATATGTCCAGAAGCTACAGCAGTGCTTCTTGATACATGGTAGCAATCAGTTATTAAATGGTATCAAATAAATGTTCATAGGGTAATAAGTACAACATAATGTTGTGAACACTTTAGAAACACTATCTCCTTAAATCTGTAAACAACTCTTTGAGGGTCAGGGATGTAGCTCAGTGGCACAGACAATGCCTGCCTGGCAAGCATGAGGTCCTGAGTTTGATTTGTGCTACCAAAATAAATAAATAAGCAACTCTTTGAGGTGAGTACTACTGTTCTTCTCTCCATCTTATTGTTGAGGAAACTGAGGCACAGAGGAGTGCAGTAACAACTCAAGCTCATAACCTAGTAAATTGATTCTAATCTAGACCATCTCTGTGTAGTCTTTCTGATAGGTATAATAATAAATGGTTCCTCTGAAATGTTCACATTTGATCTGTGAAAAATCTGAGTATGATATCTTCCATGACTGAAAGAACTTTGCATGTGTGATTAAATTTAGGATTTTGAGATGAGTCTGCTTCCCTGTTCTTGGGAAGCAGACTTCAGAAGAGGGAAAAGACAAGAAAATGGTTTTCCTTTGAAGCTCCAGAAAGAAACAGAACCTGGCCAACACCTTGATTGTAGCCTACCAACATCCATTTCAGACTTCTGAAAATGTGCATTGTTTTAAGCTACTACCAGTGTGATAATTTGTCACACTATGCATAGGAAAGTAATACAATCTCCAATCAAGGACAGGGCTGCTTTATGTTAGTAAATGGGAGGATCATACTTCCTAGTGTTTGGGTCCATCCAAATGTGCCATCCCAAGTCTCAGAGATTCACTTCCTCCCAACAGGAAATGACTTTAGGATAAGAGAAAATTGAAGAGACCTTTAGTGCCCTAACTACCACATTCTGGGTCTCACTTTCAGCACAGTTAACTGTCTAACTACAGAAGAATAGAAATTTTTAAAAATCTTTCATGGAGGTTTTCTGGATTTCACACAGTGCCCTAAATTGATAGATGAATGACAAAAACCTGGAATTTTCTTTCTTCAAAGCTTTTAAAATTGTTAACAAAATCCAGCCAACTCCACAAAATTATAATTAACATTTTCCTCATACTATTCGAGGGCTAGATCATGCTTTCTTATGGGGAGAGAGGGATGAGAGCATTCCCAAGAGAATGGAAATTGGTACTTAGGTGAGCAAAGGAATTTAGGATTTTTAAATTTATTTATACATTGTAATTTTAGATATTACAATGATTTGTGACCTCTGAAGTGTCAAACAGTAATTTGAAAACCAAATCTTACTACCATTTCATTTCTTTGGCTAGGAAAACAGTATTTTTCCTCCCTAGAAGGGCAATACTGAATAAACAGGTGAAACTCCCTATGCTTAGGCTGTTGCATAATTTAATGTAGTCCTTCCATTTATACTTTACTATCAGATAAAGAGCCTTATTTTTTCCTGGGCATTGAACCCAGGGTATCTGCATAGAACTACATCCTCACCCTTTTTTATTTTGAGCTGTCCAGCCTGGGATTGAACTTGTGGTGAGCCTTAGTCATTGTGATAGCACAGGATGTCAGAGGTTATTGCTGCTGAACTATCAACAATGGTGTCCTTGTTACCATCCAATTGGTGACTTAGTTGCAGAACCTGATCTTGAGAAGTAAGTTATCTAAGTTTTGGTCTCTCAAAAACTAGAACCCATGATAAATACTTGAAAACACATTGTTCATTTAGAAATAATGCCAGAAAACAAAAGTGAGACAGGGGAAAGGTAAAGCCAATTGATACAATGTTATTGAAGGTCTCATTTCCACCAGAAGCATGCACAATACCTCCCAGAAGAGACTATCTGAAAGATAAGAGCTTTTGTATCAGTCATTTTACCATCATTGGGACAAAATACCTTCCACTTGTAAGTTTAAAAAGGAGAACTTATTTGGCTTTGGCTTATAGTGGGTTTAGTCCATAGTTGTTTGGCTCCAAAGAATAGTGGAAGGGCATGACAGAAGATAGCTGCTCACCCCCATGGCAGCCACGAAACAAAAAGAAAGAGGAGGAGTCAGGGACAAGAGTGCATCCTTCCAGGTAACACTGCCAGTAATCTACCTCTTTTAACCAGGCCACACCTTTGAACACATCAGATATATAGGAGGACATTTTGGATGTAAACTATAACAGCTTGGATTCCATTCCTCACTGGATAAGGATTTTCCCAGAGTTATTGCCCCTGGACTTTGGAGCTTAGTTTGCAAGTCTTTGTCACAAGCTACCACAGATGCCAGAGACGTTCTGAGGCAGACTAAGGAAAAATGTGAGATGGACATGAGGTGACACACTGGCACCATGAGGAGAACTGGAACTGTCCACTGCAACTGCAGCTGAAATTACACGTAGATTAGGAGACAAAAACCAGAAGTATTTATCACAAACGGATTGTTTTACTGATAGGTTTACCTTATAAGCTATCAATAGGAGATAATGACAAATCCATTTTCCAAAATAATTGAACTTATATGTATTCTTGCCAGCAATGTATAAAAACTTCAGTTATTCTACAAGGTCACCAATAGTTGGTTTTATCAATCTTTTTTTTTTTTTCATACCGGGGATCAAACTCATGACCTCACATTTACCAGGTAAGCGCCTGAGCCACTGAGCTAAATCCCCAGCCCAATCTTCATTTCTTTCTCATTCTAGGTAATATATAGCAATATTGTATTCTTATTTTAATTTGCATTTTTTCCCATCACAAACAGGATTTTGTCACTGTTAAAAATCTGAATTTTAATCCCTGAACCATGGCATTCAGAGAGCTTCCAGACTGTGGACACATGGATGTGCCAGCAGGATGATGGTCCCCACCTTGAAGAGGACTGAAGCTCCTGTGCCCACAACCCTGCTGGACCTCACCCTGTTGTACATCTTTATTGGCTGCTTACCTGTATCCTTTATGTTACCCTTTATAATAAACTAGTAATCATAGAAAGGTGAAAAAAATATGAATTTTAGGCCATTTGCAGACCAGGAATAGAGAGAACAAAGCCACATCAGGAAGCAAACACACACCGCCCTGTCTGGGAACCAGCTCCATGCGCAGGCCTCTGGCAGACTGGAACAGACAGACCCCAGCCCCTTTTGGAATACAGGCTAGCTAGTCAGAAGTACCCACACCCCCACATCTACCTCCCCCATAAGTGCCTGGTTTATCCAGAGAAACACAAGCTGTAATGATAGCTATGGAGGTGAAATGCAATTGGATGCCTGTGGTGCTTTGGTGTTTCACTAACATTGCAGGTCTATGGCCAGTGGTCTGTTCATAGGTTCAGAGGATAGTAGTACGCAGTGTAACATCTAGGGGGATCTCTTTCTGAGGGTTGCAGCCATTGTTGATTCTCTATGGTCTTGTTTTGGAAGTCCTATATCGTTTCCATTGTTTTGTTGGGTTGGGTTTTATTCAGTTTTATTATGTCAAATCCAATGGCAGATGCAGCCAAAATTACACATAGATTAAGAGGCAAATAAATACCAGAAGTATTTAACACAAACTAGTTGTTTTACTTATAGGCTATTTCAAAGATAGCAAGATATATTATGGTAGCAATTTTGGATTTACTATAGGCTTGTTTTGAAGTCCTTTACTGCATTCTTTGTTTTGTTTTTATTGATTCTATTCTGTCCTGTTTGATTTTCACTATACCTGAAGTTATCTGCAGCTATTTTGAAGACATCAAAAGGCATTATGGTAACTATTGTTGATTTTGTAATGTTTTGAAGTCCTGTATCTTTCACACTGGATTGTTTTGATTGGTTTTATTGTTTTATGCTCTTTAAAATAAAAAAATTTTTTTTAAATAATTAAAAATCTGAATTTTAAACAGACTCTTGGACTGGTGATTCAAATCCATCAGTTTGTTCAATTTTAGCACCAGTCTTTTCCCCGGTAGCTCTTCCAGGGCTGCTACCCTCACCATGAAGTTTTCCCATGAATTTTCCTAGTTCATATTTGGACCTCTTCAGCATTTTACTTTTCTAATGAAGGTATCATGAAGAAGATAAATACACTGGTAAGCCTTTTCAATGTCTTTCCCATGTTGTATGGAATCAATTGATTGACCACTTCCTTAATGCCATTTGTCTGCACTTTTGAGGTCTTGATTTCCATCATCTGGATTTTACAAGTCTGTGGGTGCTAAGCATATGAAGTCTTCTGTATTCGATTGCCATGTTTCTTAGTTAAAAAAGAACAAAATAATAATTAGTAATCTTAACATAAACATGAGCTTCAATCATGGTCTGCCATTTTTTCATCGTGGAACACATTTTGTAAAATTCATACCATAGAAACTCATTGCAGAGTCCTGTACGAGTCCATATCAGGAAGCTGAAGGCTCTATGTTGGAAGACTAGAGTCTGAGCCTGAAAGCTGCAAGCCTAGAGATAGTTTCCAGTCAATGGCAAAGGCTGGAGCTCCTTCAAAGAAGCAGAAACAAGGCTTTCTTCTTCTTTCCCTTTTTATTCCACCGAGGCTATGAGCCTACTGGTTGGTGCCACCCACACCCAGGGTAGTTCTTCCCACTACAGTAAGTCCATCATCCACACACACCCAGATCTGAGCTAAACCAATCATCTAAGTATTTCTTACTCAAGTTGACCACAGTTAACTATCACAGTAAAGTTTTAATTTTCTAAATGCAGCATCATCATTCTGCAGATCAGAAAGGCTTGCTTCAAACACATGCCTTTGTGCCCACCCAATGCAATTTTGGCTCCTTGATTTCCAGTGACTACTATTTTTTTAAATATTTTTTGTATTTAACATAGCCTGTACCTTCACATAATAACATGCTTTCTTAGAAAATAGATCAATCACTGTTTTCTTGGTTCCCCTTTGTGTGTGTGTGTGTGTGTGTGTGTGTGTGTGTGTGTGTACTGGGAATCAAACTCACAATCTTGCACCCACCACGCAGGCACGTACACTGCTGAGCTAAACCCCAGCCCTTGGTTCCCTTTTTGTCACCTTTCATAAGGTGGTTTTTGTCTACTACCATGGTGCTGCTCAGAGAGCCAAAAAGATAATTTGTAACCTTTTGCTTACTAATGAGGTTGGACAACTGCACATCAGTATATTGGTCTCTTGGATTTTTTTTTTTGGTGTGTGTGTGTGTGTGTGTGTGTGTGTGTGTGTGTATGAAGTGTCTATCCAGGTCTTTTGCTCAAGTTTTAAAATCAACTTTATTGAAATGTAAGTTATAGGGGCCAAGGATATAATTTAGCAGTATAGCACCTGCCTGGAAAGTATGGGGTTATGAGTTCAATCCTCAATACCAAAAAAAAAAAGTAAAAAGGAATATAAGTTACATATTAAAATATAATATAATACACTCCTTCAAGTGTTTAGCTTCATGAGGCATGACAAGTGTTTATACCTTTGTAACCATTAACAAATTCCATCTGATATAAAAAGTTCCCCTATACCTTTTATAGTCAACTCCGACAATCAAAATAATCTGCTTACTGTAACTATAATTAATTTTGCCTGTTGTAGAATTTCATACAAAGAAAATCATATAGTAAGTACTTCTTTGTGTCTGGTTTCTTCCTCCTGCTTCCCCCAACCCTTGGCCTTTGCTCTTAAACTCTTATATATAATTGTACATTACCTTCTAAATGTACTTTTGATTTGCATTTCTCTGATGGCTAAATAGGCTGGACATTCTTTCATACATTTTTTAGTCATTGTACTAATTTTGAGAAATGATTGTTCAATTCATTTGTCAGATATTGTTGTACCGTTCATATTGTTTGTTTGGTGTTTTTTGTTTTGTTTTCTTTTGAGTTTTTAAAATATATTCCAGACATTAATTTTCTGTTGGATAAGTAGCTGGCAAGATTGTCTCCCATTTTGTAAGCTTTCTCTTCACTTTGTTAATTATTTCCTTTGCTGTGCAGCTTTAAATTTTAATGTAATTCTATTTGATTCTTTCTATTATTTCCTCTGCTACTGGAGTTCTGTTCAGGAAGTCTTTACTTTCACCTATGCAGGGAGTCAGTTCTGTTCTATTGCAAGGAGCAAAACTGTTCCATACCTCAATACGGGAAGAACAAAAAGGATTCTCCCTTGCTCCATCCCCTAATTCTTACTTGGCACCATTGTCCTATGTTACATTTTCTGACTTTGCATGAATGTTCACATTGTATGCAAGTATGTTGTTTGGTTTTTTCCACCAGAATATTAATCTCCATAAAGACAAGAATGCTTATTTTTTCAGGTGTTTTCTAAGACACTTTCTTTTTTAACTGCTACCCTCACCAGGAAATACAACCTATAAATGAAATAGACACAAGTTTCAGTGCATCACTGTGGGCCCTGGGTGCATACAGCTCCTCAAAACACTGAGTTTGTGTGTGCTACCACCACACATGCACATACACATATGCAGTGGTGGATTTTCTTAGTGTTTTGGCTTCTAAGAACAGAATGGATATGTTTGGTTAAATGTCTGGCTGCCTTGACTTTCTCTTGTACTTACCTTGAGACAGACAAGAAACGCTTGATTCTCCACTTTTTCCAGACAGGGGCATGCTTTGGCTGACAACTCTCATGCCCCTCCCCCTTGCTTCCCCTTCCTTCTCCACTGGGCTCCTGAGAGTGGACAGAGGCAGTTTTCCTCAGAGTCTATCCTACCCCTCTAGGGTTACCTTAAGGCTGCTCTCTGGGCTGCTTTGACAAGAGGTCTGACCTGGCTGTCAGCTGCCATGCCCCTCCCATGCTCCAGGCCAATCCACACTGCCACTTTACTACTGAAAGAGCAAGGTAAGTCTGGACATTATTAACATCCCTAGGCCCAAATAAACCATGATTAACACAGGTAGCCCTCTTAAAAATTTCCCAGTTTGGGTCCTGGTATTTTTTACAGACACAACAGCTCTCAAACAGCCCTGTCTCCTGACTTTGTAGTACCACCACCATGACACTTGCAGTTATCCTAGACAGCATAACCTGCATCAGAACATGTCAGCCCGGATGGAACAGGGCTTGAATTTGAGCTAAGCAGTAGAGTTCAATTTGGACCAATCAGTAGGCTCAGTTTTGGAAGACTTGAGATTAGACCACCTTGGACTAATCACCAGCTTGAATTTGTTTTTTGTTTTTTTTTTTATTTAAAGAGAGGGGAAAAATAAAGCAAAACAGAAAAAAAAAGGGTAGAAACAATGCAGAATTTCAAAAAGAAATGAACAGTAAGAAATCACTAGTTGATACATTACATATTGTCTCCTTGGATGTAGTTGTTTAAGTTACAAATACTGAAGCATACAAACTAGACATTCAAACAGTGAGGCTGCAGACAGTTCTGTTCTCTGATCCAACAAAAACTTAGCAACATAATTATCAATCCCATACCCTTAAATATACATGCAGTTATATCCTTTAGAGCACTTGCTTTTCCTCATTTTGCTTTTTAAGTCCATTATCTGTTTAGTTATATCATGTTTCAGGTTGCTCAGTACCTTACTGATCTGTTTCATTGTTGTTATTTACTTTTTTATTTTTTCTTATTTATTATTTTTTATTTAATTTATTTATTTTATTTTGAAGGTAGTAAAATACAGCAGAACAAGACAAGAGATAGCCACTGAGATAGTGCAGTGAAATTGGTACAGAACCTCACAGCAGGTTACCGGGATAACAGCAATAGGTACAATAGTATATGTGGTTTTCTTCACAATAGTTGTTCCTTCAATCAGGTAGAGCAATATCGAAGGAAATACCAAAATTATAAAAACAGAATATTGAATAGAGCAATACCATTGATCAGAACAGTACAAAATAGAGATAAAAATATTTGCCTTCAAAGAGATGGCAGAAGAAAATCCCCTTTATTTGCTATATTGCCTATAGTCAAACTCGCAAGACATGCTCAGATCTCTGGCTCTCACTTGCTGGGGGTGAGGGGAATGGAGGGATGTTTGATTCTTAGGCTGCGCACCGGTAGGCTCACAACTGCCCACTAGGGGGGTGAACTGGCTGCCCATTTTCCCAGCACCCTAAGGTCCAACATGGTGCGTAGCGGGTCTCAGGAAATGCTGATATGGTTCTTGCCCGGGGGCGGCCGCGGCTTGCCAGGCCACAGCCACTTACCAGAGAAGCATGCTGGTGGCTGCCAGTTTTCCCAGCACCCCACCAGGTCAAATTTGGACCAATCTTAAGCCTACAGCTAAGAGGGAACTGCAGGACTTCCCTTGCAGTTCTTGAGTATCCTTTAGCACAGGATAAACAAATCTTTGCTCCTGTGGTCCTGTAAATCATCTTGTGACTTACTTCTCCAATAGTATGGGCTCAGAAATTCTTGTAAATCTACTTGGGATTTTTATCCTGAGTATTGTAGATAGAGCAGTTACTATAGATTCCAGGGGCTATTAGTCCTTAAAAGCTCTAGAGACCAGCAGCCAGTGAAGATCAGAGAACAGCAAATGACAGAATCAGCCAATGGCTTCCAGCATTAGCCAGCATCAACCAGTGGGGGCCCAGAGATGTAACATAAAGGGCTTAGAGGGATTGTCACTGAAAACCAAGTTCAGTTGACTAGCAGAGTTGTACTTTTTCATTTCGTGATTTCTCAGTCAAGGAAACAACAACAACAACAACAAAAAAAAACCTCTCAACTATTCACCATTCTACATGAGCCAGCACTTCCATTCTCTACTTCCTCATCTGCTTCTGAAAGTGGCTGGAAGGCCTCTGAACACATGTGTGAGATAAGCAAGCTTTGATCATAAGTGAGTGAAAGAAGTTTGCTAGCTTGGGAAAATTAGTTATAATCAGCCCATGAAGATGAAAACTCATGAACACAAAACTCATATGACACAGCTGAGTCTATGTAGCTCAGGATTCTTACAATCCTCCAACCTTTAAAAAGATTTCTTGTTGTCTCAGCTTCCTCCCCACTCTCATTCCCTATCTCATGAAAATCCAAAGCCCTCCTCAAGACTTTAGTTCTTTCCCAGCAACTTCTAGTACCTGCCACCTGGTCTCTGGACTTATGGGCTCTCCACCTCTTTCTCTGTATTGCAGTGTGGATTCTAAATTGCAGATTCTCTATATTGCAGATTCAAAACACAGCCCCTTCAATTTTTACCAAAAACCCATTCACAAAGAACCGTTGTCAGGTTAGTAGAATTTGCTGAAAATCTGGGGGATAAAGGAGAAATTCAGGAAGAAATGCATCATAGTAAAGCAATTCCAAATGGAAAGACTGCACCCACCATAGGTAGCTCCCTTGGTCCTATACCCCTCTCCATCATGTTGCTTCCTGTCTTTCTTCTCTCTTCATTCTTCTCTCTGTGTGGGCATCTTTTCCCTGTGTCTGCCCAACATTCATTGAATTTGTGTGCCTCTTCTTTGGCAATAAGTAACAGTTTTCCTTTGCTTTTTTTTTTTTAATTCCTTCTCTGAGGTGACCTGAGCAGGGCTGACACTATGCTGTTCCAGTGTTCTAAATGAGTGACCAAGCCCAGACCTCAGAGAATCCCATCTCCAGGGTCACTCTGTGTTCAGGGAGAGTTTTGGGTTATGTTAGTGAGTGAAGGACTCCTACTGGTCACTGGTAGGAAGGTCACTGGTAGGATGGTCATGTTGCTAGTGGCCATCTTTGCCACCACATGTACACAGGGCCTACTTAAGACTGAATTATAAGCCTTCATGTATCAGGCTTCATGGTACATTCCTGAATGCCAGCACTCTGAGAGGCTGACGCAAGAGGATCTCAAGTTTTAGCCCAGCCTGAGCCATTTAGCAAACTCCTGTTGAGAGAAAGAGAGAGAGAGGAACTCTCCAGTACAGGGTATGGTGGGAGAAAGAAGAAATGAAAGAAAAAGAGAGAGAGGAAAGGTGAATCACAAAGGAAAATCAAAGCATGGAAAGCACTCTGAAGTGGCTGAAATGGGATAATCAGTGGAATCCAGGAGTTCAAGATCAGGCTAGGCAATATAAAGAGATCCAGTCCTATGACAAGAAAACTCAAATAAGAGACAAAGCTTGACTCTCTGAATATAAGCATGTCTGACTAGATGCCTGTTTTGTTGTTGGTGGTGGTGGTGGTAGTAGTGGTGGTTGTGTTTGAGGGTTTTTTTTTTTTTCTTAACATAATTTTTTCTTTTTTGTGGGGGTAGGACTGGGAATCAAACTCAGAACCTTATACTCGCCAGGCAGGCACTGTTCTACTGAGCTGTATCTCCAGCTCCCACCCTTTTTTTTATTTTTAGCCACATTGAGTTAAGTTTCTCTCATTTGCAATTGTGAGAGTCCTGAGCAATACCCTCTTCCTTTCTTCTTTTTTCAGAAATAGTAAACCAAACTCTTCTTTTTGCTTTATGCAAAGCAGATTCCCCTCCTCTAAGCTGGGCATCTACTGACATCTGAGCCTGCTGGTCATTTCAAAGTGTTTTCATAAAGATAGTCCTCTTCTGATGATATATATTTGTGTCAACCATTAAGATAAGCTCTTTCTCATTTTGTGCCCCAAAATGGTTTTGTTTTGTTTTGTTCTGTTTCTGAGGCAGGGTCTTGCTATGTAGTCAAGGTTGGCCTCCAAGTCACTATGTTGCCCAGGCTGGCCTTGAAATCACAGTGATCCTCCTGCACCAGCCTCCCAAGTATTACAGGTATGTGCCACCACACATGGATGTTGCTTTTCAGTTTTTAATCAAGAAATATTTATTTAGAAACTCTAAGCCAGGCATCAGGCATATAGGAAGCTATAATACTCTGTTGATAAGTTTCCCAAGTCATTAAAAACACTTTGAAAATGTGTATTATTATTATTATTATTATTATTATTTGGTACTGGGGATCAAACTCACAACCTCGTGCTTGCCAGGCAGGCACTTAAGCCACTGAGCTAAATCCCTAGCCCAATGTGTATTATTTTTAAACAGCACAGATATACACTCACACAGATGGTTTTGAAACTAATCCCTTGGGCCAGGGATTTAGCTCAGTGGCACAAGCACCTGCCTGGCAAGTGTGAGGTCATGAGTTCAATCCCTGGTACAAAAAGAAGAAAGAAAGAAAGAAGAAAGAAAGAAAGAAAGAAAGAAAGAAAGAAAGAAAGAAAGAAAGAAAGAAAGAAAGAAAGAAAGAAACTAATCCCTTGTAGTTGAAAGTTGAGTTTGTTTCCAAGTTTTATGAATAATGGCAGGCACAGAATGCTATGTCTCTCATTGTTTCCATACAACAGGTTCTCAAAAGTAGACTTTCTGGAGGAATGTCATATTTTACCATTTAAAAAGCGCAGAAAGAAATTCACCAAACACCACTATCTGTTCACTCAGACTCCACATAGCTGGAAGAGATAGGGCCTCCAAACCCTTCAGATACTGAAGAATCATAATCATTCCTGTTCCCTCTGAGTGTCCCCATTAACTGCCCACAAGGGGCTGCAACTGACTGACAGCTGCCTCATTCTACCACCCAGCCACTGGTCAACCCCAGCCATCTAGTGAGGCTGACACAGTGCACATAGCTACAGGGATTGTTTGGGGAAAAAAATGTATTTGGGCCAGGTATGGTGGTGCATGCCTGTAATCTCCATGCTTGGGAGGCTGAGACAGGAGGATAGCTGTGATTTCAAGGCCAGCTTTGGTTACATAGTGAGACCCTGTCTCCAAAAAAAAAAAGAATGTATTTGGGATGAACTTGAAAGTGAGAGGTGCCAAGATAACAAAGTCAGGGCTAATCATGACCAAATTTTCTTTTTAAAAATCTTTCTGTAATTTTTCTTTATTTTCCTTAATAAGTGTGTGTGGTTTATAAAAATGTGTGATTTGGAAAAAGCTAACTTTTGGGGAAAAGTAGCAACAACATGAATTTCTCAAATTTGGTGCAAGACTGGAGATAACCCTCTGGCTCCTGGAAAAGCATCTGTGAGTTAGCTAGTTTGACAATGCTGGCTACAAATCACTGGCTGACTCAGAAAGATGTATATATACTTTAGTCATCAAGGAAAGGGAGATTCTCTGGGGGAGACACCATAAAGGGCAATCGATGACTGTCTTCCAGAATAGGAAGGGATTTCTAAACTTCCAAGTATGACACTAAGAAGTGAATGTGATACCAATCAGCCCCCCTCTGTCCAAGAGACAGGTCTGTGACTCATTGCCAGAGCTTAGCAGGCAGAATGGTCCAAAGATAAAATCAGCTGCTCCAGGATGTGAGATCTACCTAACTCAGTGTTAAAGTACACACTGCAAGCCAGTTGTCCTGCATGGGATGTAGGGAATTCAAGCACGAGACTACACAGCAGCTTCTCAAACTATTTGACCTCAAGACTCCTCTACACTAATAAAAATTATTATGAAGTCCAAAGAACATTGTTTGCATGGCTTATATCTATCAGTATTTACCGTATTAGAAATGAAAGCAAGCCAGGCACAGTGGCTCATGCTTGTAATCGCAACTCAGGAGGTTGAGCTGGGAGGATTGAAAGTTTGAGGCCAGCCTGGGCAATTTAGCAAGACCTTGTCTGAAATAACAAAAACAGGCTGGAGAGGTAACCCAGAGCAAGGCCTTGGGTTCTACCTCCAGTGTGTATGTGTGTGTGTGTGTGTGTGTGTGTGTGTGTGTGTGTGTGTGATAAAATGGAAACATTTTAAGCATTACTGATTTTATACTCATAAGTGAAATAAATCAGACTCACATATATAAACATCATATTATCTGTCTGGTGTGAGAAACTGAAACAGTAAATAAGGACCAAAATGTACAATACATATTGTGAAATAGGAAAAAAATATTCAAAAGGAAAGAGGAACTAGAATGGGGGGATGGGGAAAGGCAGGAAGGAAAAAGGAAGGAAAAAGAAAGGTTTGTACTAATATCATTTGGAGAATTTTTTATGCCCATATCTTGTACTCTGAGTAGTTACTTTGAAGAGAACAACCCATAATGTATTAACTATTGTTATTCTTCTGTTATCATGAAATTTTGTTTTATTTTTTTTCCATAAAGTAAAAAAGAAAAAACTTGAGTAAATCTTTGTCCATTAGTATTAATATGTTATAAAATATAAACAATGGCAAACATAGTATTTTCCAAAATATAAAATATATTTTTTAAAACAAAAAAATTACTGTAAAAAATAACACAGGTCATATTTTATAATCTCTTTTCTACCTAAGTAAATAAAATAGTGCTAGATCTTTTATCTTTCTTTTTTCTTTCTTTTTTTTGTGTGTGTGCGTGTGTGTGTGCGTGTGTGTGTGTGTGTGTGTGTGTGTGTTTGTGTGTGTGTTTGACACAGGGTCTCACTATGCAGTGCAGCCTGGCCTTGAACTCACTTTGTAGCCCAGGCTGGCCTTAAACTCACAGCAATCCTCCTGCCTCAGCCTCCCAAGTCCTAGGATTACAGGCATGTGCCACCACATCCAACTCTAGGACTAGACTTATATTTGCTTCTACATTCAGTCTTCTACAATGTGATCTTTGGCCTGAAGGATACTGAAAAAAAAATTCATCCTCTTATGCATTGTTGGAAAAGGGAGAAGTATTTTAATTGCTTTTCAGATAAATGTGGATATTTTTCTTTGGCACTTTACTAAAACCCTGAGCAGGAGTTTCTTAAAGATTGAATGCAAAATGGAATCTGAAACCTCATCAATGAACATTCCATGCTCTGTATGCTTCTGTGAGAATTTCTTCGTATTTTCATGAAAACAGATTTAATTCTATGGATACCCTAAAGAGGTTTTGGGAATTTCTGTGGGTTCTTTGATCTCACTTAAGAATTGCTGAGGTTCGCAGCCCTGGTAAGTGTCTGGGGCCTGATAAGCCGTGTCCACCCTAGGGCAAAAACTATCAATGTTTCCTGAGGTCTGCACCATGTTGGAACCTGGGTTGCTGGGAGAACAGACAGCCAGCTCTCCACCCTGGTAAGTGGCTGGGGCCTGATAAGCCACGGCTGACCCAGGGCAAGAACTATCGACGTTTCCTGAGCTCTGCACCATGTTGGAATTTGGGGAGCTGGAGAACAGGCAGCCAACTTACTGCTCCAGTGCGTAGGCTATGAATCAAACATCTATCCATCCATGTCTCCCCTCCCCGTCCCACATTAGCAAATGGGAGCCAGAGGTCTGAGTATCTCTTGGGAGGATGAACATATGCAGTGTGGCAAGTAAGGGGGATTTCCTTCTACCATCTCTTTGAAGGCAAATATTTTTATCACTGTTTTGCTCAGTTCTGATTAATGGTACTGCTTTATTCAATATTCTGTTTTTATAAGTTCAATACTTCCTTCCATTTTGCTCCACCTGATTAAAAGAACAGCTAATGTGAACAGAACAGGATGTACTATTGTGCCTATTGCTATTGTCCTGGTGATCTGCTGTGAGGTTCTGTGCCAATTTCACCGCACTGTCTCAGATGGCTTTGTTCTGTCTTGTTCTGCTGTATTTTGCTACCTTCAAATTAAAAAAAAATAGATAACAAAGTAACAAAATACCTCCAACAAACTCCCAACTCCACCAAAGCTGATCCATGGGGCATGGATGAGGAGAAACTAAAAAACAAAGCAACAGAATAATATAAGGTGATTAAAGAGTAAATAACAACAACAAAACAGATCAGTAAGGTACTGAGCAAGCTGAAACAGAATATAACTAAACAGATAATGGACTTAAAAAGAAAAGGAGGCAAAGGAAGTGCTCTAAAGGATATAACAACATTTATGCTTAAGTGTAGGATTGATAACCATGTTGCTAAGTTTTCATTGGATCATTGAACAGAACTGTTTGCAGCCTCACTGTTTGAATGCCCACTTTGTATGCTTTAATTTTGTAACTTGAACAACTATGTCTAAGAAGACAATATGTAATTTATCAACTAGTGGGTTCTTACTGTTTATTTTTTTCTGAAATTCTGTATTGTTTCTACCCTTTTTTCTGTTTTGCTTTTTTTCCCCCTTTAAATAAAATTAAAAAAAAAAAAAAAAGAATTGCTGAGGTTGGGCTTACCCAGGCAGTGAGCAACTAATGGATTAAGCACCTAGGGGACAAGGACAATAGCATAGGACCTACTTCCAAAGAGATCACAATTTGATAATAATATGAGATAATAATGAGAGAAAAACATTCATGAGTGTTTATCATTATCCAGGTTCTATACCAAGTATTCTCCATACATTACTTTATACATTACTTCATTTACTCTTCAAACATCCTTAAGGAAATTCATCTATTTTTACAGACAAGGAAACAAGCTTAGAGAACTTAGATTCTTTGTGCCAGATCATATAGCCTGAAAGCCTGGCAGAGCCAGGATTAGAAGCCCTAGGCTTCTTAATTGCTTCTTAATTCATATTTTAAATGTACTTGTATTGTGGTAAAATATACATAATATAAAATTAACCATTTTGAGTGTACTATTCAGTGGCATTAAGTACATTCACCATGTGATGCAAACATTCTTATTACCCATTTCCAGAACTTTATTTTCCCACACAGAAACAAGGTAACTGTGAAACAAGAGCTGCCCATTTTACTCTGCCTTCCCTTCCCCTAGTAACCACTGCTCTTTCTGCCTCTGTGAATTTGCCTACCCTAGAACATTACACAAGTAGAATTCTACAATATTTGTCCTTTTGAGACTGGCACGTTTCTTCGAGATTTCAGATTTCATCCATGCTGTAGCACATGTTGGAATGTCTTTCCTTTTCAGGCTGAATAACATTCTGTTGTATGTATATGTTGCATTTTGTTTATTCATTTGTTAATGGGGGCTTCTGGCTATGTTTTAAACAAAGTAACAGGAAGTATGAAAAATGATGTGATGGAAGCACAGGATCTAAGGGAGTAGAGCAGAGGAGGAAGAAGCAGCCGAACCTGGGACAGGACCACTGGGACTAAGGATGGGTGGGAGGTGACCAGGACAAAGGCAGCAGGAATGGAGCTCCAGGACCATGGTCCGGAGCGTGAGCGACAAGCACAGCCAGTCCAGCGGTGCTCCAAGCCAGGTACGGGTGGAGAGGGGCACAAAGGGAGATTACAGAGGCAAGGACAATTTACACTGCAGAACATTTGTGATGGGTCAGGTCCTGTGCTAAGCCCCTTGCATGTTTTAGGTCATTTAAACATGACAGCAATGCTAGAGGAGAGAAAACCCAGCCCTTCT
Source organism: Hydrochoerus hydrochaeris (assembly GCA_004027455.1). NCBI lineage: Eukaryota > Metazoa > Chordata > Mammalia > Rodentia > Hydrochaeridae > Hydrochoerus > Hydrochoerus hydrochaeris. The sequence continues at coordinate 298,560 of PVLA01000426.1, read as the reverse complement.
AGAGTGTATTCTGAAGGCCATGCACTAGTCCTAGTGCTTTGCATGAAGTAACACAGTTAATCCCACTAACAAATGAAGTTGGTACTATTATTCTAATTTGTAGGTAGGAAAGTAAGGCATGGAAAGGATAAAAAATTTGCCCAAGTTTATGATAGAAAGTTGGAATTGCTGCTCAGGTTTCAGAACCTATGCTTAGCACCACTATGCCTCAGAACTGAGAACAAGATGAGGAATTTAGACTTTTATATGGCAGGACCATTAGATTCACACAGAAAGTAACTGGTTCTGGTTTGCATTCATAATTGTGTACTATATGCACACAAAATGCATGATCACCTTTGGGGTTGACAGTCTCAAACTCCAAAGGACTCCATGGGAGTTAGATGTGATTATGCCTAGCCATTCTATAAAATGAATGTTTACTGACTATCCAGCTTCAATGCCAAAACAATTTAGTCCTTATATGGAAATCATTGTCCCTTTTTCATAGGATATCTTGATGCACTACAGGAGAGTGTGGGATGAAACAGTCATGTGCTAATAAATGTGTTTTCTGAGGAAAAATCCCTGATTGGTAGGTAGCATTTGTCAATCTCTGCGGAATAAATACTTCCACTATAACTGATACTGAGCTATCAGTAGGTTAACAAATGACATACGATATCCCTAAAAACTTAACAATGAACTGTCTGTCCACCATAGATATGAGCCACTTCCAGGCCATGGCAGAATGACCCACCAATAGACTATAAAGCTCAGAGCAGCTAAGAATTTTGCTCAGGTCTCATACCTGGTAAACTGGGATTTTTACATCAGCCTTTTCTGATGCTAACTCCCTATGCTTTTCCCTCTATGTAAGCAAGTCTTTAAAAATGAGCTGACATCTTTTTTTTTTTTTTTTTTATCGGTACCAGGGATTGAACTTATGACCACATGCTTCCAAGGCAGGAGCTTATGCTGCTGAGCCTAAATCCCTAGCCCCTGAGCTGACATCTCCTGAAGGGCCTGATTCTTACCTCAAAAAGAATGCAAAATTAATATTTTATAAACTTTATTTCTTTTTTTTTTTTAGTACTGGGGATCAAACTCATGACTTTGCACTTGCCAGGTAGGCACTTGTGCCACTGAGCTAAACCCCAGCTAAACTTTCATTTTTTCCTAGTCATCTACTCTAACTGAATTACCCATTACTAAAATGTGATAGTCATCCACAAAAATTGGACTGTTACTAGGCTATTAAAAACTATCAATTTTTAGTATTCTGCTAAGAAGTCTGATCACCAGGCCAAACCTGGAAATTCTAATGTCCTTCCTCCTGCTCATGTCCTCTCCCAGGTAGATGGAAAGACTTTAATTTGGAAAATGGATTCTGTCATCAGAGCATCAAATCACTGGTGTTGTCGTGATTTTGTTGTAATTTTTAATTGCTGATATTCTTCCCCTTTAATTTTAAACTATTCTTAACTTGGCTTCACTTTTTTGGCAGGGGGTTGAAGTCGTTAAGCATTATAGACATGTTGTGACATGCATTTGCATTAGCAGCATTTTTGTCCTACAATTTTTCAACAACTGGACTTTAAGACATGCATACACTGTGGTTCGGTTCTGACTCAGCCATATCCGCATTGCTGAAGCCAATGTAAATACTATTCTGTAGTAATGTTTGTGAGTGCCTGAAAGGTGGTGTTATTTAAACAACTTGCAACATTGTTTATAGTTCAAAATCATATGAAAGTGCATGTTCTTCCGCCATGGAATAGTAAATGTAAGTCTGTATCTTTATATGTGGTAACAAATGGGAACAAGAAAATTCCCATACACCATATTAAGAGGTAATATAATGTTGCAGACACATATGTAGGAACCCAAATGAATTTTTTACAATCTGTGTGACCTGCAGCAAGATATTTCTCTGTTTCAATTTCCTAATATTTAAATAATGTAAATACCAACCACAACATACAGGTATATTAAAGATTCAATAAAATAATAATATGCTTGAACAAAGTAAATGGTATTTTTATCTGATAAATCTGTATGTGATCTATCAGATAACATCATAGACTTGTCTTTCCTATGGTTTTTGATTGAGTGATTTGTATTCAATCTAGAGCATTGCAGAATATTAAGAGAGGAGGGAGAGAAGACAAGATGGCTGATCATTGAGCAACAAAACACAAAGCCTCCTGGGAGAAACAACTCATATGCCAGAATAAAACACCCTGGAGAGACCCAGACAGAGGGAGATGGATCCTCTTGACACAGGAAGAAATTAAAATGTAAAAAAGCTCGTCAAATATTTCAACAATAAACAACTGAAACAGCTAAAAATTAAGGGACACAGCGTTTTCGTGGTGACTCGCCAAGTCTGTGCCAGCTTGAATCCACGCGGCCGGCAGAGCTGCCCAAACTCGTTCCCACCACCACTCACAGGAAGCCCAACAGCACTGAAGTCGGGGGTTGGTGAGCCCAACGGAGAGCAGAGCCGGCAAAGGGACCTCCATTAATCCACGGTCAGTGCTGGGAATGAGACTCCCCCCACACAGGAAGTGCGTGACCAAATGGGCGACATGTTGGAATCAGGCAGGAGGAGCCTGAACTGGGAGCAACAGTGACTTCAGTTGGTTGCTCCCTCCCCAGAGCAGATTCATGGGATTTGCTTGGACTGGGCTGCACCCCTGGCCGGGACCCAATGAGCCATCCCAAATCGATTCCCTGGGCCTAGCAAGCACTAACTTGGTGAAGGCAGCTGAAGTTTGGTTGGCCCAGTGGGGAGGGACAGGCAAACACATCTGCTGCTTACACCTCAGTGATAAGAGCAGTCAGGAGAGGGCAGAGTTCCCTCACCAGCATGCTTCGGAGGAAACATGGCCAACAGGGAAGGGGGCTGGAACCTGCTCTGTAACTGTGTGGTGGAAGCCAGGGCCATGACAGGAGAGAGAGGCAGGAGGAGGCCCTCAGCCCAGAACCCTGAGAGCCCTGATCCAGGAGAAGGAAAAACAAGGGAGACTGAAGGCAGCAAACACACAACAGACATGGCTTCAATGGACATTAAGAGATATCTTCAGGACCTTGTAGACGAGCTCAAAACTGAAATATTAAGTCAGGTAAAGCAGGATATGAGTAGAGTAATAAAAGAAATGCTCTCAGGAAGCATCTCTCTGGATGATACAGATGGAAAAAGGGAGGAACACAAAAAAAGGAGAGAAACAGTCGATAAAGAATATAAAGAAAATATAGAACACATGAAGTAGATTCAAAGAGACTACCCAGAAATTAAAAACTCCATTGAAAGCTGGCAAAACTCCTTAAAAGAAACTATGGATAAACTATCAAAACTTGAAGACAAGTTGGAAGTGTGTGATCATGAAAGGAAAGATCTCTTAAAAACAACAAGAAAACAGGCAGTAACAATACAAAGGCTAGAAGATGACAAGACAATCTACAATTTAAGAATAAGAAATGTGAAGGAAGAAGCAGGAATACATACAGGTGAATTACAAAGGCTATTCATGGAAATAATTAAGGAAAACTTCCCAAGCATGGGAGAAGAAAATGACATTCGGTTGTGTGAGGCATACAGAACTCCAGCCACCTACAACCAAAGCAGATCTACACCCAGATATATAATAATCAAGATGCCAGAAATTCAATATAAAAACAGAATACTAAAAGCCATCAGAGAAAAGAAAGAGATTACCTATAAAGGTAAGCCCATCAGAATCACAGCTGACTTCTCGACACAGACCATCAGATCACGAAGAGGTTGGGGCAAAGTCTTCCAAGCCCTAAAAGAAGATAACCTCCAGCCCAGATTGATGTACCTACAGAACTGTCACTAGAAGTTGATGGAGAAACAAGATGCTTCCATGACAAAGAGGAACTGGGCAAGTTTGTGACCACCAATCCAACACTACAGAGAATACTGAAGGACATTCTAGAGAGAGAGAAAAAAAAAACAGGATTTTAGGAACAGTGGCAGAAAGGCCTCAATGAGTGGGGCAGGAAGTAGAATGAAGGAGAAAACTAGACAAACAAAGGCAGAAAAATAGCATAGCAGAAATGAAGCAGAGAAGGATAACTAGAAACTATACTATAGATGGTCTTGATATGCTATATTGTAAATAGTGCACCAGGATTTAAAACCCACATTACCCACACTACTCTGCTTAGATGTATTATATTCTGTTCTAGTCATTTTCACCTGTACTAGATTTGAGGGCACAGACAGTAATCCTGAAAATAACAGGATATAATATGGTAATCATCCTTAATTTGCTATTAACTTAATCTAAAGCTCTGTAAAACCTACACTGTTTTACCATGACTGATCGTAATCGAATCTGGTTTGTTGGATCACTGTTTTGTATTGATAGATTTTATTCAAAGCTGTTATGATTGATAATATCAAGTCTGAGAGTATAGGCAACTGCACTTAAGATGACAAGATCTACTAGAATATCCACTATGATTTGATTATTACCTGCCTTTGAAGTTTTATACTGTCTACAATATTTTATTTTTACTAATATTAGTATTTACTGCTATACTTAATCATACTTCTATATTCAATTATGCTTGTTGATATAGACATTCTATTGAAGATAATAAGAAACAACACAGTAATCACTGTAGATCACCTTGTACTGTGGTTTTATATGACTTTTTGGTTTCATGTTTTTATAGGAATTTGTTTTATTTTGTCTTGCTAAGTTTTGTTTTTCCCTCTAATACAGAAAGTATAGAAATACATGCAGATATTCATGCATGCGTAGCTGTCTACACTCTCACTGTTTGACTATTTACTTTGTATGCTTTAATTTTGTAACTTGAGCAACTATTTCTAAGAGGACAATGTGTAATTTTAACTAGTGATTTCTTATTGTTTATTTTTTAAATTCTGTATTACCTCTACCCTTTATATGCTTTTGTTTCTCTTTAAATAAAATTAAAATAAATAAATAAAAATAAAGAGAGGGGAGGCAAGTAGATATGAAAAGAGTTTAATAAGCGGGGAGGGCACAGAGGGAGTCACCACAGAAAAGGCTGTGGCGGCTCTCCCTGCAGACAAAGGGCAGGTTCAGCCTGATACAGCCTCTGACAGGGGTAGGGCTCTGGGGACTGGTGTGAGCTGATTTATTTTGTGAGAGTGCAGGGGATTGGGTAAACCTTTACATTCCTGAGCTTTGGCAGACTTTTGGGAGGGAGAAGCCATAGGGGCTTCAGGGAAGAAGGAGGTGTGCATTATCATGGTATAGCTTTGAACCACTGCCGTGATGATTGTGCTGTCTCTGAGGTGGGCGGACCTAACAGTTTTTCCAACATTTCATCACATAACATAAATATTATTTGATAATATAACTGTTGAGCATTGAAGATCTACCTCCTTCTATAAAACCTAAGTAGAATTTATCTTATTAACTGTACAGTCTTACAGTTTCATGTTACTTCTTTTTGGGTTTGTTTGTTTGTTTTATTTTTTTGAGATAGGGTCTCCCCTTGCAGTTCAGGCCAGTGTTGAATTCACTGTGTAGCCCAGGCTGGCCTCAAAATCACAGCAAACCTCCTGCCTCAGCCTCCCAAGTGCTGGGATTGCAAGCATGTGCCACCACTCCTGGCCAGTTTCATGTTATTTCTTTATCTTAAACCCAGAAAGTAAAAGTTCAGAGTCTTGCTTTCAGTTCGTTTGGGTTATTTCCAGAATTGGATTGTATGGTAATTCTATTTTTAATTTTTTTTGAGGAGCCAGGATACTTTTTTTCATGGTGGCTACACCATTTTACATTCCTACCAGCCATGCATAAGTGTTCCAAGACACTTATCCTTAACGTATTTTTAAAACTTTAATAAGTAGTACCAATTCAAAAGATAATAAAAGATAGACACTTATTATTAGTTTTTTCCCCCTCTATTGGGGATTGAGCCCAGGGCCTTCACACTGTCCCTGCCCTTTTATCTTTATTTTGAGGCAGGGCCTCACTAAGTCACTAACTTGCCCAGGCTGGACTCAATTTATGATCCTCCTGCCTTAGCCTCCCAGAGTGCTGGAATTACCGGCAGGAGCCAGCATACCCAGTTTATCATTTGTTCCTTGAAGACCCTTCAGAAATAGAAGGTCTAAGTACATATATTCAATTGTGGAGTCATTAGCATATAAACAGTATTCAAAACTATGACAGTAGGTAAACCCTGCTAGGAAGAAAGTGTTCATGAAATACTTATAAGGCACTATCCTAAGGGATTTACAAGAATATATGGTCTGCAGCTTAAAATGGAGTAATGTCCTAATAAGCCCATTGTAAGTTAAAAATATCTTAAATCAAAATACATTTAAAACTGGGCATGATGGGGCAGACCTATAATCCCAGCACTCTGGGAGGCTGAGACAGGAGGCTCACAAGTTTGGCCCCAGCTTGGTCAACTTAATGACTTTGTAACACCTTGCTTCCAAATAAAAAACTAAAAATGGGCTGAGAGTTTCCACCCTCTAATCATATGTTTGATCTTTTTGATAACAGCCCTCACTACTCAGGAACCCCACACTGAAACGTCTCATTACCATAAATTCAGGTGCCATCAAAAGGGACTCTGAAAGAACAACAAAAGTCCTTTCTATTGCTTTAGAAATTTCCAAGAATTATAAAAGTTCTATATTTATCTTTTTGGCTTATTCCCCCAAATTATCTTTGCTTTCTGCAATGTTGTTGTTGTTAGTAGTTGGTTTATCTTGCCCTTTATGTGCTCCTTAAATGTCTGATCATCTTTGGTTGTTTACATATATTTGAGAATGAGGGGAGACAAGGGCTCACTGTGCTTTCTAAATGGGAAAGGTATGAGATTTATGTTACTAAAAGTACTTTTTCATAATGAATAGAGAGGGACTCAACCACTGGATACAAAATCCTGAAAACTAAGCATAAAGGACTATCTTAATTCATTCAATTTATTTGGTCTACACGTCTTTTTTTTTTTTTTTTTTTTTTTTTGTACCAGGGATCGAACTCACAACCTCATGCTTGCCAGGCAGGTGCTTAAGCCACTGAGCTAAATCCCCAGCCCTTGGTCTACACTTCTTGCCAGGGTCTGGGGAAGATCTTGGTAGTAGACCCTCTGCACACAGGGAGAAGGTGAAACGGTTGATTGCAAAGGTTACAGCTCTGTTGCTCACCTTTGCCATGAGGATGGTGGTGGCAAAAACATTGAGAACACCAACATAAACAACTTCCATAATTACTTGTCTCAAAGATCCATCACTTTTTAAGATTACCTTTCCAAGGGCTCTGTTTCGCCATCTTTCTTGCAGTGTGTAAAAGTAAATCTCAAATGAAGTTCTGTCTCTGGAGTTTTGATCTGGGCTGCCCAATGCCCTCAGCTACAACACCCTTCCTCTACCATGCTCACAGTTCAGTAAACACTCCCAACCCTCATCTCACAAGAGTATGAGCAAGGTGTAAAGATGTGACAAATAGCAATGCCACATTTTTAATTTTTAAAAACTGGGTCAGTCACAGATCTGAATAGCACCAAAATGCAGCTGCTTTCCTTTTTTTTTTTTCTTCCTGACAACAAGGTCTAATTATAAGCTGCAAGAACAACTAAATCAGAAGTGTGCATCTAATTAAAATATGAACAGCATCTTGGGCAGGTGGATTTTGCTTGACTATACAGTCCCAGGTCACACTGGGGTTAGTTGCCACTTGGCTATAGAAGCAGAGTTTCAAATTCTTAAGAGTTTGCAGTTTGCAATATGCACTACAAGGTGAGGATGTTCCTCTACCATCCCAACAGAAAGTCAAGATCTCACCCTGGCAAGAAAGAAAAGATTTCCATTTGGGCACCACAACCTCACCAGGAGGCCATATCCTCTCACCTTATGATCTGGGATTAGTAAGGGTTGATGTTGCTAGCATGTGAAGGATCCTTATCATCCAAAGCCTCCAGGGCTTTGGAACTGATTCCAAACCAGACACTCAGGAGCAGTCAAATTTTGCAGGTAGTTGCTGGTCCACCCCAGAGAATAGCATTGGAGACAGATGTACACTGAAGCAGTTCCCACTTTATAGTTCCTCCTTCCTCCAATTTGCCTTCCCCTGTACTCCCCCACTTCAAGTTTCTCCACATCTTCCTCTTCTGCGGTTGGCCAAGAGGCACCCCCACTCTGTGATCACTTATCTGGGCTATGTGTACAGGAAAGCCTCAAAGTTTGCAGACCAAACATTCTGTTTTTTCACAGCGTTTCTAGCCTTTCTAGTCAGATGCCTTGTGCCTATAGATGGGGATGAAGTTAACAGGATACTCAGATCGGTCTTTTTGACAATGGCACAAAGAAAGTTTTGGAGGAGACCTGCTTGCAATTCCTTAGCTCACAGCCTGCCACATTGCTACCCATCTACCTACGTGTCACCAGCAGGTGGCCAACATTTAACAGTGTATACCATACTGTGTGCCAAATACCATGCTGGACCCTTAACATTTTGTCTCATCTGCTCTTTATTACACTGCTATAAATTAGGACTATTATCTTCATCTTTTGATGAGGAAACTGGCATTGTCTCTGTGTAACTTCCCCAAGGTCAAACAGCCAGTAAATGGTAGAGTCATGATTTGAACCCAGCTTGGAGAAATTCCAAAGCCAGTTCTAGTGACCTCCATGAATTAGAAGCTGCTCCTCTTGAAGCTACTGCTGTGGCTCCTTAGAGCTTTGGGACAAATCCTTTGGTGACGAAGTGTAAGAGAACTGTCTCTGAAAAGGCGCTGTGCTGGAACTGTTCAGGCCTTCAGGGTGAGTTCATCAAATACTGAGAACTTGGATGACATAATGGTGTCAGTGTCTAAAAACATCTTTAGAAGTTTCCCTTTCCATCTGTGAAAACTTGATCCCGCTTACTTCAGAGCAAGAGGAGCTGAAAGTAGGCAGACAATCATGTGCTCGTCTACAGCTTCTTGGGGAACAGGCTGTCTCATTCATCTGTTTCCAGCCCCTAACATAGAGCCAAGCACATTATAATTACTGCTATTTATTGAGTACCTACTAAGGCCTAGGTAACTTCACAAACACTACCTCAGTGAATCTTCACAATAATCCTGAAAGGTAAATATCATACCTAAGTTTCACAGAGACAGACTCTGCTCTCAGAGAGATTAAGCCACAGGTCACCATGAGTGGCAGAACTGGTAAAATTTAGGCTATCAAAGGTTTGTAAGCTGGATCTTGGGAGGATGCATTTGAAGGAGGAAAACATGAGAAAAGATCTTGTAGTTAGTAGCAACAGGCATGGACATAAGAAAGCATGATCTTGCTCCTACCTAATTCAATAACAATTTTTTAAAAAGCATTAAATCTTACCAAATCATTCAATTTGGTTTTCATAGATATGACAGTTCAACTTTGTATATACATATTTCACAGGTTTGCATTGTCTATAATTAAATTGAATCATGTGTGCCTGAAAAAAATTGATTCATTTGAAAAAAATCACTGATTCCTGGTGAATACAGGACTTAATAAGTGCTGCGTTAATTTCCTTCTGTTTCATTTTTTAAATGATGCTGTTATAAGGATAAACAAGTTAACCAACATAAAGGTCTCAGTAAGCTTTTGATACATGATTGGGTTCAGAAGCATACAAATTTCTATTATCTTAACTGAAATCCTTTCTAGAAGGCATGGCACCAATCATCCCCATAATTTGGCTACATGAAGAGACCTCAAAAGTTTCTCCTGCATCATGAAGTGGTTTTCCCAAACAAGAATGCCTATTGTAGATAACAGGAGATTTTCCAATGCAAGTACTATGGTCTCACTTCCTGGTTTTCCTTTGTCCTCAAGATAACCACTCATAACTTATCCAAAAGTCTTATTCACAAGTCCACCTTAAAGCAGGAAGCAGCACAAAGCAAAGTCTCCTTCCACATTTGAATAGCTACCATATAAATAAATAAATAATAGTCTTTTTAAACTCCCAAAGGGATACTTAAAATGAGTTTAACTTCTTTCCCACTGCAGCAATTTGCTTTCAGGAGTATCAGTTGCAAGACACAAACTCTAAGAGCAGTGCCTTAAGTAGAATATGCCATGCTTTCCAGTGTTAGAGGATTCCATTTCCTATTACTGACAGGCAATCAGAAGCACCCTAGATGTACTATAGCACTACAGAAAAGCTGGAAGACCCTCTGGGGTATATGACAGAAAGAGCCAAAGCTTTAGAAACAGGCATAACCAGATCCAAAGTCACATTTTCCAGTTTGTTAGTTGTGTGACCTAAATAACTCACTTAACCACTCCAGTTTCCTCAAATATATAATGAATAATCTTTGCTGCATTAAATTCTTGAAAATATAAACTATGTTAGAGCAGAGATGCACCTACTACAAGACTGGCTACATAGGATGTATTCAGTGAATTGTAGCCATTATTATTTCTTCTTCAGTATAACTCCAACATTGACCCTTAGAAAAAATGAAGCTACAGCATATGATAATTAAATGCCAGGCAACCTGGGCTTCAATCCAAAATCATTTGTTTCTGAACCAGGTAAACTTGGACAAATTCTCACCCTCTGGATGTGTGATTTTCCCACTTTCTTTATGGAACAGAACCTGTCCCAAAGGGAGGTTGTATGAATTAAGTGCGTATATGTATAATGTTTAGTATTGTCCTGGAATGCTTTGAGTACTATAACAGCATCATCTAATGAATAATTACTCTATGGTAATTGTGTCTTCATCTGAAAACTGTGAGACAAGGACTGTATTTTCTTTTCTTTTCTTTTTTTTTTTTTTGTATTTTCTTTCTTTATCTCCAAGGGTAGAAAAGTGGCTGGAGCAGATGAATATATGGTAACTGAAGGAATAAAGCATCTTGCATGTCATGATAGTCAAAACTTTCCCTAGAAGTGACACTACCTAATTCAAACTAACTAGAGAAAAAAATTAATTTATTGTTGCTCATATTTTAAAAGCCATGGGTGAGTCTTGCTTCAGGCACAGTTGTAAATAAGGGTTCAAGTAACTGAAGGAAGGCTCTTTCTTATCCCAGTGTCTCCAGTGTTTCTATTTTCATTTCTTTCTACATGGAGAGCAGCTAGCCACTCAAGCCAGTTTTGAAAACTTGTTAGAAAAAAAGAGTTTGGGGGGAGGAGCCAACCAACAAGCCAACTAGCCAGCCTTTCTGGTAAGCTGCACAAGCCATGCAGGGCCTAGGAAGAGAAAAGTCAGATAGTGTCTGTGAGCCTACCAGTGCACCAACTCCCCCCACCTGCTTAAGCAACCTGCTGGTTCAGAGGGCAGGCTGAGTTGATAGCAACTAAGGTACAAAAAGCCACTGAATCGCCGGAGATTTAGCTCAGCAGACATAAGTGCCTGCTTTACAAGCAGGAGGTCTGGAGTTCGATCCTCAGTACCAAAAAAAAAAAAAAAAAGGCAACTGAATGCTTTTATTGTTTGGTTGACTTTGCAGGCCTGGGGCCAGCGATCTGAGCATCTATAAGGAGGATTACAATATGCAATATATCAAATATGAGGGATTTCCTTCTATCTTGTTTTTGAAATCCAATATTGTTCTCACTGTTTTGTTTTTATTCCAATTAATTGTTTTGCTTTATTCAATATTCTGTTTTGATTGGCTTTATTCTGTTTTGTTTTGGTTTGATTTTGCTATATCTGATGGAATGGACAACTATTGTGAAGATAATGAGATATACTATATTAGCTATTGTTGTTTTCCTATTATCCTGATTTGAAGTTATATACTAATTTCACTGCTTTGTTTTTGATAGGGTTTATTATCTTTACAATAAAATAAAAAGAAAAGAGAAAGTTTTCTTTTCTCCAAAAGATCTGGCTGGGAGGCATTTTGCTGTTCCCAGCTTGAATCATTTACCCATCCCTATATTAATTTCTGTGGTCTAGAAATAGGACAATGTAATTGGCAAGGTCTGTTTGTGTAGAAAGGAAAAAGCAGCCCTATGCTAACACAGATTTCCCCAAAGGAAGGGGTATTCTGTTAAAAACAAAGAAAAAAAATGCTGAGCAGGTAAAAGCACCAAATGTTCTTACATAGGCCAAAAAATAGTTATCAAAACCATTAGTCCTAAATCATTCCAGACAATAAGAATCTTCCCAGTTTTAATAGGTCTTTTAAGAAAAATATCTTAATCTTTCTAAGTGATTATTTCACATTTCAATAATTCTCACATGAGGTTCTTTCTTAAATACAGGCCAGTATAAGCTTTTTGGGGAATGTGTTGAGGGGCCTGGAGATTGAACCCACACCCTTGCATATGGAAAGTACATTCTCTACCTCTGAGCTACATCCCCAACCCCTGTGAGTTTCTTTGGTTTTTTGTTTTTGTTTTTGTTTGTTTGTTTTGTTTTTGCTTTTGTTTTTGGTACTGGGAATCAAACTCACAACCTTGTGCTTACCAGGCAAGTACTTAAACCACTGAACTAAATCTTCACCCTGTCACCCACCCTGTGAATTTCTATTCAGGTTGTTTTCCTTTATTTCACCATATTAAAAAAAAAGCAAGGCAAGTTCTTTATAAGTCAACTTGAAGATTCTTCAAGTGGGAAAGTAAGCAGATTTTATCAATATGGTGTTCTGCAAAGTAGTATGACCAGAAACCAAGTCCAAGGAAAAGGAGGCTATGATTAATTCATGATGTTTGCCTGCCCTAGGTTCTGGAAAGGAGAATGGTAAGGTCCACCACACACTTGGCTATAGTTGCTTTCTCTGATGTTCTCTAATTCTTCCTCTCAAAAAGAAGAAGTTTCATTTACTTATAGGAGTAGAAACTATTCCTCAGTGAATCATCAAAGACTTGGAATATGATTAACATTTGGGGGATGCAAAAGAACACTGCAAACTGCTCAGCACTCTGCGTGGATTTGTAGAAGTGCCACCTCAGGTGTTAGCAAAAATGAGATGACAGAGAGTCTTGTAAAACCACCCCCAGCCATCCCTTCCGCATGATCTCATCATCCAAACTGTGATCCCTGACACCAGCTGGGCTTTTATGGCACAGTGGAAGCTGGCAGCTACAGAATAGCCAGGTAGTCTGACCTGCAGAAACTTGTTCCATTTCTTCACTCCACTGATATACAGGGATCAGGCTGAACTGTCACCTAGAAGATTTCTGTGCTTGCCTGTCTCTCCACCATCATTTTATTATGAAAACTTTTAAATAAACAAAAGAATAGTATAAAAATGCCCGTTATCCATTTTCAGCAATCAGCATGACTTGGCCACACTGGTTTCATTTCTCCTTCTCCTTTATCTATACATGTATTTTAAAGCTAATCCCACAGCCCATGCTTTTTCCTCCATGAATATTTTTTATATAACAACACTGCCAGTAACACACCTAATAAAACTAACAATTTCTGGGTGTTGTCTAATTCTTTAGACTATTTTCTTCCCAGATATCTAAAGAAATGTCTTTGGAGGTGTTTTGTTTTGTTCCATGGTACTAGGGATTGAACCCAGTGCCTTTCTAATAAGATATACCTAGCCTTTTCTATTTTTTGAGATAGGGTCTTTGTAAATCATGAAATTTCCCAAATAGGATTCAAACTTTCCATCCTTCTGCCTTAACCTCCATTAATACTGGGATTACAAGTGTATACCACCATATGTGGCTCTAGAAATGTCTTTTTTTTTATGGTTGGTTCGTTAGAGTCAGAACCAAAACAAAGCTCCCCATATTGCATAAGAAATATCGCTATATGGGCTGGGGATTTAGCTCAGCAGTTCAAGCGCTTTTTACCTGGTGAGAGGTTGTGAATTTGATACCCAGTACCAAAAAAAAGGAATAAAGAAAAAGAAAAACATAAATATCAGTATAAACTCATAGTTCTTTTCCTCACTTTTTCAAAAGTATATATATCAAACTTCTCTACTTTCCAGAAATTTCTAGAAGTATCACACACATCTTTCCTCCATCCTATGTCACTGACTTATTAAGCTAGTTCAGGTATTCTATAGAACAAACCATTTTTTGGATTTATCCCTTTATGTCCTTATGGTGTAGGTTAAATGAGTTTCTACCTATGTATTTTGTGTAAACTGGAAGTTGTTCTAATGGCTTACTAGACTTGAATTCTTTTTTCATAAAGGCAGCATCTCAAGGGGCACATCCTGCCTGGTAGTCCCACTCTGAAGACTGGACAGCAGCTTCAAGTGATGTCAGCCAGAACTCTCCGTCTGTACAGTTCCTTTTATCAAATGCTTCCATTCTTTACTGGTCTCTGAAAATGGTGATTTTTCTAATTTTGACATTCCTTCCTCACTTACTAGCTATGGTATACCTTAAAGAACTTTTCTGCAAGGTCATGAATTTGATCCCAGGTACAAAAAAAAATTCTCTTCATCAATTAATGCCACTTGGTCACCTTGAAATACAGTGTATAGGAAAGGCAATGTGTGTTACTCTGTTTTGTGTTGCTGTAGTAAAATACTCGAGGCTGGGTACTTTATAAAGGAAAGAGACTTATTCTGGCTCATAGCTTTGGAAGCCTAAAAGTACAGTGCTAGTCAGCTTCTAGTGACAGCCTTGGAGCTGATGGATGGCATCACATAGCAGGACTGTATGCAAGAGATGGGTCACCTGAGTAGAGAACTAGCCAGAGACCAGGGAAGGACCAGGCATGCTCCTTTAGGTCAACCTACTCTTGCAGGACCTAATCTACTCCTTCAAGACCTATACCAAGATGCCAGCATTAATTCCTTCATGAAAGCACTCAGAGTGCAATCACTTCCCACCAGGCCCCATCCCTTAAGGGTTCTGCCAACTTTGAATACCATTCATTTAAGAACCAGAATTTCTGCATGTGAACTTTTGGGGGACAAACTATATCCAAACCATACCAGAGAGTAATGCCTGACCATTTCTCTTTACTGGCCCATTTCCAAAGAAAATATTGGATACTGCCAATGATACCTCCATGAACTCATTTGGTTTTTATAAACATATTATGAGTGTTTCAATCAAATTCAATCACTCTTTTTTGTATATACATTATCTCATCTTGAGCTAACTGGAACCTCTTCTTGTTGGCCCTTGTGTTCTCTGATACAACCCAGAAATCTTTGATAACTTTGTAGGTTTTGGCTCAGCAAGACATTCCAGTCCCTTCTTACACATGAACTGCCTAGACATGGACTGTGCTACCCAACTCCTAATTTCTCTTCATAGGGAGTCCCATTTAGGGAGCACATCATAGGCACTAGAGATTGCTTGCTGCCCATGGGTTTTTAATACTTCTAGACATTTTTGTATAGTATGATAATTGGATATACATAATTTTTAAAAGGAGAAAAAAAACATGAGTTAATACTGGTATTTCTAATTTAAAATATTAATAATTTTGGTTTGATATTTCTCTCCTCTTGCACTGAAAATTTTGGCTCCCAATAACATTAACAAAATTACTTATTACTTTACCTACATGCAAGATCCTTTAACAATACTAATATGCCAGGGGTGGTGGTACATGCCTGATTTAATCCTAACACTCTGGAGGCTGAGGCATAAAGATCACTGTGAGTTCAAAGCCAGCTTGAACTGTATAACTACTAAATGAAATGTTAGATTTTTGCAGCTCTTTTATCCTTTATGTTTTACCTTGTATGTATAGAAATATATTATAAATTACTTGAAATAATTATCTTCTCTGAAGCTACATCATTAACTTAATATATAGTTAGGCTTGTTATTTTCAGTTTCTTTTAAAATCATAGGACTCCTCCCCCACAAAAGCAACCACTGATTTGGAGGAACACAGGCTGAGATGATAGCTACTGAAGTAAAAATAAATAACTTAGTGCTTGTATTGTTTGATTGACTTTTCAGGTAGTCTGAATATCTATTTAGAGGATAACAATATGCAATATAGCAAATATGGGGAATTTCTTTCTGTCTTGTTTTTGAAACCCAATCTTGTTCTGCTTTGTTGGGTTCTGTTTTATTGGTTTTTTTTATTCCCTTTAAGATAAAAAAAATCCTAGGACTTGCATTTCTAAATTAAATTTTAAACATTTAATGTGCAAGAAGTTTGTGATTCCAGTGTAAAAAATGTAACAGATAGATTCAGAAAAGAGACTTTTCCATCTCTGAAGGTTACCCTAATATATATATATATATATATATATATATATATATATATATTCCTCCTCTTTTATTATACTATTTATGCTTTTTTTTTTTTTGGTTCCAGGAATTGAACTCACAACCTTGCACTTGCACTTATTTATGCTGCTGAGCTAAATTCCTGGCCCCTTATACTTTTATATATATTTAACTTTTGAGTTTTTCATGAAAGTTTTCTAATGAGGATTTAAACTATATATTAATTTGAAAGAAAGACCTAGCCCTTGCCTTTGGAGGACTCTTAGAGGGGTGAGGGTGTCAGTCATTTAAAAAAATAATAATAAAAAAAAAAGGTCACAGTGTGTGGCTTAAGGCCTGAGACATCTTAAAAGATAAAGGAATACTTTTTGAATGAATGAATGAGGTAACACCCACAAGGGGAGGATTTTTGTTTTGCTTTATCCTTAATACCTAGGCGATTACCTAACAATATGAGTATTTGTCAAAATAATTTAAATTGCCTGCCAAACAAAAAGTAGTATGATTAAGGTCCTGAGTTTGATTTCCACTACCAAAAAAACATTAGTGTGACTGTGTTAAGGCTTACACACTTATATCTAAAGTGGCCATTCCTTAGTGGCCAGCCTACCTGTGGACTAACAGAAGACTAGTCCTTTCGAGCCCAGGGTTTAAAAACAAATTAAAGACAAAAAAAGTTTTGTTGGCTGAATATAATGAAATGTCTTCCAGGTTTTATTAAGTTCATAACCTGGATTTAGAAGTATGAAATAACAACCTACCTCTAAATCCAAGAACGATCACATTTATTAACTTGTCTTTCCATGCATTCTTTTAGATGTCACTAAATAAAAGCTTGATTATATTTCACACATACACACACACACACACACCTTTTAGAACATGAGTAGATTGTTACGTGCGGTGGACAATTTTGTGTAATTTTGTGTGCCCTTTTTGCCTGTGGACTTAAAGAAAAATCCAGCAAGGGGGCAGCACATGGTTCCCTCCATCTGCATCCACCAGGACCCAAGGAAAGCCTTACATCATGAATGACATCAGCTTACTGATCTAATTTCTAACAGACAATGGAATAATTTCTTCTGGCTCAAAGCTCACAGTGCTTTTGGCCCAGCGACTTCATAGTGGGGTAGTGGGAGGGCTCCACAGACAAAGGGCAATTGTTGGCAGAAGGATGGTTTACAAAGTGATCAGGGTCTGCCTGGGACGGACTGTTCACCACATGACAGGTGCCCTTACATAAGTAAGGCAGAGCTAGACCCAATTTGAAATTTTTTTCTTTTTGAAACCATCTTTCTCTGGAATCATTGCCTCTAAAAGTCACTAGAATGACAGAAGGGAAAGTGAGACTGTGAACTCTCCAGAGAGAAGAGGCAGGTTTCTTTCCCCTTTCTTCACTCACTCACCTTTCAGGGCTATCATTCTGCTGTCCACTGGGGCCTCCTTTGAGAGGCGGTTTTATTCCCCTGCTTTCTTTCAGGATCCTGCTTCACATAATCTTCACTGGCTTTTCACAAAGAAAACTAGGACTCCATTTATGTTATCCAGCCCACTGCTACATTCAGCCTTGGAAACAGCATGATGCATATTATCTTCTAACAAGGACAAAAAGCAGGATAGAGCCTATTTCCATGAGGCTGAATTTTGCTAACCAAACATTTATTCTCCAAACACCCTTTCAGTGCCTGTTGAAAAACAGATGGTATCAGAAAGGACAGCATCTCTCAGTATGCAACTTCAAAATGTATAGAAAATAGAGGATATTAAGGTCTTAATGTAAAAATCTCAGTAACTTGAGGGGCAGTAGGACCATTTGCAATATTATCAGAATATACACTACATATACCTTTTGACCCAACAATTCTGCTGTAGGATTCTAGCTCACAGAAATATAGCCAGAAGGGGGCCAGCGATTTTAGCTCAGTGGCAAGAGAGCCTGCCTGGCAAGCACTAGATGGTGAGTTAAATCTCCAGTACCAAAAAAAAAAAAAAAAAAGACAACTGGAAGCAAAGGCATATGAATGATATTAAACCACATTATACACCCACATGAACTAACATGAGAAAAGACACACTATTGGAATGTGAAACAAACAAATTGTAAAGAAATATATAACATTTCTTTCTATTTTTTTTTTTTATAATGGCACTGGGGATTGAACCTAGAAATCTATCCCTGAGTTATACCCCTAGCCCTAAAATTCCATTTTTGTTAAAAACAAGACATATATGAATGCATATATTTGTATGGATGGATGGATGTTTAATTATTTACTTTGTTGCTTTTTCTGAGACAAGGACTTCACTATGCTGTTTAGGATGACTTTGAACTCACTGTTACCCAGACTGGCCTCAAGCTTTTGGTGATCTTTCTGCCTTAGCTTCCTGAATGCTGGAATCACAGGTATGCACCACCACACTGAGATTTATTTATAATTTTTTTAAAAGATTGGAATGACACATATTAAACTCTGTGTGTATACATGCATGTGTGTGTGTGTGTGTGTGTGTGTTAATAGGGACAGAACCCAGGGCCTTCACACTGAGGTACATTACAATTTAATTTTTTTTTTTAATTTTGAGACAGCATCTTGCTAAATTGCCCAGGCCAGACTTAAATTTGTGATCCTTCTGCCTCAGCCTTCCAAAAATGCTCTCATGTCTGACTACTAAACTCTTAATAGTGAGCTTCATTCTTCATTCTTGAAGAGATTGGGAAGTGTAGGGAGGGAAAATTTCACTCTTTACTTCATATACTTTGATATTATTTAAATTTATTTCTAAAACCAACAAAGGAAATAACTGGATTGGTAAAGGAAATGAAGATTTTTATAAATCTACTCCATACCAGGCTTATAATGGTAAAAAAATTATATCTATCTATAGTAATATATCACTTATTCTTTCAGCCTTTTGAAGTTAGTAATATTATTCCCATTTTTAGATTGTAAAATGAATCCAGAGAAGTCAGTGAGTGATTTGCCCAAGTCCAACACAATATGCCCAGTAGGTAGCAGAGTTAGGATTCGAACCCACATTCCACAATTCCAAAAGCCAAGATCTTTCCACGGGTCCAACATGCTGCCTCCTGCAATGAGGTCTTGGCTCCAAAGATGGGCTTATTAACTAATACTGCCACATTACTGTTGAAAGTTAGGTTAATGGAAATTTTCAAGCATATAAGCAAAAGGGGAAAAAAGAATTCGATGCTCCCCTCATCACCTAGAATCAATAATTATTCATGTCCTATATCATTACTTTATCTTTCCACATAAATTTCATGGGAAGAAGTTTAAAGCAAATCTAAGACATAAATATCATTTTATCATAAATACTTTAATCTCTAAAAGATAAAAATTGCTAAAAGCACTTCCTTGGGCTTTCAACTCTGAAACCTCCTCCCAACTCACAGTAGCTGTCTATCCTTTTTCTTTTCCATCTTTTCTCCCTATATAAACCTTTTGTTATACTACAAAAATTTTATTTATTTATTTATTATTTTTTATTTTTTGGTACCAGGGATCGAACTCATGACTGCACGCTTGCAAGGCAGGCGCTTATGCCACTGAGCTAAATCCCCAGCCAAAAAAAATATTTTTAAATAAAATAAAAGATAAAAATTTTTTTGAAAACATGACAATAATTCCACTATCACTTTTAATAAAGTTAACAATGCCTCAAAGTTATTTTATACCCCATTATGTGTGTCTTCTCACATTGTCTCAAAAAAATGTCTTTTTTGGCTGGGCCTGGTTGCACCAGATTGTAAGCCCCACCACTCAGGAGCCTGAAGCAGGAGAATTGAAAGTTTAAGGGCAACATGGGCAATTTAGCAAGATTCTGTCTCAAAATAAAAATTAAAAAGGGCAAAAAAAATTTTTTTAAAGGGCTAACTCAGTGGTAGAGAATTTCTGAGTTCAATCCTAAATACCCCACCAAAAAAGTATTCTTTATTCATACTTGTTATGTCCCAAAAGTCTTTAAATTTCTATAAATCTTTAGTTTTCTTGTCCTTCCTTTTTCCTACCATTCCATTTATTTATTGAATAATTCAAGTCATTTGTCTTGTAAAATTTCTCATTCTCTTCATTTGATTTTTCTGACACCCTTATAGTGGTTGTTTAGCATATTCTCTATCTTTGTCTTTATATTCTTCCTTTTTTTTTTTTTTTTTGGTACCAGGAATTGAACTAGGACCATGCCCTTGCCAGGTAGACACTTGTGCAGTTGAGCTACATCCGGGGCCCTTTATATTCTTATAAGCTAGTGGTCAGCAAGTTATTATGTTCAGGTTCAATTATTTGTGCAAGAATATTTCCTAAATTGCCAAGTTAGAGTACTGGGATTACAGGTACCTGTAATCCCAGTACTCTAAGAGGCTGAGGCAAGAGGATGGCAAGCTCAAGAGCAGACAGGGCAATTTAGTGACTTAACAAGACCCTGTTTCAAAAAAAGTCTGGGAATATAGCTCAGTATGAAGGCCCTGGGCTTGATTTCTATCTATCACGAAAACAGTAATAATAACAACAACAACAAAACAAAATATTTCCTAAGTGATGTTGTATACACCCCACAACATCGTATTAGGAGGCAATCAATATCTGGTTGTTTCATTTTTAGTAAGTCTAAGGTTGTAGTGTAGGGTCAAGGGTCATTAGCCTGACCAGCCATTAAAAAAATCTCTCAGCCTAATAATTCTGGCACCCATCGATCATTTTTGCCTAGATCCATTATATGATTAAGGGTTAGGTTCATTTTTTGTCCTACAAGACATATTTTTTTCAAAACCATAATTAGTACTATAACTTAGTTTGGGAGCAAGCTATATATATATAAGAAAAATTCTATTACCCATCATGGCTTTTTGCAAGAGTAATAAAGTTTTGGGCCTTATTTTCCCAAGACTGTCAGCATTCTGCACCCTCATAAAGCTCATATGGGATGATTTTGCTAATAAGATTGATTTTTTAAAAATTAGTTACTTGGAATTTTTATTTGTGCTACAATTTCTAAATAAATCATAAAAAGAAAAGGAAGGAAAAGGGTATCATCATTGTAATAAATGCTATTACTAAGCCTTTAAAAATCTTTGAATCCTTTTTAATTCCATTCCCGGGGTAAGCACGTTTTACATTAGAAAGGGAGTCACTGTCAGCGACTCTAACCCTGTTGCAATTCATCCCACATCCTTGTGGTTTCCATCTTGGGTTTGGGTCCAAAGCCAAACAGACCCAACCCCTGGGCTCTGTCCTCGGCGAATTCACAATCGCCTTTCCCCGAAGTAACAAAGAATCATTTCAGAAGGGCCAAGGATAGGCCCACCTGGATCAGGGATTGTTTGAGCCCAGGCGTTTGGGAGTAACCCTGTCTCACGAGAAAAAAGAGGAGAGGAGAAAGGGAGCGGAGGGGAGGGGAAAGGAAGAAGTTGGGGGCCGGGCATGGTGGCTCACACCTGTAATCCCAGCACTCCGGAGGCTGAGGCAGGAGGATCGTTGCGAGTTCGAGACCAGCCTGGGCTACAAAGTGAGCTCAAGGCCAGCCTGAACTGCATAGCAAGACCTTGTCTCAAAAAGACAAAAAGAAAAAAAGGAAGAAGTGAGGGAAACATGGGAGAGATGGGAGGGGCTAGGGGGAGGGAGGAGCGAGGGGGGAAGGGGAAGGGAGTCCAGAGGGTTCATGGGGATCAGGAAAGAGGGGTCTGCCCATGCCATAATCAGGGAAAGCTTCGCAGAAGAGGTGTTTAGCTGAATTTTGAAGGATGAGTGGAAAATAACTAAGAAGAGGGCCTTCCAGGAGAGAAAAAACCCACAGGAAAGCTGTAAGAATAAGCCCTTTCAGGGCACTGCCCATGGCTTTGTGCAGCTGGAGCAAAGTTCACCGGTAGGAGTGGCTGGGCTGGAGGTGGGCCAGGGCCGGGCTGCAGAGTTCAGAGCATGGAGTTCCTCAAAACCTAGGCAGAGCTCCCATTTCATCCGGCTATACCACTCCTTGGTATATTTCTGAAAGAATTAGTGCACTACAGTGATACCTGCACACCCGTGTTTACTACAGCACAGTTCACAAAAGCCAGATTGTGAAAACGGCATAAGAGCCCATCCACAAATGACAAATATTGTGTATTTTCTCTCATTTGTGGAACATATATATATATATATATATATAGAAAAAATGTAAAAAGACAGGTGATAGCAAAGCCAACGAAAGTCATGAGAGATGAAGACGGGAATGGGGTACGGCAGAGGGGAGGGGAAGGTGAATGGGAGGTGAAATTCATCATAGTATATTGTGTGTGTGTGCCAGTGCACCAAAGTGAAAATCACTGTGCTTTATCACTAATAAAAATTGTAAATGCCATAAAAATTCAAATAAACAAAAAACAAAAAAAAATAAACAAATTCAATAAATTTGCAGGATATAAAATCAGTTGTATTTCTCTACACTAACAACAAACTCCTTGGAAAAAAATTAGAAAACAATTTTGTTTATGATAGCACCAAAAATAACAAAATACCTAGGAATAAGCTTCAAGAGGTGAAAGAGTTGTACACGAAAATTCTACGCTGTTGAAACAAATTAAGCAAAATCCAAACAAATACACCTTCTGTATTCATAGATCGGAACAATTAATATCATTATTGTCCATACTACAAAAGTGATCTACCAATTCAAAACACTCCCTATAAAAATCCTAATGGTAAGCCACCGTGGCAAGAGGGAAGAGAATCAAGAAGCCAAACCAGGCCTTCCTGTAGGCTTGCACATGCACTGGCTGGGAGACAAGAAAAGCAAGACCCCTCCCCTCACCCAATAAACCGTGGCTGATTCGGAGGAAGTCAGGCTGAGATGATAGCAACTGAAGAAGAAATAATAATAATAAAGCTTGTATTGTTTGACTGACTTTGCAGGCCTAAGGCTGGTGGTCTGGGCATCTATCTGGAGGACAGCAATATGCATTGTAGCAACTGTGGGGGATTTCCTTCTGTCTTATCTTTGAAGTCCAGTGTTTTGTTCTGTTTTACTGTTTATCCCTGTATCTGGTAACCTTAGCAACTATTTTGAAGATCACAATATGCAATATAACGATTGTTAAATTCCTATCACCTTGTTTTGAAAACCTATATAGCTACTGTTGTTTGTTGTTGTTGTTATTGTCATTTCACTTTTGTTTTTGTTTGCTTCTTGATTTTTCTGGGGTTTTTTTCTCTTTAAAATAAAAAAAAAAGTTCTAATGACATTTCTTATGGAAATAGACAAAAGCAAAAACAATTCTACGATTCATATGATACCACAAAAGACTCCAAATAGCCCAAGCTCAGTGGCAGAGCACATATGAGGCCCTCGATTCAATCCCAAGTATCAAAGCGGGGAAATAAGGCACAAATGAATTACAGACTTAAATGTAAAACTCCTGAAGAAAAATTCAGGGACAAGCTTCAGGATGTCATGATTTCACAGATATCACACTAAAAGCATATCAAATTAAAAAGCTTCTGGGTAGCAACGGAAATAATCCACTGAATGAAAAGGCAGTTTACAGAATGGGAAAAAATATTTGCAAATCATGAACCATGTATTTGACAAGATCTTAATCTCCAAAATATATAAAGAATTCCTATAGTTCAATAATTTAAAAATTGTAGCAACCCAATTCAAAAATGAGCTAAACAGACATTTCTCTAAAGAACATATATAAATAGTCAACAGGCATGTAAAAGATGTTCAGCATCACTAATCATCAGGGAAAGGCAAATCAAAACCACAGTGAGATAGCATCTCACACTTTCAGGATGGCTACTGTCAAAGAGACAGAACAAGTGTTGGAGAAGTTGTGGATAAAAGGGAGCCCTTGTACCTTACTGGCAGAAAGAAATGCAAAATAGTGCAGCTGCTATCGGAAACAGTATGGAACTTTCTCATAAAATTTAAAACGAGCCAGGAATTTAGCTCAGCAGTGTAAATGCCTGTTTGGCAAACATGAGGTTGTAAGTTTGATCCCTGGTTAAAAAAAAAAAAAGAATAAAATTTAAAATGGAACTATCATATTATTCAGTAATCTCACTTCTTCATATTTGTCCTAAAGATTTTAAATAAGGAGTTTTGTTTTATTTTGTTTTTGTTGAGACAGGTTCTCACTGTATAGTTCAGGCTGGCCTTGAACTCACTAAGTAGACAAGGCTAGCCTTGAACTCACAGCGATCCTCCTGTCTCAGCCTCCCAGTGCTGGAATTACAGATGTGTGCTACCATGCCCAGCATTAAATCAGGATTTTGAAGAGGAGTGCTAATGTACACCTCTGCTCACTGCAGTACTAGTCACAATGATGCAAATATGGATATAAGTGTCTACAGGAAAGTGAATGGATAAAGAAAACATGACATATACATACAAGGATTGATTAAACAAGATGGCAAATGTTTAACACTTTAAAAAATGATTATAGTAAAAGACACACTGCCATTAATCCCCTTCAAAATACTCTCCCCTCCTTTCAACACACTTATATCATCATTCTTGCCACTTTCTGGAGCAGTTCTGAAAGTCCTTTCATCAGTGTCTTTATGAAGTGTGATTTAAAAACTTGCTGAGTACTAGGCAACAGAAAAGCAGACTCATAAAAACACTGCAGTTAATCCTCACCCACCTTATTCCTCTGATCTGGCACCATGTAACTTCTGGCTCTTATTCAAAATCAAAATGGTCACAAAAGGTAAATGTTTTGAACCAACTCAGGAAGTGGAGATAGCCTCAAAAGTGCAACTACAGACACACACAGAAGAGGACTTGCAGAAACTGCTTCAGAAAGTGGCAAACATGTTGGAATAAGTGGGTTTGAAGCAGAGAGAGGTGGTATTTTGAGGGGAATGAATGGCAATGTGTCTTTTACTGAATTGTTATATGTTGTTCGTTTGTTTGTTTTTGAGACATTATATAGTTCTGGCTGGTCTTGAATTTATGAACTTACAGCAATCCTGCTTCAGCCACCTGATTGTTGGGATTTCAGGTATGCGCCACCTCGCCTGGTTGTTACAAATTTTTAAAAATTAACATTCACTGTACTTTTTGATCATCTCCTACAATGGAATTTTTCTTTTTTTCCTTACAACGGAATATTATTCAACCTTACAAAGGAAGTAATTTTACAATATGTGGCAACATGCATGAACCTCAAGAACATTACCCTAAGTGAAATACACCAAGACAGAAAGACAGCATGTGTGTAACTCTACTCATGTAGGTTTTGTCGTCCTCTAGGGACTAGCACAAGCATGGTCTGTGGTTCTGGGAGAATTGTCAAGTACAAACCCTAGAGATAAGGAAAATGCTACCA
Organism: Hydrochoerus hydrochaeris; assembly: GCA_004027455.1. Classification (NCBI taxonomy): domain Eukaryota; kingdom Metazoa; phylum Chordata; class Mammalia; order Rodentia; family Hydrochaeridae; genus Hydrochoerus; species Hydrochoerus hydrochaeris. The sequence continues at coordinate 273,105 of PVLA01000426.1, read as the reverse complement.
TATTGGCTACAGGAAAACTCTGACCTTGATCACACACTGAAAGAAATGGCACTAAAAGAACAAGAAGTACTTACCAAGAAGGACTTGTGTCCACAGATCAAAGCCCTGACCATTAATGACCTTAAGCCTAACAAGGTTTTCAGAAGGTGTGGCTGAGGCTTTCAGTAAGCAGGGGTAGAGACAGGGCACTGAGGAGTGCAGAGGACACAAACACCAATTAAACTCACTGCCATCAGCTTGTGAGTTTAATACTAAACTAATATTACCATCTTAATGCTGGCAAAAAGCCTCTAAAACAAAATGGAAAATGCCCTAAGTATCAGAAGAATCATTTCCCTGTCTTCTTGACATTATAACACATTGCATGGATACTTTAAAGAGTTAAAGTTATGCTCAAGTAGATTATTTAAATTATGAATTAAAGAAGGAAGAGAAATGTTTTTTGTCAGTAATCTCTGAACTTCATCTCCCAGGACCTTAAAATATGTAAATTATAGGCTATTAGGCAGCTATTAAATGGGATCATTAGGAATATGTGGTCAGCTTCCTACTACTGTGTCAAATATCTGCAGTAATTAATTTGTAAGAGAAAATGTTTATTTTGGCTCAAAATTCTGGAGGTTTTGGTCTAGGATCAGTAGTCCCATTGCCTATGCGGGCACAACATGGTGCACTGTTCACCTTGCAGCCAAGGAGAGAGAGAAGCGAGGAAGAGGCCAAGTTTCCAATGTCCTTGGACAGTACATTTCCAAAGACCTAAAGTCTCCCCGACAGCAATGGCCCATCTGCTAAAGTCTCTGGTTCTTCCTGCCACTTCCTGATGGCACCAAGGATGGGGAACAAGTCTTTCACACAGGCCTTTCTAGACCTAGATATTCTAGATCCAAGGTATTCTAGTTCCACAGTATGGCATAAGGGTGCATAGAAATAGCAATAAAGAATCCTAAAATATTGAGTGAAAAGCAAAAGTATAAAACATTTGGAATAATAGCCTACATTAGTAAAATTTATAGCTGAAAAATGTGTATATGCTGGTATGGATTTGAGATCTGGGATAATCTATTTCCTTAAAGATTTGTGTCTTTAAGAAAGACACAATCAGATAACTAGTTCTGAAGAAAAACAATTGATGAATACCCACATTACTGCTATTGATTTTCATGTGTTCCATTCTGTGTCCTAGTTTATAATGGAAAAGTATTGGGAAGAATTTGACTTGTATGGACAACAAGCAAATCAATCTGCAAATGTAAATTAAAAAAAAAAAACAGAAATGAGGGATTTGAGTTTGAAAGGTTGAAAAGAAAATATTAGGGTAATATTTATGTGACACAGGACTTTCAGCTGTCCTAGAGCTGTCCTGGAGACCATACACTTGTGGTGGTCTCACAGTTGGTCTGCTCTGTATACTCTGACTTCACCACTTACTAACGGCACGTCTCTGGTCAAATTATTTAAGCACTGTAATCCTCAATTTTCTCATTTATAAAGTAAAGATATAGATAACCTACTTTATGAGATGATCATAAGACTTAAATAATAACAGGTATGTAAAGCAAGCACCTCATAGACAGTTCTTATTCAATAAATGCATCATCTCTGTACTAGCCTCAGAAATTACCATGTAAAAGTGGACTGAACTGTGACTGAATTAATCATCAGCAAATGATCATACTTACCACTTTCTGACTGCCCACTACAAGAATCAGGGCCTGGCACACACCAGACTCCCAAAAGAAGCATGGATGGATGGAAGGGTAGACGGCTAGGTGGATAGGTGAACAGACGGCTTAAACTCTTCTTCAGATCCCTGGAGAAAAGACATTGGGTTTGTTCTATATGTGTCTAGAGAACACAATTGGGACCAGGAAGTAGGTGTAATCTCTCTTTATTTTTTGATCAGAGAAAGAGAATTTCATTAAACAAAGACCAGGCTCCTGAGGAGGTGCCCTTGGGAAGGAGAAGTAGAAAGAGGTTTCTCTGAACAATACACATAGTCTCCAGTTCTTCGCACTCCATATTCCTGGGTCTGGGAAGATTATACTATGCCAGCAGTTCAGCATGTTGTTCCCTTCCTCCCTTCCTTGGCCCTCTGAGGGTGGGTGATGCCAAGCAAGACAGAGGGCAAAGAGCAGAAGAACTCAGAGCAGCAGGGCTCTGCCTATACCAGCAACATCTCAAAATTGCTGTGTGGAGGCCTCACTAAGCCATGACGGACTCAGCATAGCACAGGCACAGGCCCAGGCACACTTAATTTGCTTGCAGAGCAGGTGTCAGTTTCACACAGAATCAAGCAATGTTTTAATCAAGCTGTCCAAACATGAAAGAGGTTGTTTTTTGTTGTTGTTGTTGTTATTTTTGGTACCGGGGATCAAATGTACAAACTTGCGCTTGCCAGGCAGGTACTTAGGCCACCGAGCTAAATCCCTGGGTGGAAGAGGTATCTTAAAAACAGTGGCTTCCTCATTACTAGCCCTTGAGTTGGAAGGAATCTTGCTATGGTTGTTGTCATATCGAAGAGGAAATTGTGCTTTTGGGTTGGTGGAGAGAAGAAAATCTCAGGCTGGCAAAAACTTCCAGCCTGAGATTTTCTGATTGCCTCTGAGATTCTCACCATAGGGTTTCCACTGACATCTAGAGGCTCACTTACAGAAAAGACGATATGGCCACAAATCTGAGCCCAAGGAAAGCTCCGTTTCTTCTCAATTCACATTTCCAATACCACTTAGGCCTAGAGGAGTTCTACTTCTCTATTTACAGGTATTTACAGTGGTGGAGTCCTACATAAAATGGAAATATGATCTTGCAACATCACCACCCCTTCTTACAGCTCCAGTGCCAGGACAGAAATAGAGGAAACCCTTTCTTCCCAGCTTCACGGAGAAGGGATCAGGTCGCAACATAACAAAATTAATTATCTTGTGACACAGACCCTGCCACACAGTTAATGCCAACGAAGAGTGCCATGAAAGTTGAATCAATAGGCCAGGGATGGCGACACACACCTGTAACCCCTCTGCTCACTTGAGAGGCTAAGCAGAAAGACTGTTGCAAGCTGAAGGCCAAACTGGTCTATGCAATCAGTTCAAGGCTAGCCTGAACTACAAAGTGAGACCCTGTCTCAAAACAAACACTAAATAAAAAAGGAAGGAAGGGTTAATAGAGAGCCAATAAAGAGATCCACAAGGTCTGAGACAGAAGGCCTGGTAGGGAGGCAGTAAAGTTAGAGCTACTTATTTTCATGCTGAGGATTAAGCTCAGGGCCTTGGAAATGCTAAGCACATGCTCTAATCACTGAGCTACATTTCCAGCCTCTACAGCTAGTTCTCAAAGGAAAAAGAAGCCTGCGATGGGGGAGAGAAGGACAGCAGTGAATATAGCCTGGGTCCAGTTTTATCCAACATCAGATTCTGTGTTCCTCTCGCTGGCTGTGACTTCAGCTATTCTCAAAGTCTCTGAACAGCAGCTTCATCCTCTTACAATGGGACATTCAGACCTTCCTTGAAAGTGTGTTGTATGCATTAGAGATAATGTATGTCCTAGTGCTCGCTCAGTGTTCAGCACAGAAATTCTGAACGACATGGGAGATTGCCTGGGGAGTGTCACCGATGGGAATGATTTTTTGGAACAATGTGGTCCTCAGTTTGGTACTCCTTGCTGTGGGGCTTAGAATGGTCAGGAACTTGAAGGACATGAACAGTACCTCAGGCAGACATGTAGCCAGGCAGACAAGTGAAAACCAAATCTTCCAAAAACAGAATCTACAATCTGTGACCACCACCAGATATGCCCCACTGGTAGCTGAAGCTTAATTCAGACGTGCACCTTCCTCGTCCCCTTTCTGGCTCAAACTCCATTCTCTGGTTAGCAGTCAGCCTTAGGTAAAGTGTTGCCTCTGTTCTATAAAAGTTCTGTACAGAATTTGTAAGTTTATGCAGAGGGTAATCATTGCTTTTTTCTTAAGGATTACTAAACATTCTAACAAATATTTGAAATTAAGACTATATGCAAAGACAAAAAATATTTTTTTTTTTTTGTACTGGGGATCGAACTCATGACCTTGCGCTTGCAAGGCAGGCACTTAAGCCACTGAGCTAAATTCCCAGCCCCCAAAAAATAAAAATTTAAAAAATTTAAAAATTAAAATTCCAAGTTGGACATGGCAGTGTATACCTGTAATCCCAGCACCTAGAAGGTTGAGGCAAGAGGACTCCTGCAAGGTCAAGGCCTTCTTAGTGAGTTCAAGGCCAGCCTGGACTATGTAGCAAGAACTCATCAAAAAAAAAAAAAAAAAAGACAAACCAGGGTAGGAAGGCACATGGCCATGATCACAGCACTTGGCAGAACTCATTGCAAGTTCAAGACCAGCCTGGGCTACAAAGTGAGCTCAAGATCAGCCTGAACTGCAATCTCAAGAAAGACAAAAAAAAAAAAAAAAAAGTTCCAGGGACTATGCTTCACCCTGGACCGACTATGTCAGAACATCCGGGGCTGGGACCAAAGTCAGCAGACTTTAAAAAGCAAATTGTCAAGGTCATCCAATGTTGAAAACCAGTAGACTGGATAATCTCTAAGGTTCAGGATAGGGAAAAACATCAACAAATAGTTATATATTTGGGGGAGAGGGTTGTTTTTGGTATTTTTGTCTTTTTGAGACAGGGTTTTGCTATGCAGTTTAGGCTGGCCTTGAACCCACTTTGCAGCCCAGGATGGCCCTGAACTCACAGTGATCCTCCTGCCTCAGCCTCCTGAGTTCTGGGATTACAGGTGTGCATCACCACATCCAGCCTACAAATAACTATACAAATATTATACAAAATAATGGCTACCATTTATGGAGTGATAAGAGTCAGACATTTCACCAAGAGCTATCTTTAATATGCATAGTATAGGGTAAGAATTTTATAGAGATGGCCAATCAGTGAGCAACAAAATACAAAGCCTCCTGGGAGAAACAACTCAATTGCCAGAATAAAACACCCTGGAGAGACCCAGACAGGGAGATGGATCCTCTTGACACAGGAAGAAATTAAAATGTAAAAAAGCTCATCAAATACTTTGGGACTACAACTGAAACAGCTAAAAATTACAGGACACAGTGTTTTCGTTCATAGCAACCCGCCAAGTTTGCAAAGGCCTGAATCCACATCGGCCAGCAAAGCCACCCAAACTCATTCCCGCTGCCACTCACAGGAAGCACAGCAGCGCTGAAGTTGGGGGTTGCTGAGCCCAATGGAGAGTGGAGCCAGCAAAAGGACCTTCATTAATCCACGGTCAGTGCTGGGAATGAGACATCCCCCCCCCCCCCCCCCCCCCCCC
>PVLA01000426.1:142889-267686 GCA_004027455.1 Hydrochoerus hydrochaeris | reverse complement strand
ACCTAGCAAGTACTAACCGGGTGAAGGCACCTGAAGTTTGGCTGGCCCAGTGGGGAGGGACAGGCAAACACATCTGCTGCTTACACCTCAGTGACAAGAGCAGTCAGGAGAGGGCAGAGTTCCCTTGCCAGTGTGCTTCGGAGGAAACATGGCCAACAGGGAAGGGGGCTGGGACCTGCACTGTAACCCGTGTGGAGGAAGCCAGGACCATGACAGGAGAAAGAGGCAGGAGAAGGCCCCCAGCCTGGAACCCTGAGAGCCCTGATCCAGGAGAGGGAAAAATGAGAGACTGAGGGCGGCAAATACACATCAGACATGGCTTCAATGGACATTAAGAGATATCTTCAGGACCTTGTAGATGAGCTCAAAACTGAAATATTAAATCAGGTAAAGTAAGATATGAGTAGAGTAATAAAAGAAATGCTCACAGGAAGCATCATTACTCACACTACAGTGCTTAGGTGTATTATATTCTGTTCCAGTCATTCTACCTATACTAGATTTGAGGGCACAGACAGCAATCCTGAAAATAACAGGATATAGTACGGTAATCATCCTTAATTTTCTATTAACTTAATCTAAAGCTCTGTAAAACCTGCACTGTTTTACCATGACTGATCATAATTGTAACTGGTTTGTTGGATCACTGTTTTGTATTGATAGATTTTATTCAAAGCTGTTATGATTGATAGTATCAAGTCTGAGAGTATAGGCAAATGCACTCAAGATGACAAGATTCACTAGAATATCCACTATGGTTTGATTATTACCTGCCTTTGAAGTTTTATACTGTCTACAATGTTTTATTTTTACTAATGTTGTTATTTACTGCTTTACTCAATTATACTGCTATATTCAATTATGCCTGATGATATAGACATTCTATTGAATATAATAAGAAACAACACAGTAATCATTGTAGATCACCTTGTACTGTGGTTTTATATGACTTTTTGGTTTCATGTTTTTATAGGAATTTGTTTTGTTTTGTCTTGCTAAGTTTTGTTTTCCCCTCTAATACAGAAAGGATAGAAATACATGTAGAGATTCATGCATGCGTAGCTGTTTACACTCTCACTGTTTGACTATCTACTTCGTATGCTTTAATTTTGTAACTTGAACAACTATTTCTAAGAGGACAATATGTAATTTATTAATTAGTGATTTCTTATTGTTTATCTTTTTTTGAATTCTGTATTATCTCTAACCTTTACATGCTTTTGTTTCTCTTTAAATAAAAAATTTTTTAAAAAAAGAATTTTATAGAATAAATCAGCTTTAAAAGATTGACCTTTTTGAGTACATTTGCAAAGCACCATGTAGCTAGGTGATGAAGCTACCTATACACAGATCTCTCTGAAACTCAATAATTGAAGTTCCTTTTTTGCATAATTCCCACACAGCACTGATTTTTTTGTTTTAATCCTTATTCCTGGAGGCAAATGGCAAGATTCTAATACCTACAAACGAGTGGAATATTTCTGTAAAATTTCACTCTATTTCCAGACAGGTATTTCTGGCTAAAATTGGTCAGTTTCTAAATATGGGCTATAACTGATACATTTTTTATTAAGTAATTTCATACTGAAAAAGTTGGTGTTGGAGCATGAGTTGTCGCAGAAGGAATAAGTATGAGATGCTGCCCTCTTGTGGCATGTTTTGTAAGGTTAGGTGTGTATTCCACAGTCCTAGCCACACTTGCCCCTCTACCACCCTTCTGTGGCCTCCCTACCAGTAGCATCAATGATCAACACCCCAAGTACTCACAGTATTGTTAAAAGATCAAGTTAAAACACACGTGTAAATCCCTGGAATACTGTAGGCATTCGCTAAATGTGACCAATCCTAGTTCTCCATGACCATCTGTGCTGCCACGGTACTTCAGTGCAAACCCCCTCTCACTGGGTCTGATTAGTGCTGACAATATTCGATGACATTCAAAGATCCTGTCAGTTTAGGGCCCTCAGACTCTGCCTACCCTCACCCTCACCCTCACCTGGCTCTGTCTCCCCACCACTGGGTGACCGACTCACACATGCCTGGACCCCCACTCTGGCCTCCTTCCCCATGTGCTCCTATGACTCTTGAAGCCCAGGAACCACCTTTTTATGTTCGTTATTTTCACATGCACCATTCCAAACTAATTACATATCTCCAAATCAAAAAAAAAAAAAGGTAATGCTGTGACAACCCTATTCTTTGAAAACTGCTTTGTTGAAAGAATACAGTGAAACCTTGGATGCTGAGTAACTTGTTCTGCAAGATGAGCAAACATTTCTAGTAAGTGTTAATCTGATAAATGAGCAAAGTCTTACAATACAAGTAGTACATGACTCCAAACATCACATGATCACAACTGAGCCAGGGATTCTTTTCCCTCTTTCTCTTCTCTTTCCTTTGCTCTCACTCTCTATAGGACTGTGGGTGATCATCTCCCAAAAGCCACATATTATGGAGGAGATCTCATCTGCAGAACAGGAGGGCAAAAAAGATGGAGGAATCCTTCACTTCAGATGAGATTAAGGAGAGGTATAAAGTGTGAGAAACAGTGCAAAATTTTGTAAACAAAAAAAAAAGCACCATGTGAATAAGGCTGTAGCAGTGCCAGTGATGAATCTGTTTAATGACAATACAATGTGATTTTGCCATGAAATCCTCAAAAGAATGCAAAGGCCAGCATCATGGATAGATTCCTTGTTAGAGTTGCCCATTCCATTGAGCCCATAGATAGCAGTGATTCAGCTGGTCATAGTGAAAATTGTCCTACACAACTCTCCCCTTTCTTGTCTCCCTCACATCATGAAGTACAGGTTAATTTATTTTTCTTTATTTTCTAATTTTATATTGTATTATACTGCACTGTAATAATTTGTATATGAATATTTTTGGGTTATGGAACAAACCGAGTTTCCCATTATTTCTTATGGAGAAATTCACTTTGATATATAAGTATTTTGGATTACAAACATGTTTCTGGAGTGAATTATGCTTGCAAACCAAGATTTTACTGTAAAGGTTTTGCCTTTGCTGATCCCTCAAACCATCTGCTCATGACACTGCCTTATGCATCACATAGTCCATAGCTGTCAGTGACTCTATCATAAAGATTGTTCCTATGTGGCATTGATGGTGTGAATGGAATCTGAAGAGCCTATTGGTGGTGCAGGACAATAGATTCAAAGATCCTAGAAAAGAAAGGTCCAATAATGCCCTGAGGATTGCCTGACATGTGCAGACTTTGCAGAGGTGCCATCCTTGACAGCAGCAGTAGGGGATATCTTCTGTAAAAGATGCCTGCCACTGCCATAGTCAACAATGAGTACTATACAGGAGATGCCACCATGGTCAGAGAACAGACAGGCCCAGGTTAATGCATAGGTCCATGCATGGAAACCAAGACTCCAGGTTAGTGGTAGGAAGGAAGCAGAAATTCCAAGATATATTAAAAGGAATACTAAGTACTAATGTGTCCAATTAGAATCATCCAAAATCTGGGTAGGCACCATTCTAATGACCCAATCTCATGTGCTTTTATAAAATAAATATTGCATGTCACAGCAGAGGTGATCTGCCCCACAGGCTGTCCTTGAATTGGAGCCTGGCTACTGAGCTTTGAGACAACTCCAGAGACGTAAGTTCTGGAGCTCCTCAGGACTTCTGGGCAATCTCATGTACTGGAAGGAAGATCTGAGAGCAACTGAAGGGGAGAAATTGGGTCTGGAGCACCCCACCTAGAGAACACTCTCAGTCCTGGCCTATTCTAGCCCAATGGAATTGACTGAAAATTTCAAGGTAGGTGCTCCTCAGCAGAAAAGAGAAACAGTCCTGTCTGCCCAGGGCCAAGGGCAGTACTACACTAGAGCAAAGATAAATACTTCGGTAGCTTCACAAAGTGTTCATATATTCATATAAATACTTGCTTCTTTCACTTTATCAATAAATATTTAAAATTCATCTATACCTTGTTTTCTTAGCTTAGTAGCACTGCCCCTGTCTGTCTGCTTGTCTGTCTGTCTGTCTCCCTCTCTCTATTGCTAGGGATTGAATCTGTGGCCCCACACATGCTAAGCCACATACCACTGAGTGACACCTCCAGCTTCCTCCCTTTACAAAATAATAGTGATAAAACACAAATAGGATAAAATTTACCATCTCAACCACTGTATTCCCTGTGTACAATCCAGTGGTATCACATACATTAATACTGTTGTACAATCATTACCATAGCCATCTACAGAACTCTTGCAAAATTGACACTTATCAATTGGAGTTGCTTCTACTTTGATATTGTGAATAGCGCTGCTCGTCTCCTGAGATTCACATCATGTTGGAACTTAGGGCACTCAGAAACTAGGCAGCCAGCTTGCCGCCCTGGTAAGTGGCCGTGGCCTGGCAAGCCACGGCCACTCAGGGCGAGAACCATCAGCGTCGCCTGAGATCTGTGTCATGTTGGAATTTAGGGGGCTGGGAAACCAAGCAACCAGCTCGACACCCTGGTAAGCAGCTGTGAGCCTACTGGCACGTAGGCTGAGATTCAAACATCCACCCACCCACCCACTTTAGCAAGTGGGAGCCAGAGATTTGAGCATCTCTTGCGAGGTTGACTATGTGCCATATAGCAAATAGGGGGGATTTCCTTCTACCATCTCTTTGAAGGCAAATATTTTTAGCCTTGTTTTGCTTTGTTCTGATTAATGGTATTGCTCTATTCAATATTCTGTTTTGATAAGTTTTATAATGTTCTGTATTTCCTTTGATTTTGATACCTGATTGAAAGAACAACAATTATGAAGAAAACGAGATATACTATAGTACCTATTACTATTACCCCAGTGACCTGCTGTGAAGTTCTGTACCAGTTTCACTATACTGTCCCAATTGGCTTTGTTCCGTCTTGTTCTGTGGTATTTTACTACTTTAAAAAAAAAAATGAATAGTGCTGCTGTGGCCATAGATGTACATATCCCTTAGAAACCCTGCTTTCAATTCTTTGTGGCATATACCCAAAAGTGAAATCACTTGAGCATATGGTTAGTGAAACAGCTTGATCGCATGCCTTTCTTTTTAACTTTTTTTTTATTTTAAAGAGAATAAAACCAAGCAAAACAAATCAGAACAAAGCCAATAAAAACAAACCAGTGTAAGTGACACAGGATTTCAAAACAATAGGAAATCAACAATGGTTCCCAGAATGCCTCCTGCTGTCTTCAAAATAGCTGCAGATACCTTCAGACATAGTAAAAGTCAAACAAAACAACAGAATAGAGCCAATAAAAACAAAACAATGAATGCAATAAAGGACTTCAAAACAAGATAATAATAAATCCCAAATGGTTACCATAATATATTTTACCTTTGAAATAGCTGCCCATGCCATCAGATACAATAAAATCAAACAAAACGAGACAGAACAAAACCCCACCCCACAAAACAATGAAAATGATGCAGGACTTCAACATAAGGCAATAGGGAATCAACAATGGCCACCACCTTCAGAAGGTGATTCCCCCAGAGATGCTACACTGTGTATTGCCGTCTTTCGAATAGATGATCAGACGACTGGCTTTAGTCCTGCAAAGTCAGTGAAACACTAAACACTACAAGCATTAAATTGAATTTTACCTCAATAGCCTTCATCGCAGCCTGTGTTTCTCTGGATCAGCTGGTTGCTGATGGTGGGTGGGTGGGGGTGTTGGTTTTTCTTGTTTCCCATCCTGCACGCCAGTAGGGGCTGGTATCTGGCTCTCCCCTCAGTGGCACCGATTCACAGGGAGGGCTTGCTTGCTTCTTGGTAACTTCTTGTTCTCTTCACTGACAGTCCATGTATGGTGCTGACTCACAGGAAAAGGCTGGTGTCTGGCACCCATTCTTTTTAACTTTTTTGAGAAGCTTTCATATTGTTTATCATAGTAGTTGCACCATTTACATTTCTATTAAGAGGGCCCACGGAATCCGATTTTGCTACTCCACTGCCAAAAAAAATTTTTAATAGTAGCCATCTTAATGGGTATAAATTGGTATCTAATTATTTTGCTTTGCATTTTTTAATGATTAGTTTTGTTGAGCATCTTTTCTAGTATTTACTGGTTATTTCTATATTTTCTTTGCCAAAATACATATGCAAGCACTTTTTTTTTTTTGACACTGAGGTTGCGATTGCTTTTAGCTACTCCGGATACGCATACCTTTTAATCACTGAATACTTCCCCATTGGATGGACATTTGTAATTGACTATGAAGACAAAAGTGTGAATCCCTGGGAATCGGAGCTGAGAATCTCAGTGACAGAGACCATGCTCTATCCACCATTCCCTCTCTTTTCTGACTGGCTTACAATTCTAGAACAATGTTTGGGGACTCAGCTTCTTCTTTCTGTCTTTCTCTATGGTTTCTTCTCTAAGATGCATTAGGAATCATATACAAGCAGACTCCTGAGTCCTACTCCATCAGTCCTCTAGCAACATTTGAACCCTAAGGAGACAGCACAGGTTCTAGCTGGGATCCCTACTAGATAGAAGAAATGGAAGCATAAAGCAGGAGTCACTCAGTTGCAGAACTAGGGTTAGTGTTTTGCTTTGTTTTGTTCTTTTGGACAAAGTCTCACTCTGTAGCTAAGGCTGACCTCAGACTTATGATCCTCCTGGCTCAGCCTTGTAGGATTACACACATACATCACAATGCCTGGCTCCTGGATCAAGTTTTCTAAAGAGTCCTTGTGGTTTCACTGTGTCCCAGTACCAACCTAGATCTGAGTATGAAAAGAAAGAACATCCTCCTACCCTACACACACAGGTTATATGATTCAGGTAAATTACTTTCAGGTGGGTGGCAAGGACAAGCGAAGCCTAGGATACACTGTCAGCCTGTCTGCTGAGGCTCAGGAAAGCTGTCCACACAGCACTTTTGGGACACTGGAAAGAAAGCACCCTGGCCTGGGTTTTTTATGCTGGAGGAAGCATTGAAGGGTGCACTGTTTCAGAGGAGGCAGAGCCAGCACCTAGGCTGTTCTGACAGCTCCCCTTTACCTCAAGACAGTGAGTTCCCAGCACATAGTGCAGTTATTCTTGAGGCTGTGAGACATGGAGAGCTACAGAAATCTAAGGCTGCCTAGAGAACAGTCCTATGGTCCTGATTCATTTTTCCTTCTTTTCTGCAGCCCTGTGCCATTGGTGGACAACATACCCTGCAGGAGGCAGGCCTCAGGTTGGGCAATGCTGAGGCCGTTGGATTGTTACACCAGGACACCATTTCATCAGCACAAAACTTTCCTGGGGGCAAGGTCCGAGGAATTCCTGCACTCTCTCCTCTTTGCACGCACAGTGGGCCACCCCAAGCCAGTGAGACAGAAGTGGGGTATGATGGCAAAAGCAGAAACCTGCTGTTTCAGTTCTAAACTACCACTTACTAAACATTTTCTGTGTTGTAGACTCTGTGCTAAAGAATCTTCATTCTTTCAAAAACAGAGGTAGTGCATGTGACCTATTACTCTATGAGGCACACCTCTCCAGAGTTGTTTTGTGCTTCCTTTTTACAGAGAATAAAGACAAGGAAAACTGTAATTTTAAAACTGTCATTTAAAGGAAAATTGCAGTTTCAGAACACAAAAATTACTCAAGGTTACAATGCCTTTTTCCCTTTCAGGGAAATCACTTCAAAAAAATTTTTTACTGGTTTTAAGGAAGTCTGAATATTGGGACCTAGCCTATACTTTTCACCTATGCATTGCTCTTCTTTTCCTACACCTCCCTCCTCAAGGAAGCAGAACTATCAGGTGGGCAGCAGATCTCAACTTCAAACAATGTAAATGGTTTGCAGCCTAACTAGCTCAGCAGGTGAATAATCTGACAGCAGGACTACAGAGCCTACAAGCACCCTCTGGAAGGCACACCCAGCCACACATACATATACCTAGTTCCAGAAAGTATCTCACTCTTCAAACACTCGCACTTCCTTTGTCCGTGTACTTTTTCCCCCCTACTAAATGTTTTCGGTACCTCCTAACGCGACGTGAATATTCTTTTTTCTGTGACAGGAGTCAGCAAACCTGTTCAGTGAGTGGGGTGTATTAGGGGCCTCCATCTCCTCTTTGGGGAGACTCCTCAGGTGACAGGTGAGCTGTTGAGAGTGGAGTGACAAAAATGGACTCTGGCATTCAAGCTACTGGATCCTGACCTTTCAATGTAACACGTCCTGTGAGCTAGGCTCTGTGCTAGTCTTCGTGCTTTTATAAAGAAATCAGAGGTGGGTCATGTGATCCACTGCACTACCAGGCGAACCTCTCCCGAGTTGGTGCTTTTCCATTTCTCTTTCACAAGAGTGTTGGTACAGGAAATGTTTCATATTACATTAAAATATTTCATGCCAAAGATTATACAGTATAAGGTTTGAGAACATTATTTCTAAGAATTACACTTAATTTCTGGTGGCTGTTCAACAGGTGTATGTAATTAATGTCACTTATACGCGTTAAAATGGCATTATATATGTGCATATGTATATGTACACATTAACCACAAAGGCAAAAATGCAGAACTACAAGAAAACAAAGGCTCAAAGACTCTCGGGCGCACCATACTTCCCACTGGTCAAAACTGCTTCCAAGCCTCCTCCCACCAAAGCACGACCGCACCTGCCTTCTCAATCTCAGTCGCCCCATTACTAAAAACAGGATGGTTGCCGAGATGACTTTAGGGGTCATTCCAACTCAATGTATTAGTTTCAGGGGCGCAGAAAGAAACACTTCAAGCGCCGCCTGCACACCCACGTCCCGCGTGCACGCGGCACGCCGACCTTAGCGCCCAGATCTGGGTCCTCCGCCTCGCGCCCCGCCACCCCACGCCCAGCTGCAGTGCGCGTGCGCAGTGCCTCACGCGCCCGCCCCACCCACGCCCGCGTCCGGGCCCGGGCGCCGCGGAAACTGCGGGCGCGCGCGCGCTGGGCTCCGCCGACCGTTGCCCCTCAGCGGGGCACCCAAGCTTCGCTCTCCACCGCCGCCTCTCACCTCCCCCCTCCCCAATACCCAATCGCCGAGCAGGGGAGGGGGGAGGGGCCTCGGCTCGCCGTCGGCCGCCAGCCCCTGGGCGTGCGAAGGGGCGGGGCCGCGGAGCCGGGACTTCTGCCCTGGCGCGTCCCGGCGCGGTTGCGGACGGCCGGGGCACGGAGGAGCCATGTCCGCGCTGCCGGAGCTGCAGCCCCAGGTGCGCGATAGCTGCACCTCGCTGGGGCTGATGCTGTTGGTCGTGCTGTTCATGAGGTTGGCACGCGCGACGGCTCGGAGGCAGCGGCTCAGGCCCGGAGCCCACGCCTTTATCTTGGAGTTTCTAGCCACCTTCCAGCTCTGCTGCTGCACCCACGAACTGCTGCTACTGAGCGAGCAGGACTCTGCGCACCCCACCTGGACGCTGACGCTCATCTACTTCTACTCGTTGGTGCACGGTCTGACTCTAGTGGGCGCCACCAGCAACCCGTGTAGCCTAATGATGCAGATGATGCTCGGAGGGATGACCCCCGACATGGGGTTGTTGAGGTTCTTGGCTCAGCTGGTGAGCGCCATGTGCAGCAGGTACTGTATGCGTGCCCTGTGGAGCCTGGGTTTGACTCAGTATCACTTCAGCGAGAGGAGCTTCGCTTGCCAGAATCCCATCCACTCTGACTTGCCCAAGGCGGTTGCTACAGAGGCCATCTGCTCCTTTATCTTCCACACCGCTGTGCTGCACTTCCAGGAGGTTCGAGCCAAACTTCGTATCCACCTGCTGGCTGCACTCATCACCTTTTTGGCTTACGCAGGTTTGTCATTCCCACAAAACACTTGGCACATCCCAACAGAACCTCTAAAGTTCTTTATCAAGGAACGTTTGAAACCCCTGCACCACTCTGATGTAAATATTGCGCCCTCATATTTTAATTTGCCCGTTCTTAACTGATAAAGCCAACACACAGATCCTTCATTCAGTGCCTTTTTTTTTTTTAACACCGAGGGCAGAGACCCACTTCTGTGCTGAAACTGAGATCCTGTTAAATATTGCCAAAGGTTCAGATACCCAACAAAGGAATTGTTTCAAAGTTGGAAAAGACAACGTATCAGTTACCTTTTTTTTCATGCTAAGGTGGTACACATCCTTCCTGATCTCTGAAAAAGTAGGTCTAAAAAGTACCTTTCTACTTAAACTCATGATTGGTTAGTAGGTAAGCGTGGGGAGTAGAAAGTCTGTAGTTCCATTTCCTAGTCTTTTTCTACAAATTACTTGTCATGTGTTATTTCCATAATAATTCATCTGGTTATAAATGAACTTTTAAACAGCCTATTAAGATGTGTTTTAAAATTAAAACTTGTTTGAAGTTGAAAATGCCTTTTAAAAACAACTCAAGACATCAGTAGAAATCTATATCAATAGAAATCTTTTGATTTCTATTAAGCCATTTATTTACCTTGATATATTTTAGATACAGTGGGTATATATTCTAAATAGGCCAAAGAAGTACAAGAAACAAATGTAGAGTATCATTTAAAGTGACTGCAACAAAATAACTTTACTGAGACTGTATGTGAATTATAAAATGTTTTGAGTCATGAATATAACAAAATTTATAGTGATAGTCGATCTTCTGCCCATAAAAGTCAGACTAAAGAGCTAGGCATGTAGCTCAGTGATGAGTGCTTGTTTAGCATGTGCAAGGCTCGGGGTTTGATCCCTAGCACCAAAAGTTGGGGAGGCTGTATATGCATAGCTCCAGGTAAGGACTCCGAAACATATTCGATTTACGAAAGATTCTCCAATTCATTTTCCCTTATTTAGATACAGTGCCATTTTTTAAAGGTAGACAGATGAAAATAAATGGCATAGGAGAAAAGGAATTAATGGTTGCTTATCAAAGTTTTAGGTTTTGGCTAAAGCAGAGAAATCGACTGTGTATGAACATAAAAGTTAAGCCTTAGTTTGGTCCTTTCTGTACTTGTACAATTAAAAGCAACAAATGACTACAGAGTGAGACCCCATCTCCAAAAAAAGGGCAGTAAAAATTTGTAAGTTTTTAATATTAATAAAACATTAACTAGAGCTGGATCTTTATCTCTGTCCCTCCTCCTGTTATGATGAAGTTAGTATTTTTGCCTTTTTTTTTTTTTTTTTTCAGAACTGGGTATTACCCAGGGCCTTCACCCAGCCCTTTTTATTTTTATTTTAAAACAATTCCTAAGTTGCCCATGTTGGGGCTGAATTTTTGATCTTCCTGTCTCAGCCTCCTAGTCATGCTCTAAATGCATAGTTAGGACTTCATAAATAATACTGTTATCAGCTGTTTTCTATTTTGTAGTGGCAGATTTTGAGAGAAGAGAAATTATTTGAAGTTATAGATAAATATAAGGCAAATTATTGGAAGAAGTCAATAAAATATCAATTTAAGGGATTCTGAATTACCTTTTTGTCTTGAAATGTGGCTACTAATAGGGTATAGAAGCTCACAACTGTAATGGTTCTTAACATTGTCTTTGCGTTGAATCACCTGGGAAGCTTTTAAAAATATGTGTTCTAGCTACAGAAATTAAAATTTAATTGCTCTGAGAAGAAGCCTAGGCAGTGGTATATTTTATAGTTCCCCGGGTGATCCTATTATGAAACCAAGGTTGAGAACCACTGCTCTAGGAGTCTAGACCTGTACTGGCCAGTTCAGTAGCCCCCATGTAACCATTTAGGCTTAAATTAACTAAAATGAAAAATTAATTCCTCACTGGCAGTAGGCACATTTGAAGTGTTTGAGAGTCACATTGTACTGTGTAGTTGGTGACTACAGTATTGGACAGTGCCAGAAACTATAGGGGTAGAACCAAAGGACAATTACTGATTACTGCTAGTTACAGAAATTCGTTATCTATTATGATCTTCATTTTAACTTTCTTTTCTACCAATATAAGGGAGATTCACTGAGTGTGTATTATAGGTGAAAGCATTTTCCTAGGAAATTTATGAGTTATCTTAATCTTTACACAGCCCACTGATGAGTACATTTTGATGAATACAAGTGAGGCTCAGAAGTGGAATGACTTGTCTCCTTATATAGTGCTAGAATATCCCGGAATCAAGGTTCAAACTGACAACTAAAGCACTTGCTTATTTCATTATAAGTATTTTTACAGTTATAAAAGTATACACAATTGGTATGAATTAACTATAAATAGAACAAAGTTCTGATATATACTACAAAATGGATGAACTTTGAAACATTATGCAGACACTAAAGGACAAATACTGTATGACTTCACTTTCATGAAATATCTTTCATGAAGATTTCTAGATATTTCATAATACAGGTTATGAGGCCTGGAGAGGAGGAAAAAAATGGGATCTTTTTACTTAATGGATACACAGTTTGTGTTTAGAATGATAGAAAACTTTTAGAAAAGCTTTTGGAGAGACAGGAAACTTTTGGAAAAAGTCATGATAGTTGAGCAGCATTATGAATGTAAAGAACACCAAATGGCAAATTTTATATATACTTTGCTACAATTAAAATTATTTTAAATTACAAAAGGATTCCAATGCCAAATAAGTGTGGATTAAATAGGTATCTGGTTTTAAGATCTCACAGAGCCTTTACAGTGCTACTCTGTAATGTTCAACTACAAGAGGAAGAAATGGCACACAGTTTGCAAACTTCTGAGATCCTTTTGTCTAGAAGCTTGTAGCAGAACAGATCCTACTTTGGGAAATGCTGCCCCAGCACATATCACTCTCCATTATTTTCCATGGATATAAATCATAACTCTATTCCAGATTGCATGGATGGACTCTCTTGGGACTAGTTGAGTGTACTGTCAGGCAAAGACAAGCTTTTATGGGAAAGATGTAAGAATGTAAAGAGGAAAGGCAGAAGAGTTGGCTTCCTCAGGCCTCATTTCAAGTCACTTTGATATATCTTTTTTAAACATCTCACATAGAATGAGTATAGACTTTACAAAGTTGCATTGCTCTGAAATTTCTTACTTGCTTGGCTTTGAGCACTCAGGAAGCACCAATACAGGTCACATCAAAATAAATGATTAATGATTTTGATTAAGATTCAGAATATAACTGTCTAGCAGCATAGCCACAAGTTCCTAGGATCATATACATATTTACTGATTTTTAGCAGCCCATGTGTTTTGTGGCACTGGGGTTGAATTCAGGACCTTCCTTATATGTGTTAAACACATGCTCTAAAACTGAGCCAGCCCCAAACCTAAATTTTTTTATATGCACTGGAAGTTACTGATGTCATTATTACTCATGTATGTATTGGCCTCACTAATAAAATTTAAAAAATAGTTGTGTGACATTATATTAGAGCTACTTTTTTTTTTTTTTTTTTGAGATGATGTTTCCCAGGCTGCTCTTGAATTCATGAGCAAGTGATCCTCCCACCTCCTGAGTAGTTGAGATGACAGGTATGCCCCAGTATGCCTGTCTCTTAGAGGTATAAAGTATTAATGAAGGTGTCAAACAAATCTCCCTTAATTTGGGTTTTGGAGAGTTTAGTTCAATGAACAAGGTAAGAGACAGTTACATTCATTTTTATGCATAATTAAATATTGAAAAATTGCTGTTCTATGCATGTAAGCTGTCTTTATTGCTGCACCATTTTTAATTTGTAGAATTTATTTTTTGTGGTACTGGAGACAATATGGAACCTTTACACTACAGGGCCCCCCCCCCGCCATGCCCTTTTAAAATTTAGGATACGATCTCACTAAATTGCCATGTTGCCAGGGTAGGTCTGGAACTCATAAGCCCCTCAGCCTCCTGGAATGCTGGATGGGATTACAAACTTGTGCCGCTGCACCTGGCTTATAGACTTTTAAATTATACATCATTTTCTGACATAATACCTGTGTTCTGCTACCAGAAGATAAACTCTTAGAGTACAGAGACCAAATTTGTGTATTCATCATTATGTATAATTAGTACTCAAGTATACTGTCTTGGTACAAAAATACGCAGAATTTTTAGAGTAAGTGAATGAACTAGCAAACAGTTCGTCCATTTTTTAAAAAACACACAAAGATAAAATACATATCTGGTTTTCCATGTTATATATTCAAGGGCTTTCAATATAAGTAGTATGTTGTTTGAAGTCATTGTAGTGTTTTTGCTTCATTTAGATTTTTGGTATCCTTCCAAGTCATGAATGTAGGTAAGATGATCTGTCAAAAAAGAAGGGATCTAAATCCTTTACGTCTCTTCCCTTTTAACACAACAGTTATCTAAAATAGATGCTATTACCAATTTACAAATAAAGCCAGCTTCAAACAAAGGTCATGCTTCTTTTTTACTATAGCAGTATAACACATTTAAGGCACAGGTTTGGAGTTGGGTTGTGCCCTTGAATTAAGTACGTAATTTGGGTCTCAGTTTCATCTTCAAAATAGAAAATAAAGTCAGGCTTGTTAGGACACACTTGGGGGCTGAGGCAGAAGAGTTAACATTTGAAATTAGCCTGGGAAACTTAGCAAGATGCTATCTCAAAAAGGGCTGTGGATATAGCTTAGTGGTAGAGCACTTTCATAGCATACATAACAGCTGGAGCACTTCCCGACCCATGGAAAAAGAAAGAGAATAACACTGTCATAAGAGCATGAAGAATAGTATTTCAAGTTCTTAGCATGGTACCTGGCATATACTAAGTGCTTGAGAAATGTTATTACATTTCACCCTACTAATTTCTCATTTGCATAATTGAGAATTTTGATACAATTCCTTTGGGGATAAGTTCGGAAAATTTATTTCACAACTTTTATATACAAATTTGTCTATCTGCAAATCATCCAGTTAACTGATTTTTGTACAGATTCTTGCATGTTCCCCTAACCTCTGAGAAATGTTAATGCTATCTTTCAGGTCTGTAAGAATAACTAACCTAGGGCCGGGGATTTAGCTTAGTGGTACAAGTACCTGCCTGACAGGCATTAGGTCATGAGTTCGATCCCCAGTTTCAAAAACAAAAAACCAACAAAAAACAATAACTAACCTAATATCAGCTAGCTGTCTAGCTTAATTAGTAATGAGTGTATCAGCAGGATGTGAAGAGCCCTGTCCACAGGGCAGCGATTGAATCTAGGGAGAAGTCTTGTCATCAGGGTGATACTTTTAGTTCTAGACAGAGGTGTTTTTCCAAACCTCATCGTGTTTGCTTTGATTACATGCTCACCAGATGACTTCTGATGATAGATTGGCTTTCCAGGGGGGTACTTAACAGGAAATAGGTGCCTGGAGATAGCAGGCACATCCTGTAGTTACTGAAAGAACTAGCTTCCACTATAAATTTGTAAGCTGACCTTTTGGCTTATACAGATTTTGGCTTACATGATTTTGACTAATGTCTGTCTGGCATACAGAATTTTATTCCCCTTTAAAATAGTGAGAAACATTAGTGCTCTAGAATTGCCAGACTTGGGATCTCATCTCTGGCTGTGGTAATTTAATTATGTTCACAGTATCCTCTAAGACTAGGCAGTCAGCCAGGAAGATCTCCCAGGGATAACTCTTCAACATGCACTATTTATGAGGTCTTCCTTCAAAAGCCAATGAATAATAACTTCTTTGCTGAAGCCACCAGTAGTTCTGTGCCTGAACAGAACCGTATCTGTGATATGTATTGTTCTTCTATATTCTTTACATGTATTTGTTATATGTATAGATACTACTCAATGAAGCTATGTATTACGTTTGTATTTGTAACATAAAAATCATACCTAATGTCATGGTTTTGAACTAAAATGTTCTCCAAAGGCTATGTGCTTGGTTGTCAGACGATAGGCTCTTGGGAAGAGATGAGATCATGAGAACTCTTAATTTCATTGGTGGTTTGATCCTCGAATGGACTCATAACTTAATGGCAATATTGGGAGGTGAGGAGTGAGTCACAGATTTATGTCCTTGGGGATGATCTTGATGCCAGACCCTCTTTGTCTTGCTCTCTGCTTCCTAGTTCGAGTCTAATAGCTTTCCTTCTGTCAAATGCTCTGCCATGTTTCTGCCTCTTTATGAAAGGGATAAAGGAATGGAGCTAGCTGGCTATAGATTGAAACTTCTGAAACAGCTAAACTAAATCTTGCTTCAAGTTTTCTCAGGTATTTTGTCAGTGGCAGAAAGCTGACCTAACACATCCTATATTTGGCTTTTTTTGGTGGTAGTTCAGTAACTTATCTATTAGTAGAGATTTGCTCATTATTTTGAAATAGTTCTTGATATCCCAAACTTAGATATTTTTCTATGAATGGACTTTTAGGTTTCCCGTTGTCACTATAAATAAATATCTTATATACAAATACCAGTGTTTCCCCAGGACAGTGGTTCTAAACTAGCGATATGTTGTCAGGGAACATTTAACAGTGTCTGGAGATTTTTGGTTGTTACAGTGTGGGGAAAGGAATATGGAACTGGCATCTACTAGGTAGGGAACAGGGATGCCACTACACATTTTATAATGCACAGGACACTCCCAGACCCCCAAGATATATCCAGTGGAATAGCAAAGGCAGTGCCATGTTTGGGGCTTTTGTTAACACAGAACCTGTGCCTAATGTGGATTTCTTTTCAGTTGTATCTGTAACAAACCCTTCCAAAACTTAGCAGTAATTTAGTCTTTCATAATGCTGAGTTAGATCACTCAGGAACCTGGACTCAGATGGACAGCAGTGAGGCCATAATAGTCAAGGTATCTTCACTCATACATCTGGCAGTTAGTGCCAGCAGTCATCTGAGAGTCCTCAGTTCTCCATGTGGCCTTCAGCAGCCTATAGCAGCTTATTCTATGGTTAATGCATTGTCCCGAGATCAAAAAAGTGAAAGCTGATGGATGGTTTGTTGATACATGAACCTGGAATTCAGTGTCACTTCTGCTGCGTTCTGTGAAACCAAGTTACAAAGATAACCCATATTCAAGAGTGGACATTAGTCAGGTGTGTCATGTGCATTTGTTATCCCAGCTATTCTAGGGGCCAGGGCAAGAGGACTGTAAGTTTGAGCCCAGCCTAGGGAATTTAGCAGGACCTTGTCTGAAAAAGGACTAGGTATATAGCTCAGTGGTAGAGTACTTGCCTGATTTCGCTTCCCTACACTGAATAGGAAGAAAAAAGGATGGGGGATAGACTACTGCTTGGTAGAAGAGCTTCTGCCAAGTCACTAATTAGAACTGTGATGTGAGGATTAGAAGGAAAGCTCAACTTTTAGAATAGTATGAGAATGACATGTTTATCTTATACAAAAAGTCTTTAGTATACCATGGCCCACAGCACTGAAGTCAGGTAATTACAAGGGGAATGGTTTAGTCCATTTCTGTTAAAATCTTTTAAAAATTACAGTTCACTTATAGCCCATAAAAATTTGTCTTAATCTTTCTGCCCATAGTACTTGCCCAGGAATGCAATTTTTTGGACTCTTGAACAACCAGCTTTCAACCAAACACTTGTTGACCCATGGCAGTTGTACATTCACAGTCTGAGATTTTACTGCTTAAGGATGATTCTAAGTCTGTAACACAACATCACTTATAATTGGTAGATCATGAATATGCTGTCAGGCTAGTATGCTAGAAAACAGCCATCTGAGTTGTTTTGTTCAGTATCTTCACCTTAACATAGCTTCATTGTTCTCAGCCAGTCAGGTGTGAAATCTCGTTAAATACAATGAAGGGGTCACTTAAATTCCCAGTTAAGACAATTAATATGTTGTAATGTTAGTATGTCAACGTAAAACTCTGTGATGCTCTTGGAATCTATCTCACTGCCTGAAGAGGCAGATGTGCCCCCTTAGGCTTCCCATAGAACTGCCAGCAATGTCACTGTCTTCAGGGGGCTTGTAGGGTACACTGAGAAGAGCACAGCACCCAGCCTTCGCTGGCTTTCCTTTTCTGACTGGGAATTATAAACTCTTAGACCCCATCACAGAGTTAGAATATGGATAGAGAGCTGGAAAATGAGTCCTGAAAAGTCACAATTAAAACCTGTGCCTATCTTTCATGATCAACTTTACTGAGATGTACCAGTCAGTCACTTTTTATTTCTTAAGTGCTGGGATTACAGGCATGCACCATCAAGACTGGCCTTAAGAGTCACAAAAACTGTAGGAACAATAGAGCACATTAATTTCCAATGTGCATTTTATAGCACACAGGCAAAGTGCTGAGATTAAACTGTTAGTATCATATCTTTCTTAAATATATCTAGCATTTTATAATCCATACACTCTAGGCTGGGTGAGTCTGCAAAGATGTATCCTAGAATTAAGAATACTTAAAATACCTAAAACAAAATATTTGAATAACCCATTGATTTCTAGGTACAAGTAAATGTAAAATACATTGTTTGGAATCACTCTGCTTACAATGTATTACAGGAGGAAGTCTAACTGGAGCTCTGTTTAATCCAGCTTTGGCACTTTCACTTCATTTCATGTGTTTTAATGAAGCTCTCCTTCGATTTTTTATAGTATACTGGCTGGCTCCTTCTTTAGGTAAGCATATTCTTATTTAATATATCTGAAAATCAGGGTATTTTAAGATATAGAATGTTACTGTAATATGTCAATTTCCACAGGAGAGTAGGAACAGAAAAGAAAAAAAAATGAAAAAGGTAGTTAATAGGCTCAAAGTAAGATTTTATTTTGTACAGTTAAAACTCTTTATCAGAGCTGGAGATGTAGCTGAGTAGTATACCACTTACCTAGCACTCAGGAGGTCCTGGGTTTCACTAGCATCATAAATAAGTAAATACACTAATTAATTAAAACCTTTTTGTCTTTAAAGAAACAAAGCCGTCAAGTTAATGTTAACAGTTTCAGGTATGGTATCTCTTTAGGAAACTAAGGATAGGAGAGGTGAGCATGTGTAACTCCAATACTCTGGGAAGCTGAAATAGCAGGATCCCAAATTCAAACTCAATCTGAGTGACTTAGTTAAGACCCTGTCTCAAAATAAAAAAGATTTAAAAAGTGGTGGAGATGCAAGCCACAGTGGGAAGGCCCTGGGTTCAGTCCCCAGTATCACAGATATACATACCACACACACACAAACCCTGAGAAGTTGGGAGTGTAGTTTAGTGGTAGAGTGCTTGCTGCCTGGGTTTGATCCCCACTGTACACATGCACACGTGTGTACACACACATACACACAGAGTTTCAGGTGCCATGGTCCATGCTTACAGTTACAGCTACTGGAAGACTGAAACAGGAGAATCCCTTGAGCCTACAAGTCAAGGCTTAGACTCTTTAAGAAGGAAAAAAAAGCATGCAGTGATTACTTAAGAAAAAAAAAATTTTTTTTTGAAATTTGTCTTACCAAACTTGTGAGCTCCAAACAAAATGTTTTGTTTTGTTTTTTGTCTTTTTGAAACAGGGTCTCACTATGTAGTTCAGGCTGGCCTTGAGCTCACTTTGTAACCTAGGCAGGTCTCAAACTCACAACGATCCTCCTGCCTCAGCCTCTCAAGTGGTGGGATTACAGCCATGTGCCACCACACCTGGCTACAAAATGGTATTTAACTCACCTAATTTATAGAAGAGCACCTCATGAATTACTAAATAACTGAAATTAAGTATAGTTTTAAAATTATTTACAAATTCCATTCTTTTGGATCAGATATACAACCATTTTTATATAGAGGGGTCAAATAACAAGAAAAAAAATACACAATAAGTATAATCGTAATAGGCTTTTACTTTTCTTTGTGTGTGTGTGTGTGTGTTTGTGAGGGGGTGATGGTGCACTGGGCTTGAACCCAGGGCCTCAGGTATGATACACAAGGGTTCTACCAAGAGCTGTATCTCCAGCCCAGTCAATATGCATTTCTTGAGCTCTTGTGGTGGTGCAAGTTTGTAATCCCCACTGTAATTCGTTATGTAATTCCAAACTACATGCAAGTGATCTAAAAAAAAAAAAATGCATTTATTTGTTTAGCTGTCAGCACTTCTTGGTTTTGTTTAATTATTATTATTATTATTTTTTTTTTTTTGAGACAGTCTCACTATGTAGTTCAGGGTTGAACTCATTATGTAGTACAGGCTGGCTTCAACTCTCTAGGATTCTCTTGCTTCTGCCTCTGGAGTCCTGGGATTAGAGATAAAGCACCACACCCACTTA
The DNA here is from genome assembly GCA_004027455.1 of Hydrochoerus hydrochaeris. NCBI lineage: Eukaryota > Metazoa > Chordata > Mammalia > Rodentia > Hydrochaeridae > Hydrochoerus > Hydrochoerus hydrochaeris. The sequence continues at coordinate 247,577 of PVLA01000426.1, read as the reverse complement.
GCTATGTTTTAAACCTACTTATAAGAGATTTTTTCCTTTTTCTATCATCTGTGACTTTTCTTTTTTTCTTTTTAAACAGAAAATGAGCAGTAAGAAACAAAATGCTATCTGGATAAAAACAAGGGTGGGGAATTAGTGGAGACTAGGCATCCTTATTAATTCAATTAATTCCCCACCCTTGGTTTTGTCCAGTTAGCATTTTGTTTCTTACTGCTCATTTTCTGTTGAAAAAGAAAAATCACATGATAATAAGGGTAAAAGTCCCATGATGGATAAAGGAAAAACAACTCTTTTCCCCTTTACAGACCAGAGAGTGGGAGAGTGTAGTTCAAACAGGAAGATAACACCTTGTGGCCACAACTAACACATTTTAAAGACACGTGAAAACAGTTGAAATACCCAAATAAAAAATATATTCATTTATTTGCTGCCCATGGAAGGAATCACTTAGAAGTAGAATCACAATCTTTCCAGTTAATTATGCATGGCCCTATTTAGCTTGTTGAGAGTATGTATTCAGATTCTAATGGACTCAGCATAAAATTTGTTATAGCTCTTGGTTTAAAGAGGCATGCTGTTGTACTCTTTTATGAGGTTTATGAATGAAAATAAAGCCATTCTTCAATATGTGTTGATAAAATTTATGTATGTATCAGTTGTTAGAACACTAAATTCTAGCTTGCTATTGAATTTTTTTCATATATTCAAGTTACATTCCTTATAGAAAAAAAGTGGGTATTACAATTTTTAAAAGTTGTTTGAGGAGTTAAGGAGATGGAGAAAAAATGCAAAAATAAGCAAAAAATTCAACTGTAAAAGCTCTCATAAGAGATCCCTGTAATTCCTCCAACGCCCTGTCATCTTTCCATATTAAAAATGCTAGAAATATGACTATAAGAATGTAAATAGGAAGCTAAACGTGGTAGCATGTCTGTAATCTCAGCACTAGGGAGGGTCATATAGGAACACTGCAAGTTCAAGGCTAATCTGGGCTACACAGGAAGGTCAAGGTCAGCTGGATTATGTAGTGAGACCCTGTCTCAAAAAACAAAACTCCAAAAGAATAAGAAGTATGTCCTAGTTTATGTATTTCATTCAATAAAATTTAGCTAATTCTATGTACTTCAATGAAACTGCAATTCTATTTTTGAAAGTTATTTTTTGGTTGTATTTCACCCTGAGCTACATCCTCAGCAGTTTTTAATTTTCATACAGGGTCTCAATAAATCACTCTGGCTGACCTTGTACTTGGGAATCCTCCTGTCTCAGGCTCTGGGTCTGCTGGGATTACAGACATACCCCAGTGTGCTGTTTTGTCAAGTTTTGAAATATCATGTTCTTTTTTAGCTGACTCCAAAAAAGAAATTGACAAAATCTAGGGTCAGTTAACAAAGGGACTGTATCTAATGTTATTTAAAGACTGGTTACATATATACCTCTCAAAAAATTGTTAAGAGTATCAAAATGTTAGCCAAACATTGAGGTTTTCTGTTATTGCCAAAAAAAAAAAGGTAAGTTACAAGCCTGTATATAATACAACCTCATTTTTGAAACCTGAATGTAAACCCCATAGCTTTAACCTTAAAAAAATTAAGATTTAAGATTACTTCATCATCTCCTTTCAAAATAGCAATTTTTGAGCCCTTAGGTCACATTCCTCCACCTTATTTCAAATTGAAAAATTAAGCAAAAGCCTACATGTTAATTTGTGTGACGTAACCTCCAAAACAAAGATTTAGGACTGGTGGCAGAGCTGTGTTAAGAGCCTTTGCCTAACCTGCATGAAGCCCTGGGTTTAATCCCCAGCACCACAAAAGCACAAAAATGAAGATTTCCTATTATATGAATTTTAAAAATATTTTTACTATATTTAAAATTTCAAAATGGAGGAAGGAGAGAAGGGCAAAGACACATAAAAATAATTAAGGTGTGCTGTGTACATGCATTAACTCCACACAATGAATGTAATCATGTAACTGAAAACATGTAACATAAATTTTTAAAAATTAAAGAAAAAAATTTTAGCATTAACTGAAATTGTTTCAAACACTTTGATACATCTAAAAACTATTAAATGGCTGGGTGCTAGTAAGAAAAAGAAGAGAGAAAGCAATGTACAGTATCACATTGTTCTTATTGAGCTTCCAGATGAAAACTGCTTTCAGGTGCTCTAGTCTGGGTCTCAGCAGGGAAGGAGAGCTGTCACTTCAAGACCCAAGTCCAGGCCTTCTCCGCAAGTCAGAAATGGAAAATTAACTTTTAATGTTTAGAATCTGCTTATCCTTTGAATTCATTTTTTTAGATGCTACTGGGTTTACCAAGTACATACTGCATTTAAGGACTCATGGTTGAAGAAAAATGTGAGAACATTAATTTATACCCAATTAGTGATTATGACCTGTATTATTTTTTAACTGTATTTTGTCTTTCAGGTATACTGTTGATGATTTTGATGTTCAGCTTTTTCCTTCCATGGCTTCATAACAACCAAACAATTAGTAAAAAGGAATAACTATTCCAAAAGCTTAGACTAAGTTACAGGACAGTCAAGCTGGATGTGATAAAGATCTCATTACCTCATACTCAAAATACTAGCTACACTGGATTCATCAATATTTTAACTTCCATTGAGGAAGCTGTCGTAAAAGTTTTCATCACTGGGACTTTAAAAATTACTGTAAAGATGAGGTATTCTGTATTTCTCACTTAAGACTTGTTCTTTTGAATGATGCATTAAATGCTGCTTAAAAAAGACTCATTTGTTAAAGTTCACGTAAACCTCAAGTGATAATTTTTTTGGGGGGGTACTGGGGACTTGAACTCAGGACCTCATGCTTGACAGGCAGGCGCTTGTGCCACTGAGCTAAATCCCTAGCCCTGATAATTCTTTACCTTAATGATATTGTGTAAAGTTGAACATGGAAGGGAAGGTGATAGCAGAACCAGAGAAACTGTGTATCAAGTGTCACCTGAATGAACAAGATTTCTAACCAAAGTACAATTGGTTTTGTTTACAGAACTGGAGAGAAGATAAGTTTTCACCCACTACCTCACACAGTGATAGCATCAGTGGTCACCTTTCACTAGGAAAGTTGCTTTTGGAAGGAGATGATATAACTACTAATCCGCAAGGGGTTTCCTAATTTTTTTTTTTTTGGATACTGGGGATCGAACTCACAACCTCATGCTTGCCAGGCAGGCACTTAAGCCACTGAGCTAAATCCCCAGCCCCCCTAAATTTTAAATATAGTCTAATCTAATATCTAATAAAATATTTTCTCTAGATAATCTCACTATCTTCAGGGAAGTTGATTCTTTAACAGAATAAAACAGTGCACCACAGAGATCGAGATTTAAGGTTTTCACACTCTCATTTATACTTGTGAAGTAGACACGATGTAGACTTTTAATTTCCATCTTCCGGAAGAGGAAGCTAAGCCTAGAGGACTTTTAACTGTTGCTCTGCCCAAGGTTACATAGAGCCAAATGCCATCTTTAGACTTCTGCTTCAATCTAAAACTTCTTAGTCATTATTGTGACTAAAGGAAAACTTAAGGCTCAGAAGATTAAAATTTTTCATAATAAATTTAGGAATTTATATTTTTTGAAGTTTAAAGGACCTTCAGTTTTTCTTCATCAGAAACTTCCTTTTATTTTATGAGGTCTAATTTTTATCAAAAGTTGAGGCCATAAAAGGTTAAGTGTGTTTCTCTTTAAAGGCAATTCCATTATCAGAGTTAGAGTTGAAAGTTTTTTTCAAAAAAAAAAAAAAGGGTAGATATGATCTGCTTGAGTAACACTAATCAGTTAACAAGTAACGATAAGCTGCTAGGTAATTTAAGTGATGCTTGCAGATCAGCTTGCAGACAGTCTACTCACACCTGCAGAATGAACTAGGTAGACATCTGATAACCAAGGACTCTGTCTTTTTAACTTTTAAACAAAACACACCAGAGTAGAGTAGTATGTAAAAGTCAGAGGTCACAAAATTGTGACTCAATAGTTAAATGTTAAATAGTTAAATGATATGTTTTACTGGGCTGCCACATATTTAAAATAAGAAACCATGCTGGATGTGGTGGGGTATGTTTGTAATCCCAACACTCCAGCACTTGAGAGCAGGGCAGATGGATCACCACTGAGTTTGCTGTAGGTTCTGCACCTGCCTGGGCTGCACAGTGAGTTCACAGCTAGGCTGAACTGCATCATAAGGCTCTATTTAAAACAACAAAATAAAAACAGCCAGTATTTTAAGTTGTTTCCATGTGAATATCCAGAGTTCCAGCTTCTTTTGGAAAAAAAAAAAAAAAAAAAAAAACTAAGATCTTGCAGTAGTCCTAGGCCACAACACAAAAGTTATTTCCTTTAAATGGTCCTCTGACTTCTAAACTTAAATCTGAATATCACTTACTACTTCATGGCTCCTTTTCCCATAATATAAAAATAGTTCTTTTACAATTTGGGCTGATACCAGGTCATAATTTTATAAAAACTGCTTCACTACCTTTATATTCAATGTCCTCACTACCTACATTCTATATTTATTATATAGGCTTATTTTGCTGCTTATTTTGATGGAGTATTTGTTTCTCTTTATAATGCTGTCAGCTCTTCACTGCTGTTACTGACATACCTTGACACAGCCACTTCCACTATCTTTGACTAACCTGCTGCACGTCTAGAAACTATGTTTTCCAGTGCCTTAAACTTGGTTTTAAATAAGAGATGTGCAGTGAAGGTCTGAAGGGTAGCCTATAGGGAAAAATAATGTATGAATTTCATGAAGTCTATTTTAATTGCTCGAGTTTTACATTTCAAACTTCTCAAATGTAATCTTAAGTGGTGGATTAATGTTAAAGTTCTATTATGAAAATAAGTCATTACTACTATTGGTAATCACTGCCATCTTCTGAAGTATTTCTAGTTAGTTGTTCAAATGCTTAATGTGTATTAGATGATTCATATAATCCCCAAAATATTCCTAAAAAAACTTATCAATTATTAGTTAGCCTGTATACATTTTTAGCTACTTAGCCTTATCCCCAAATTATAGCTCTTATTTTCTTCTTCCTGTAGCAGTAGTGGGGAATGAACCCAGAGCCCCCACATGTTTGGCAAATGTTGTACTACCAATGAGCTATTGCCCCACCCCATCTCTTTGAAATTTTGAGACAAATTCTCTATATTGTCCAGGCTGGCCTCAGACTTGCAATGCTCCTGAATAGCTGGGATTACAGGTGTATACTCTTGCACATGGTTGTTACTTTTGTCTTTAAAAATTAAGCTAAAAATAGAATCCTAACCTAGTTTACTCCTCTCTGGTTTTCTGACTTCTCATTTGAAATCAGAAAATTTCTCAAATTAGGTATTAATTTATGTACATTGTACAGAATGAGACCTTTAAGATATACCAGTGTCTTCACATGTGTGAACATCGTATTGTCTCACTAATTTAAGAAGCTGAAAGAAACTATATATATAAAAGATGGTTAAGATAGTTACACTCCTGATTTCTCTGAGCTCATTGAAGAGAAAGGTTTGTTCTAGGGTTGTTCGGATAATTAAATGCAGATGTCTTGTACTCTGAGTAACGGATTTGAAGATAACAATATGCAATGTATATACTATTGTTACCCCTTAAAAAAAAAAAGATATTCCAGTGTTTTTATCAAGGGATGGCAATAAGCTATTAGAACTCATAGAAGGGATATTTCTTGGAATTAAATTATTATGTATTAACTTGCAAAAGGATTCATCCATTCATTCTATAAGTATTTTGAAACTACTCTGCATGAGAATTAGCTTAAACTGTGAGCCTACTAAAATCTTGTAGGTGAATCCAATTTCAAATAATAGGTATTTCTAAACTACCACTGATAACATCTGTCTAAAGCAAAAGGCTGCACATTATAATTATCTGTACATAATCTCTTACTTTTACCAATACCAAGGAAGATAATAGAATCTCAAAACACGTAAGAATTTAAGCATATTTGAAAAGTGTAAATATCTGACAAACTAGGGGAGAAGGTAATACATAGAGACTATTTTTAAATTAACCTAAAACAGATCCACTAATCCTAAATGTTAGGAATATTTTTGATGGTGCACATCTGGGAGGGAAGGGAAAAATGCTTAAGCCTTTAAAATTTCACTACATCAAGAACATGTAGGACTCCCAACTCTGTTCCCAGGCAGGAAGACCTCGCCCTGTGTCTGGGGCCTGCCCAAGAAGCAGGAGAGGGATGGGTGGCCCTAACTGGGCCACACCCAGTGAACTGCAGGCAGTGAATAGCCCCAAAGCCAACTGCGGGCCATCCCAGCACACTGGGCAGACTTCTAGCTCTGCTCCCAGGCTGTAAGACCTCACCCTGCATCTGGGGCCAGCCTAAGAAGCACGAGAGGGACGGGTGGCCCTAACTGGGCCATGCCCAGCAAATTCCAAGCAGGGAGCAAGGCCCAGAGCCCAACCCTGGGCATCCCAGCACACGGGGCAGACTGGGAACTTCCCTCCCAGAGGAACCTTGGGCTACCTCAGAGTAACTGTACTAAATTGAAGGGAGATTCAGAGACTGCCTCACCCAAACAGAAGATCTTAGCAGGCCCCAGTTAGTGTGGTGAGTATACCAGTAAAATAGAGGTATACGTAGGTAAATAAAGCCAGTAGTAAAGCCCCATCCAACTAACTGTAAGGCCTTGGTGAGTCTGACAAGAGTGCGGGTGACCCCTTCCTACACACAGAACATCAGGCGTGAAAATGGCAAAATGAAAAAGCAAAATGCAATCTCAAACATCGAGACTACCAGGAGCAAGTACAGGAGACAATGAAATAGAGGACTTCAAAAGTAACACACCGGAAATCTCTGAAAAGACAGCAAGTGAAATAAAAAAACAAATCCATGAGACTATAAAGGAAATCAAATTAGAAGTACTCTCCCATGTAAAGACAGAAATAACAACCCAGTAAAGGAGTTGCTGAGCACACCTAAAGAAGAAACAGAGAAAAAAGTACAGGAGCATGGGAAACTGATTGAAACCTTGAGTGAACAATATAGAAAACATGCAGAATTCATGAAACAAACTCAGAGACATCCAAGAAACAAAAAATTCTATTGAAAGTGTGCAAAACTGCTTAAATGAAGCTGAGGATAGGATTTCAGACCTTGAGGACAGGATCGCAATTAGTGATCATGAAAGGATAGAACTTTTAAAAATAAAACAGCATGAAAGGACAATCCAGAAGCTTCAAGATGATGCCAAGAACAACAACAGAAGATTAATGGGCATTAGTGAAGATGCAGAAATCAACGCAAATAACATACGTAAAATATTCACAGACATAATAACAGAAAATTTCCCAAACATGAGGAAAAAATCTGATACGCAGATAAGTGAGGCATATAGAATGCCAAACAGTCACAATCAACATAAATCCACACCCAGACACATAATTAAGATCTCAGACATACAGCATAAAAACAGAATATTAAAAGCTGTTAGAGAAAAGATACAACTCACCTATCAAGGAAAGCCCATTAGAATCACCGCAGACTTTTCAGCACAAACTCTCAAGGCAAGACAAGCCTGGAGTGAGGTATTTCAAGCCCTGAAAGAAAACCACTTTCAACCCAGACTGATGTACCCAGCAAAACTTTCATTCAAATTTAATGGAGAAACAAGATACTTCCACAACAAAGAACAACTGAGGAAATTCACATCCACCAAACCAACCCTAGAAAGAATACTGAAAGACATACTAGACAGAGATAAAAATGACCACAATCCCCAGAACAACAACAGAAAGAAACCACCAGGCAGGACAAGCAATTAAGTAAGGGGGAAAAGCAGAAAGCAAACAACTGGAAAATAACATGGCAAAGTCGAGCCAGTATATATCAGTGATATCCATAAATGTAAATGACCTCAATTCACCTATTAAAAGAAACAGAATGACAGAATGGATCAAGAAACATGATCCCACAATATGCTGTATACAAGAAACACATCTGACCCAAAAGAAAACTCATAGATTAAAAGTCAAATGATGGAAAACAGTATTCCATGCAACAGGAACCCAGAAAAAAGTAGGGTTAACCATCCTATTTGCAGACAATGTGAACTTTAAACCTAAAATGATTAAAAGAGATAAAGAAGGTCACTACATACTCAGTGGAAAAATTAGAGGAAGTACAATTGTAAATATATATGCACCAAACACAGGAGCACCCAGTTAAGACAGATACTAATGGACACAAAAAACCAAATACGCAAGAATACAATTATAACAGGAGACCTTAACAGCCCATTGTCACAAAGAGATAAATCAACTAGACAAAAAGTTAGCAAAGAAATAATAGAACTGAATCATACCTGTGAACAATTGGACTTAGTAGATGTTTACAGAGTGTTCTACCCAACCACATCAGAATACACATTCTTCTCAGCAGCGCATGGGACATTCTCCAAAAGAGACCATATATTATCCCATAAAACATTCTTAAGTAAATGCAAAGGTATTGAAATCATTCCATGCATAATATCTGACCACAGCGCACTGCAATTAGAAATCAATGGCAAAAGAAATTGCAAAACCTAAGCCGCTCATGCCTGAGCTGGGAGGAGAACCAGCAGCTCTAGAGATCTGACAATGAAGGGACTCAGGGTGCAGCACACAAAGGCAGTTTGCCAGCCCTTCCAGTAGGGGAAGGCTCTGGCCTGAGCTGGGAGAACCAGCAGCCCCAGAGCTCCGACCATGGAGGGACTTAAGGCACAGCACACAAAGGCAATTTGCTGGCCCTCCCAGTAGGGGCCCCTGACATGAGCTGGGAGGAGAATGAGCAGCCCCAGGGCTCAGACCATGGAGGGACTCAAAGTGTAGCACAGAAAGGCAATTTGCCCACCCTCTCTGAAAGCACCCTTGGCATGAGGCAGTAGAAGAATCACTCAGCAGCTCCCAGGAGCCTATTGGCAAGCAGACTAAGAATCAGCCCTCCTCCCCACCCCCCCTCATTAGCAAGTGAGCCAGAGATCTAGACATCTCTTGAGAGGTTGACCATATGCAATGTAGTAAATAGGGGGGATTTCCTTCTACCATCTCTTTGAAGGCAAATATTGTTACCACTGTTTTGCTTTGTTCTGATTAATGATATTGATCTACTCAATGTTCTGTTTTATGTTCTAGAATATCCTGTATTTCCTTTGATTTGGCTATACTTTATTGAAAGAACAACTGTTGTGAAATTAACAGGATATACTATGGTAACTATTACTGTTATGCCAGTAAATTGCTGAGGGTTTCTGTACCAATTTCACTGTACTCTCTCAGTTGGCTTTGTTCTGTCTTATTGTTGTATTTTGCTACCTTCAAAATAATAAAAAATTAAAATAAATAAAAAATAAAAAGTAAATAACAAAACAGATCAGTAAGGTATTGAGCAAGTTGAAACACAATATAACTAAATAGATAATAGACTTGAAAAGCAAAAGGAGGAAAAGAAAATGCTCTAAAGGATATAACTGCATGTATGTGTAAGTGTGTATGATTGATGACCATGTTGCTGGGTTTTTGTTGGATTGTTGAACGGAACTGTTTGCAGCCTCACTGTTTGAATGTCCACCTTGTATGGTTTAATTTTGTAACTTGAACAACTATATGTAGAAGACAATATGTAATTTATCAACTAGTGATTTCTTATTGTTTATTTTTTTTCTTTTTCTTTGAAATTCTGTATTGTTTCTTACCTTTTTTCTGTTTTGCTTTTTTTCCTCTTTAAATAAAATTAAAAAAAAAAGAAATTGCAAAACCTGCATAAATACATGGAAATTAAATGACAACCTTTTGAACAACCAGTGGGCTTCAGATGAAATTAAAGAAGAAATAAAACAATACCTACAAGTCAATGAAAATATGGAAACAACATACTGTAATCTGTGGGATGCCATGAAAGGGGTCTTAAGAGGGAAATATATAGCAATTAATTGTCATATCAAGAAAACAGAATGAGCACAAATAACCTAATGCTCCATCTCAAGCTTCTAGAAAAAGAAAAGCAAGCTAAACCCAAAGCTCATAAAAGAGAGGAAATGGTAAAGATTAGAGCAGAAATCAATGCAATTGAAACTAAAAAAAATACAAAGAATTAATGAATCAAAAAGCTGGTTTTTTGAGAGAATAAACAAAATTGACAAACCCTTAGCTAACCTTATCAAGAAAAAGAAAAAACCCAAAGTCACACAATAAGGACTGAAAAGGGGGAAATTACTACAGATCCCATGGAAATTCAAAAGATCATGACTACGTACTTTGAAAATCTCTACTCACATAGAATGGAAAACACAGAGGAAATGGACAGATTTCTAGAAACGTATGAACTACCAAAGCTCAACCAAGAAGATGTAGCAATTTTGTACAACCCAATATCAGCTATTGAAATTGAAAATGTAATTAAAAACTTACCAACAAAGAAAAGCCCAGGCCCTGATGGATTCACAGCTGAATTCTACAAGAAATTTAGAGAAGATTTGATGCCAATACTCCTTAAACTCTTAAATGAAATTGAGAAGAAAGCAACCCTCCCTAAATCATTCCTGGAGGTAAATGTTACTCTTATACCAAAACCAGAGAAAGATCCAACCAAAAAGGAGAACTATAGGCCAATCTCACTAATGAACATTGATGCAAAGATTCTCAATGAAATACTGGTAAATAGAATGCAGGAAATCATCAAGAAGATTATACATCATGATCAAGTGGGGTTCATTCCAGAAATGCAGGGATGGTTTAACATACACAAATCAATAAATGTGAAACACCACATCAACAGAGCCAAAAATAAAAACCACATGATCATCTCAATAGATGCAGAAAAAGCTTTCGATAAAGCCCAACACATCTTCATGATAAAAACCCTTCAGAAACTCAGAATACATGGTGTCTACCTCAACCTTATAAAGGCCATCTATGACCAACAGCCAACATTATACTAAATGGACAAAAACTAAGAGTTTTCACTTTAAAATCAGGAACAAGACAAGGATGTCCACTATCACCACGCCTTTTCAATATAGTTCTGGAAACACTAGCCAGAGCAATCAGACAAGAGAGAGAAAGGAATAAAGATAGGAAAGGAAGAAGTTAAACTATCACTATTTGCAGATGACATGATACTGTATATAGAAGACCCAAAAAAACTCCACTAAAAGACTACTAGATGTAATAAACAAGTTCAGCAGGGTAGCTGGATACAAAGTCAATGCTCAGAAATCAATAGCATTGCTGTACACAAACAAAAAACTCACCGAGAGAGAAATTATGGAAATATTGCTCTTTACAATAATATCTAAAAAAAATGAAATACTTAGGAGTCAACCTAACTAAAAATGTAAAAGACATATATGCTGAAAATTATACTACACTGAAAAAGGAGATTGAAGAAGATATTAGGAAATGTAAGGATATTCCCTGCTCTTTGGTAGAAAGAACCAACATTGTGAAAATGCCCATACTCCCAAAACTGTTACACATATTTAACGCAATCCCAATCAAAATACCATTGACATACTTCACAGATCTAGAGAAAACACTCTTAAAATTCATTTGGAAACAGAAGAAACCTAGAATAGCAAAGGCAATTCTGGGCAACACAGGCAAGGCAGGAGACATCTCAATTCCCAACTTGAAACAGTACTATAAAGCCACAGTGATAAAATCAGCATGGTACTAGGAAAGAAATAGACCTGAGGATCAATGGAACAGATTATAAGATGCAAACACAACTACAAAGACACTCAGCCACCTGATATTTGACAAAGGGGCTAAACATGTTCACTGGAAGAAGGATAGCCTATTTAATAAATGGTGTTGGAAAAATTGGTTCTCTACATGCCAAAGACTGAAACTAGATCCATGCCTATCACCATGCACAAAACTGAAGTCTAAATGATCAAAGACCTAAATGTTAAAACAGAAACACTAAATCTACAGGAAGACAATTTAGGCAGAAGTCTTGGAGACATAGGGGTAGGCAGAGAATTCATGAATAAAATGCAAACTGCACGGGAAACACTTCAAAGAATTAACAACTGGGATCTCATATTATTGAAAAGTTTCTGCACTTCAAAAGAAATCACCAACAGAGTGAAAAGAAAACCCACAGAGTGGGAAAGAATTTTAGCCAGCAACCCCTCAGACAAAGGACTTATATCCAGAACATATAAAGAATTGAAAAACATCAAGCCCCCCAAATTCAAAGACCCTCTCCAAAAATGGGCATCTGAGATGAACACACAGTTCTCAGAGAAAGATACACAAATGGCAAATAAATACATGAAGAAATGTTCACCATCACTGGTCATGCGAGAAGTGCAAATTAAAACAACATTGAGATTTCACCTCACTCCGGAAAGAATAGCTGCCATCGAGAAAACAAATGTTAGCAAGGCTGCGGTGAAAAAGGAACAATGCTCCACTGTTGGTGGGAGTGTAGACTGGTGCAACCACTATGGAAATCCATATGGAGAATTCACAGAAGACTGGGATTGGAAACTCCACTGAATCCAGTTATTCCCCTCCTGGGTATTTTCCCAGAAAAACTGAAAAATTCATATCACAGTGGTATATGTGCACCCATGTTCATAGCAGCACAATCTGTAATAGCTAAATCTTGGAAACAACCAAGATGCCCATCAACCACAGAGTGGATGAAAAAGATGTGGTATTTTTATACAATTGAATATTACTCAGCTATAAAAAAGGATGATCTTGAGGCCTTCATGGGTAAATGGAGACAACTTGAGACTATCCTCATTAGTGAAATAAATAAGAATCATATTTATAAGTATCATATTGTGTCTCTAGTGTAAAAAGTAATAAGAAAGGTAGGAGTAATAAAACCAAAATTTGTAATTGATATTGTAAAAAAGAGGAAAAGAAAGTGCTCGAAAGGATATAACTGCATGTATGTTTAAGTGTGTAATATAGATGATCATATTACTAAGTTTTTGTTAGATCAGTAAGCAGAAATGTTTGCAGTCTCACTGTTTGAATGTCTATTATGTATCCTTTAATTTTTTAACTTGAACAACTATATCCAAGATGACAATATGTAATTTATCAAGTAGTGATCTCTTAGTGTTTTTTTTCTTTTAGAATTCTGTATTGTTGCTATCTTTTTTTCTGTTTTGCTTTTTTTTCTTTCTCTATTTAAATAAAAAAATGTGTAACTGCTACTGTAAAAAAGAGGAAATAAAAGTGTTAAAAGATATAACTGCATACATTTTTAAGGGTGTAGGATTGATAACCATATTTCTAACTTCTTGTTGGATTGATGAACAGAACTGTTTGCAGTCTCACTGTTTGAATGTCCACTTTGTATGCTTTAATTTTGTAACTTGAACAACCATTTCTAAAAGGACAATATGTAATTTATCAACTAGTGATTTCTATGGTTTATCCTTTTTTTTTTGAAATTCTGTCTTATTTATACCCTTTTCTGGTTTTTTTCTCTTTAAATAAAAAACAAACATGCAAACAGAATAATTCCAGTAACATTAAAATTAAGCTCAGAGTAAATGTTGGCTTTCTTATAATTATGAATTTCATATTTAATAGTCTGGCTTAATCTTCCCCCCAAAGTAATGGATTTAACAATATAGTATTACAGAATATTACAGAGTTAAATCTTTGAAAAGTTAGTCTAATTTTCTCATTTTATAGAGTAAGAAACAAGCCCAGAGGTTAAGTATCACGTCTGCCAAGCCAACACTAGAGGCTGGGTATCCTGCCTCTTTGTGTGCTGCATTATCGACAATAACAGGCTGACTGTACCAACACCCACAGGAAAAGTGCACAGAATCTTGTTTCGTCAAAAGTCATGATTATGAATATGTTCCCTTACAAAGAAACTCAAATGGATTTTCTAAAATAGGTCCAAGAGAAAATCCAGACTCTTTATTAAAGAACAGATATTGTTCTGATGGGTAGCAAAGAAATTTGGGGAATGATGCGGTCTACTGAAATTTGAAAATTAAAAACCTTGTACAGACTGGAAAATTTGATTCCTTTCAGCTGCTTGAAAGTAGTAAAGCTGTATAGTGTTTTGGAGCATAGGCTTAAAAACTACAACTCAAAATGACCCTAAGTCATTTCACCTGTTTCCTCATATATAAAGTGGTATAATAAAAGTTATTAAGTATATTATAATGCATAATATTTGTAAAGAATCCAGGGCAGTGGCTGATTCAGAAGAAGTCTCAAAATTTTAGCTTCCATTTCCAAGTGGCTCTTTAACGTGTCTATTATAAGAGATGCAGAATTTCTAAGAGTCTAGGGAAAAAAAGAAAATGAGTTTTCTTTGCTCTACCTGACAGGATTGGGGAAGCTAAGTGAAAGTAGGGAAAAGATACTGAGCTGAGAGGTATCAGACTAGAATTTAGCTAATAATTAGCCAAGCAAATCAGAATAACTTGTTTAACCTTATTCCCCACCCCTTAACCTACTTTAAAGACTGTACATAAAAGGGCTGGGGACATAGCTCAGAGGCACAGTGCCTGCCTGGCAAGTGAGAGGTCCTGAGTTTGATTCCCAGTACTCAAACAAAACAAAACAAAACAAAACAAACAATAATAAAAACCAACAAACAAACATCCTATGCATTAAGGATACACCTATGAAATAATAAAGATACTGTTTTAAAAAAATTATTAAATGAATAGTGGTACTTTGAGTTGAGGTGTAAGTCTATTAACAATAAATCAGCTTTATCACACAAGTGTCTGCAAAAACTAAAAAGAACTGATAAATATACAAAATTACTCCTGATTCATGGAGAGGCAGCAGAAATTCTCTGAAATGTATTAAATCCTTGCTTTACCAAATATTTGCAAGAAGTTCTAAATATATATTTTCTTATTATTTCACGTTCATGTTCTTAATGAAAGTAAACAAAAACAAGACCAACAAGATCTTATTTTTTGCCAACATTGCCTTAAAAAAAAAGTAAACTTGCTTTTGGTTTTAGTCAAGAATGCGAGCACAATTATATAGAAAAACCTAATTTATTTGTTAAGCTATTACAAAGACAAAACAATTATCATCAGGAATACTTTAAGGACCTTATCCCAGTTCACTTGTTCTGTTATAGAAAACTAACCTAAGATGGTAGAGATTAAAGGATATAACCTAAGAGGCTATAACAATGCAGACTGGAAAAACAGGATGAAAGGGGCAGAAGCTACCCAGAAACACTTGTATCAGTGGTAGGATTTGCAACTGGGATGTTTCTCAAGAGACCACCTAGAGCCCCAAATTAGTGAGACTCTTGCCCCTGTGGAGAATGACAAGAGACTGATCCTTCTGAGATCTCTGCCCTTTCTTTTAGGGGTAAGTATATCTCTAGGCCCCAAAGACTTGCACGCCCACCCCACCCCCAAATCTTAAGTTTAGCCTATTTCCTGCCCAGTTCCTGTGCATTTTTACTACACTGGCCTGCTAGTGTATGAACAATGCATACAGCAAAGGCAGGAATTACAGGTATAGTCAGTGGGGTAGCTAGACACAAAATTTGAGGGTAAATTACAAATACCCCCTTGGTTAAGCTAATTAATTCACCTTTGTTAATAAAGATCATAGTTTCTTCTGCTGGTGACAACTGGCTGTCTCAGTATAATTTATCTTGAGGACAAACTGGTTTAAGTGAGTTTTGGAGAAGGAAAAAGACTTTCATCAACCTCTCTTCAGAGGAAAGAGGCACCAAGTTCTCGCCTACAGTTATGAGCAGAATCTGAAAAACAAAAGGTTGACAGTGTTAAGAGCAACTATCTTTTACTGAATGCCTTATCAGGAGTGTCAGGCTATTTCAATATGCTTCAGGCCTTGTGATAACTCTGCCAGGCAGTTCTTAAATTTCCCATTTTACAGCTGAGGAAATTGGGGATCAGATAAGTTATATACCTCATTCAAAGACATAGTTAAGTGCATGGTAGAGCTATGCTCCCACCCTTCATGTACTTTCCCCTTCATTCCATTTCATGCATTGAGAGGTCCTAGTTTCATTAGCCAGAAATTATTAATGGTTGCATAAACACTAATTACTTCTTGTTTACCCTTCAATGGCACACATAATTTTAAGTGATTATAAATTTACAGACGTTGTTTGGAATTTAGGTCAACCACCCAGACAAGGAACATGAATAAACTTCATGAAAAGTATCTCTTTGCCTCTGAGCAGAGAACACAAAACAAAGAGAAAATAGGCCATTAATTCATGAGAAAATTTGTGACTATTTTATCATTATTTCACCATTACAAAGAATCCTAAGAATTCTTGCCAGGGATTACAGTAGCATCCCATTTGTGTAACCATTACTGACAATCCAAATGTGTTTCTCATGCTGATCATTAACAGAGTAGTTAATGTTCTCTAAAGAGTCTATTTTTGAAGAATATATGAAAGCTAGAAGATCCAAAATTCTGCCTTCCAGTTTCAGTAAAAGTTACTAAACAACTATAACCAAAAAAGTCAACATGCTACAAATAATGTAATGAGAAACAAGAAAAGATGACTAGAGTTGGTACCAAAAGGTCTCCCATGAGGTAGAATACACTTCAAGGCTTCCCATGAAGTAGAAGCTGACAATCAAAGCTTACAGAGCACCAGTGGTGGTCACTGATTTTAGACCATACAGCAGCCACTGACATAAGTAAATGTGGAAATATGAATTAAGATTTATGGGAAGGACAGAAATAACAGAATTCTACAAGGTTACTTTCTGATAGTTCTACTGGCAAGACCTGGGAAGAAAGCAGAGATACAGTATCACACAATTAATGGTTGGTGTAAGAAGCATTGTTTTATTTACAATAGCAATAATTTGGAAGGACTAGAACTTCAGAAAGCTGATTTCTGATATTAAAATGAAACAGTGTATAGTAATTAAAACTTTCAATAAAGTTAATGACTACTTCAGATCAAAGCTAAATGTATCAAAAGAAAACAAGGAATTTTGAAATATCTTACCAGCAAATAATGAGAGCTTACAACTTATGGATGACTGATGTAGGTAACAGAGTTAAGTCAAATATACAAATGTTGCTTAATAAAAGAACCTGGGAAGCAGTGGCTCAAAAACTCAGCCAGTATTCAAGAAGATAATGGCATTATAGGGTAGAAAGTGGAAAAATTTAACAGTGGGAAAAATTTCACAGCTTAGAAAGGAGAGACTACTAAGGTTATTAGTGCTAGCCCTATATAGTATAAACTAGCTACATGACCTTTAATTAATTACTACCTAATATACAGCTTACATACTCAAGCTGACAAAGGATAATATACTTTTCCCCAATAACAAAGTAGCAAACAAGGACAAACCTCAGACAAAGCTCTAGCTAATGCACCAGAGGGGGAAAAATAACTAGCCAAGAGTTCTTGCATATGTCAGCAATGAAAAGCAGACACAAAATAACCTGGAAAAGGATGGCTTTTGGACAAAAGTACAGGGATTTGTTATGGTTAGGAATAATTAGCCTTGAATACTAAAGTCCCTAGGATCTTCATCCCTCATTGTTTTTTCCACAAGGGAAATAAATACAATATTATGACTGCCTTAGACTCAGTCTGGAATTACTTCTACTTCTTCCCTAAATTGAAAAGCTGTGCAAAGTAGCAAATCAAGAGCACGTTAAAGCTCAAGTATCACAAGCAAGAAAACTCAAGTGTAGACTAAAGCAGATTCTACTACTTCCATGTGAGCCAACAGGGTACAAATGGTTAATATTGATGATTAATCTCTCAACTTCACTTATGTCCTTTTCTTCCACATAACTCAATTCTCACTGCAGTGCTTGGCAAATAGTGGTGTACGGCAGACATTAAATTGAACAACACTATGTTTGTAGGCTTTGACTTCTTAGGAAAAAAAACCCCTGTAATTTTCAGTTAACTTCAGAAATTGGTAACATTTTTCCATACTGCTTGTCTTACAGAGCTTTCTTAAATTATGAAAATTAAAATTAATCATTTTATATGACTTTCATATTTAGTAAGAATAAACTACTCACCTTAAAGAAACATAAATCATTTTTAGTGATCAACATCTGCATCCTCAAACTGTCCTGCAACTGTTGGTGCAGTATCTACTTCCATGCCATCTGAACAAAAAAAAATTAATTGCTGAGCCAATCTATTCAGCAGTTAAGAAACAGAAAGATTTATAATTTCAATTAGAAGGAAACTACTGCCCTCTGCTGGTAAGAGTTGCTGTTTTTTTTTTTCTTTTTTAAAAAAAAAAAAACTGAAGTATGTGTTCAAAAACAGACCTAGAGGGGAAAATGCTACCAGTGGAATCAGCTTAGTTAAAATTACTACATGCATTTAACATTAACTTTGTAAATTCTTAAACTCAACATTAAAAAGACTCCAGGTAGAAACATTCTCTTTTTATTTTGTGGTACTAGGATCAAAGCCAGAGCTTCATGCATCTTAGGCAAGTGTTCTCTGCCACTGTGCTACATCCCTAGTCCTAGGTAGGAACCTTCAAATGCAGTAAATTTTAACTGTTCACTCTTCTCAGATGTGCACTGTTTATGACAGACTTTTTTTTTTTAAGGTATATAACCTTATCCTCACAAAACGTATAGTATTATTCAAGAAAAGGAATAAAAACAGTAGAATGAATTTCTTGCTCATCTGTTTTTCTCATCTCACTAAAAAGTTGGGGAGGAAACAAGGAAATAAGTCTGGAGACTTGTTTATAGCTGCTTTCTCTATTTCCTCACCCCAAGTCATACCTCAACTTTCTGCCAAAAGTCCCTTGGCATCTCACCACTTGGACATGCCAATGTCATGTATCTAAAGTAATTCATCACCTTTCCATGTAAAAATGCTTCTCCTTCCCATCTTGCTAAAGAGTACTTCTGATCTACACAAACCAGAAACTCAAGACCATGTTTCTAACATGTGTTGGTTCTGTTTCCTAAATCTCTTAAATCTGTCAAGTCTTCTGATACTCACTGCCTGTATTATTTAATTTAGGTCACAACTCTAATTTAATATATAAATCACATAACAGAACTTTTCCAGTATCTTTCCAATCAATTTCTTACAATGCAACCAAGTCATCATCCCAAAACACTAATCAAAATTTGGGTGGGGGGGTTAGTAGGGATCAAACTCATGATTTTGGGCTTGCCAGGCAGGTGCTTATACCACTGAACTAAATCCCCAGCCCACTAATGAAAAATTTTTTTTTTGGTTTTTTTGAGACAGGGTCTCACTATGCAGTTCAGGCTGGCCTTTGGTCATTTTGTAGCCTAGGCTGGTCTTGAACTGGCAACGATAATGCTGCCTCAAACTTCCAAGTGTTGGGATTACAGGCGTGAGCCACCATGCCTGGCTCAAAATTTTAATGGGTTCCTACTGACATAAGGGTAATGTCCAAACAACCTCTGCCCCCCAGAAATGCAACTTGAATCTACAGCCTTCTAAATGAACCACACCCTCAGCCCTTTGTTGACAGAGGATCTCCCTATGGGTGGGTTACTACACCTACCTGTTTAATGAGACTTTGAAATTCCTTTAAAGCACAGCCCAAGGTGGGTGTGGTGGCCCACACCTGTAATCCCAGCACTTGGGAGGCTGAAGTAGGAGGACTGCAAATTCAACCTTAGCCTGGGCAATTTAGTGACTTAAAAAGACACTGTCTCAAAATAAAAAAATAAAAATAAAAAAAGAGCTGGGGATGTAGCTAATGTTAAGGTCCTGGGTTCAATCCTTAGTATCTAAATACAATAAATAACTTCTTACATAAATAAGTAATATGAAGCATTAAAATGCTACTATAGGAGTGAGTGTTCGGGGGAACAGATCTATAAGCCCAGCTACTTGGGAGGCTGAAGCAATAGTTCCAGGCCAGCCTGGGGAATTTAGTGAGAACTAGTCTCAAAGTAAGAGCTGGAGCTCAGTGGGGAAGCACTTCCCTAGCATGTGGAAAAGGCCCTGGTTTGAATCTCCTGCACCATAAAGAAAATAAAACAAGATAGCGGTATTCAGTTCAGAAGATGGACCAATAGTGTAGCTGAAGAAGTTTTATACATAAGCAGTCCTAATATGTTAATAAAGGTTATGTATTAAAGGCCAAAATTATTACTTTAGCCTAAAGTATGTATGAGTTTAAAAACATGTGCTACAAATTATTAAATAATGAATTTTTTTCAATTAAATAAAAAATTTTCAAAATAAAAAAAGGGCTGGGGGATATAGCTCAGTTTGATCCCAGTAATACAAACTCATACCCACAAAGAAAGGTGTTAGAGTTAATTTTGTATGTCAACTTAGCTAGGCTGTTGTACCTAGTTTGCCAGACATTATTCTTGATGTTTCTGTGGAGGGTTTTTTTTTTTTGTACTAGGGATCAAACTCAACAACCTCACACTTGGCAGGCAGGTGCTATGCCACTGACCTAAATCCCCAGCACGTGGAGATATTTTTTTTACCTGAACATTAGTGTAATTTGAGTGAAGCAGAAGGCCTAGGAGAAAAATGACTATCCCTAAACAAGAAGAAATTCTGTCAGCAGACCATTTTCAGATTCAAACTATAGTATTAGCCAACTCTTTTCCTGGGTTTTCAGCCTGCCAGCCTATCCTGAAGATTTTGGACTTGCCAGCTTTCACAAGCATCTATTTTTAAATTTCTCTCTTAATACTCACTTATCTGTGTAAACTTTTAGATGTTTATATAGGTACATACACATATATATGAAAGCATGTGTGTATGGCACACATATGAAACATCCCTAAATTTTACATTTAGGAGGGATTATTTTATTTAACACCAGATGTTAAATGCTAATAGCAGACATAGTAGCAGCTAGGTATAAGATATAGGGATGTTCCCTTGCTATGTATGTGTGTAACAGACACATACTATTAGTTGTCTCCTTAACCAGGACTAGTGGGATAAGGAAATCCAGGCAGAGACATGGACAAAGGGGAGATAATGTAAAGACACAGGGAGAAGACAGCCATCTATAAGCCGAGGAACAAGGCTTGATTCAGATCCTTGCCTCCTGGCCCCAGAGAACCAATCTTACACAAACTATGACATAAGAAATTTTTTATTGGGGCTGGGGATTTAGCTCAGTGTCATAAGTGCCTGCTTGGCAAGCATGAGGTTGTGAGTTCGATCCCCAGCACACAAAAAAAAACAAAAAACAAAAAACTTTCTTTGAGAAGAAATTTTTTATTATTTAAGGCACTCAGTCTATGGTACTTTATTATCAAACTAACACAAATTTATAAAAGAAAATTAATAGCAGGTATATCTCAGTCAGAATCATTAATTTGTTTTTGCTTTTTCATTTGTTCTTGGCCTGTGAGTTTTTAAATATTTGGTGCTGGAAATGTAGCTCAGTGGTACAGTGCTTACTCAGCATAGTGAGGTCATAGGTTTCTTTGGTCTTTTTAGCACAGTACCCCCCTCCAAAAAGGTCGCAAACATAATGAATATAAATTATTTTTGTAGCTGATATAGACACAGGGAGGGAGCTTATTAACAAAAAAATTAAGAATTCCTATTTTATGTAATTCTACCTTTACTTTACACACCATAAAGAATTCTGATGTTTTTCTTATAATTTTCAAAAGAAATTATGTTTCTTTACAACTTCCATTACTTCCCAAGTGGCCATTTGTTCACACTGAAAAAAAAGGATACTCACCTTCATAATCTCTTACCGAATCTTCTGTCCGTACCCCAGCCATGTTATACTGGCTGCTCACAGACTGGGAAAGCATTCCTTCTAATCTCTCCAATGTGGCCTGCCCTTCTGCTGTTAAATGGGATAATCCTTCTTCATAGGTATAAAATGTGGGGATATCCCCCTGTCCTTGTTCTAAACAAACAGAAAGATGGAACAGAATTTGAAGACAGAATTTTATAGGTGAAAGCAAAATTAATTTGATACTAATTTGTATAGAAGGTATTGTTTTCTGATCAACATAAAGCTCATTCAAAAAAAGATCTGGAAATACATAAAGGATTAAAAAAAAATCAGTCAAAAATCTCAAAAGATAAGGACATATTTAGGTACCATATTTCCCCAAAAATAAGACCTAATTGGATAAGCCCTAGCATGATTTTTCAGGATGCTTGCAATATAAACTCTACCCCTAAAAAAATGCCTAGTTTAAACTGTCAGCCAAATGGAGTAGTATATATGCTGCAATACACAATGGACATATTGTACAATAATGTTAATATACAATTAAATATAAATAATATTACAGAAAATAAATATTACTTAAATGGTAATATAAATTATAATTAAGTATTTGTAAATACCACAGTAGGAACCTTTGGAGGAGAGGTAAACCCCTATGTAACAGATAAACTCAAGACTTAACTGATGAATAACTAAC
Source organism: Hydrochoerus hydrochaeris (assembly GCA_004027455.1). Classification (NCBI taxonomy): domain Eukaryota; kingdom Metazoa; phylum Chordata; class Mammalia; order Rodentia; family Hydrochaeridae; genus Hydrochoerus; species Hydrochoerus hydrochaeris. The sequence goes on along the minus strand of PVLA01000426.1, from coordinate 225,163 downwards.
TGGAGTACAGACACAACTTGGTGCCTAATGTGCACACTTGATAATGAATGGACATGGTTGTGTCTAATATGAATGAATCTTCACAATCTAATATGCCACAAGTTGTAACAGATATACTTAATGCACTCACATGAAATAAATGTTTTCTGAATTTTGGTGTGGTGCCTGAAATTTTTTGTTGCATTCTGGTGGATCATCATTCCTACTTGTCATCAGTTTTGTAGGTACTCCAACTAACACTTATTTAATGGAAACTTCATGAAGCCTCACCTGCAGGAGCTCGTGACTTGGGTAAAGAAGTCATGGGATAAAATCACTGACAGGCTATCAAGGCTTTCATCACAAGAGCCCACCCTGTTTCCTCCAGGGTATAATTTTATCTTGGTTTTTCCTCTTTAACTTGGCCCAAGCTTACTCTGCAGCCAGTCCCCCTCTCATTCTTTACTTTTTTCAAATAAACTGTCACCGTTAAAAAAAAAAAAAAAGCACAAACACTGACAGCTGTATCAATGTACTACGAGTATGATACATGAACTAGAAGTGCTCATTTAAGGACCACTCCATTGCTCGGCATGAGAGATAGGGGCCTCTATTTCTATAGGAAATGGAGTCACAAGAAATTCAGGCTGAATTTGGGGTTTGGAGAGTTATAACAATGTTTCAGAAGATGAAGAGACTGTATTTGGATAAACAGAGATTTTTGTACATGATTAAATGAGTAAATGTAGACTGTTGTATATGATATAAATGTAGATTGTTATACTATATGAAAAAAATAAGACATTCCCTGAAAATAAGTCCTACTGCATCTTTTAGAGCAAAAATTAATATAAGACCTGGTCTTATTTTTGGGAAATATAGTATGTGAAGAAGGAAAATTCTAGAAGTCCGTTTGTCTCAGGCCAGGAATTGGGTACACAGGGAAATGGGCACCCAGACTGGTACGAGGAAAAACAGAACAGAAAATGCCTCAGGCTACAACCCTATGAGGTTAGTGAATACATTCTGGCCTGGGAAGGCAATGGTAAACATTCTAGATAAATGAAGTATGATTCTGAGAAAAAAAGAAATGACCTTGGTAGTAGCTGTTTGAAGAAATATGTTAAATACGGATTAAGATGACCCAGCATTGCAAGGGATGGCCTGATCTGTGAGGGCAGCTCTCTCAGCCTAAAAGACTCCTGATTACCCACTTTCTACCAAATACTTTCTTTCCATTTGTCTCTGTATATCCATTTTCTCCCTCCAAAGATCTTTTATTTCTCACTCAAAAGCCTAGAAAGACCATAAATTTTCCTAATTTGTCTGTTGAGTGCCACTGTAATTCTTTCTTCCTGTTTTCTTTTTTTTTTAAGATAGGGCTTCCCTATGTAGTTCAAACTGATCTTATTATGTAGTCCAGGCTGGCCTCAAACTTGCAGCAATTCTCCTGCCTCAGCCTTCTGAGTGCTAGGATTATACTGGAGTGCCACCACCCTCAGCTCACTTTTATTTATAACCATTATGCTGAATATCTGAAGGAGATATAAAGAACTATGTAGCCTCCCTATGTTGTACAAATAAATGCTTGAAATGAGACATTAAAACAAATATTTTAAGATCCATTTCACTAACCATGAGCTTCCACATCATACTCTTCTCCATCATAATCATCTGAGTCTTCATCCTCAGGATCTGGATGCAAGGCCTGGCATTCACACATTGTAGTAAACATCGCCTCCACTGAACAAGGACATTAATTAAGCTTTAACTCATTTCTTTAGAGTGTACAATGAGGGCTGGGGATTTAGCTCAGTGGCATAAGCGCCTGCCATACAAATGTGCAGTCGTGAGTTTAATCCTCGGTCCCCCCACCAAAAGGTGTACAATAAAATTTTTAATAAAAATAATCATTAGTGCAAATAAATTTACTGGGTAGACAAAAAGTATCCAGGACATAAAACCGTCAAAATTCCAAGGAAGACTAATCTTGCAAGTGCCTGAGACAGTGGACAAGTCACAAAACAAGGGTTCAGCGAACTACTGAAATCTCTGCATTGCTGCTTGGATTTCAGAGAAAAAGCATCAAAGTCCTTGGTCACAGTGAGGTAACCCTTCTGCCATCCATTTGCTGGATTCTCATAGTCAACAGCATATAGAAATAAAATTAAATAACGTCCTCACTCACAAAACAACATGGTAACATGGTATCCACAATACTCTTACTACATTTTCAATCTCTGCTATGAATACACATCTGGTCTTTAATATTACAGATGCAAAAATGAAGAAAAGGCAATAGAATGAAGGTAATGGTTCTAAAGGTAAACAGTAGAGGTGTGTGTGCATGTGGATGGGGGAATGCTTAGTACATAAAGGTAAAGAGTATTATAGAATACTCACATGCTGATTTATCACTAGGCACAAATCTAAATTCAGTAATAGGTTCAACATCATCATCACTGTCTTCCTCTTCTTCATCAAGAGATTCTTTTATTTCTTCTAGAAAGGGAATAAAAAAGATTTTTATTGTCACTTATTTAATTCCAAAAAAAGCTAGGAAAAATTCCCAAAGGATATTTATTGACATATCTAAATATTGCACTTTTATTTTGTTTTTTTAGACCAGGGATTGAACCCTGGACTTCAGGGCTTTTACACTGACTTATATCTATGTTCCTTTTTTGTTTTGTTTAGTTTTTCTTTTTAAGACAGGGTCTTGCTATACAATTCAGGCTGGCCTTGAGCTCACTTTGTAGCCCAGGCTGGTCTCTAATGTGCAATGATCCTCTTGCCCTAGCCTCCTGAGTGCTGGGATTCCAGGCATGCACCACCACGCCTGGCTCTACCCTCCTTACCGGGGATCAAACTCACAACCTTGTGCTTGCCAGGTAGGCGCTGCTGAGTTATATCCCAAGCCCCTGGCTCCAAATGAATTTAAAAAAAAAAATTTTTTTTTTTTGAGACAGGGTCTTGATAAATTGCTGAGGCCGTGCTCAAACCTGAAGTCCTCCTGCCTCAGCCTTCCAGAGAGCTAGGATAACAGGCATGCCCCACATTTGGCTTTAGGTTTTATTTATGGTTATTTTTAGGGCTAAAAAGGTTCTGGATTTCAAGGGTATAGCTCAGTTATAGAGCACTTGCCTAGCATATTCAATCCTAGATTTAATCCCTAGTATCGTAAAACCAAAACCAAACAAAAGAAAAAAAAATCACACCAACATTTGGAACTGTCTGGAATACTCAAGTTTTCCATTGCTATGAATGAATGAATAAATGCTTTAAACTAAATGCAACATAGAATTCTCTTCATTATTACTACAGAATGTTACTGAAAGTTCTCATGTTAAAGGCTTGGTCCCCAGGCTGTGGTGCGAATAGAAGGTGGTAGAACCTTTAAGAGGTGGGACTTGGTGAAAAAAGTTGAGTCAGTGGAGGTACACTCTCAAAGCGGATCTCAAGATGCCTATCCTTTATTTCTTTGGTTCCTGGCCACTATGAGGTGAACAAGCCTCCTTTATCATGTGCTCCTTACCATGATAAATTGCACTATCACAGGCCCAGTGACCACTGAGTGAAACCTCTGAAACTGTGAGCCAAAATAAACTCCCTTATTAAGTTGACCATTTCAGGTATTTTGTCACACTAACATAGTCCTAAAAGTACAGGTGCATTTACTCAGATGCTGAGTAAGTTCTGTATTGAATAACTCTTAGGAAAACTTACTACAACTCAAGGTCAACAGCTGTTTACTTTTCAAGTTTCACTAGCTTTTTATCTCTGAACCCTGCTCAATGGTAAGACTTTAAAATTTTACAACAAAAACGTTCAGGCAGCTAAGTAGGCTGCTGCCACTTAATGAGGCATGGCTTTGCCAGTCCTAAAAACTAGTATTTAAGTGTCACAACTGAATATAAATGGTCATATATCTAGAACCATATGAAAATTTCGGTTTGAAGGAATAATATTTTAAGAGGCAAACTCATGGGACTGTCTGTTATACAATATTCAAAAGAAAAGCAAACATCTTTCATTACATTTCTATGAATCTTTGCAACTATTTCCAACAGCAGAACTTGTACCCAAGTTTTCTAAACCTTAGCACTTTGACATTTGAACTGGATTTTTTTTTTTTTTTTTTGGTACCGGGGATCAAACTCACAACTGTGCATTTGCAAGGCAGGCACTTATACCGCTGAGCTAAATCCCCAGCCCCAGGACTGGATAATTTTTTGTTGTGTTGGGCTGCCTTGTGGATTGTAGGATGGTTAGTAACATCTTTGGCATCTAAGTAAATGCCTGTGCATCCCTCCCTTGATCAAAATGTCACTGCCAAATGTGAGGGACAGAGGTTAATCCTCCTCACCCATCCACTGAGAACTATCACTGTAAAAAAACAAAAACAATTTTATTCTATATTCTTGGAGGCATAATATATATTGATCCAAGCCTCTAAGGGTATCTTTACAAAAAGACACTATAATGTTAAACTTAGGAAGGAAAAGTAGAAATACATACCCACAATAACAGACAAATTCTAACAGCAAATATACCAATTCTAAGTGCAACTATACAGAAAATAAGGCAGATACACATAAATATCCATTATAAGAACTTCAAATGTACAAATTATTTTACTATGCTAAAATTTTGCTATTATCCAAGGTAGGTCAATGGCTTAAATATTACATTACATCAAATACTCTATTGTGGAAGGGCTTAACTGGCACACCCTATAGTTCCAGCTATTTGAGAGGCTGAGCCAGAATGATCACTGGAGTAAGTAGTTCAGGGCCAGCTTGGACACCATAGACTCTGCCTCAAAAGTAAGTAAATAAAGATTGGTTTTTAAAACACAACATAAAGGAAATTAAATTAAATCATACCATACATACCTCCAAATTTAGAATTCACCATAACATACAAATGCTCTCGTGGATAGGCATTTAAGTCCCTGGACACAGCATGTAAACTAATGGTGGGGTATTCCAGTGAGAATCCTAATCCGGAACCATCTAACCAAGACAGGCGGCTGAAAAACATGTTTTAAGTAATTATTTTAAGAAATTAATCTTATTTTAATACCCCAAAGTTTACAATAGGCCATCTTGGATGCTTTTATGCATATAAATAAACTGAAGCTTATGGTTTATAAATTTTCCTAAAAGAAAATTTAGCAGCAGGAACTGAATTTATTTATTACAATTTTTCTTCTAGCTATAAATTCAAATCTGAAAGGAAACTTCTCTGAGTTACCTGTGTGTTCTTGGCTCTTACACACTCACTCTGCCTCCCAAACACTAAGGATTAAATTTAGGACTTTACGCCAAGTGCTCTGACCCTGAACTACATCCCCAGCTCTCTTTTCTATTACTTTGGTTCCTAATTATCTCTTTTATTTCTAAACTGCACTTAAACTCAGTAAGTTAAGTTAGCACTTAACTTTATGACAATGAATTTTACATGTATCCTGCTGCTTGACAGCAGTTATGTGACATGCCACTTTATTTAACATTCTTCAGACATTAGCATAGTGACCAGCACGTAAGCACACAATACATACTTGGTGATTACCAATTTCTCCACTAACCTTACAGTAAATGATAAACCCACAAAATGGCTGTACTATTAATTACAACCACCACAAGTCAAGAATTACAATATTCCCTTGAGAGACAAACTCTATGAAGATTTTCATTTACTCCTACCTTTAAGCAAAAGCCACAGATAAACCAGGTTTAGTTTTCCCTCAAAATGAGTCAAATACAAATATTTTATTGGTATAACAAAGTAAACTACCGCTAAAATTAGTTGAACAGAGACTAATTTTTTGGTCATAATTCAAACATCAAGAACTGCATTGCTTAGCTGGAATAGGGGAGAAAAGCAAAAAAATCCTCAAGAAACCACAAAAAAATTAATATAATAAAAGTTAATACAGGCCATTTGCAGACCCAGGGTAGAGAGAAGAAGGCCATACCAGGAAGCAAGCCCCGTCTGGTAACCAGCACTATGTGCAGGCCACTGGCGGACCAGAATATAGACCCCAGCCCATTCCCACACACAGGCTGGCAAACAAGAAGTACCAACCCCCTAATCCCCCATCTGCCCCACACCTACCTAGGTGACTGACTTATCCAGAGAAACACAGGCTGTAATGATAGCTATGGAGGTGAAATGCAACTGGATGCAGTGGTGCTTTGGTGTTTCACTAACATTGCAGGTCTATGGCCATTGGTCTGATCATAGGTTAGAGGATAGTGGTAAGCAGTGTGGCACCTAGGGGGATCTCCTTTTGAGAGTTGCAGCCGCTGCTATCCTCTATGGTCTTGTTTGGGAAGTCCTATATCATTTCCATTGTTTTGCTGGGTTGGAATTTCTTTTCTTTTGTTTTATTATATCAAATCCAATGGGAGGAGCAGCTATTTCGAAGATAGTAAGAAATATTATGGTAGTAATTTTGGATTTATTATTGGTTAATTTTGAAGTTCTTTACTGCATTCATTGTTTTGTTTTTATTGTTTCTATACTATCCTGTGTTTGATAATTACTATGTCCAAAGTTATCTGTAGCTATTTTGAAGACATCAAGAGGCATTATGGTAACTATTGTTCATTTTGTAATGTTTTGAAGTACTATCTCTCTTACATTGATTTGTTTTGATTGGTTTTATTTGGTTTTATCCTCTTTAAAATAAAAAAATAAATAAATAAAAGTTAATGCAGTTGGGTGAGGTGGTACACAACCATAATCCCAGCACTCAGGAGGCTGAGGCAGGAAGGATGCTGTAAATTGGTGGCCAGCTTGGGCTACATAGTGAGTTCAAGGCTAGTCTGGATTACTTGACAAATCTCAGTCTCAAAACAAACAAAAACACAAACAAACAAAAGCAATATAGTGGTTTTCTAGAGCTGGAAAGAAGTATGAAATGATTGCTAATGAGCCCTGGTTTCTTTTTGGTGCAATAAAAATATTCCAAAATTGATCGCGGTGATGGCTGCAAAACTATAAAAGGAATAAAAACCACTGCATTATACTTTTTAAATGGGTAAACTGTATGCTATGTGAATTATCTCAATAAAGCCTTTATTTAAAAAAAGAATCTGCTCAGCAGTAGAACACACTTAGTGCACACGAGGCCCTAAATTTAATTTCCAGCACCAAAAAAATAAATCAGAAAGAAGTCAATTAACACTTCTGTATCATTCTATTTTCTATAAGACTTTAAGAAACCCGGTGTCTATTTTTTTTTTTGGTACTGGGGATCGAACTTATGACCTTGTACTTGCCAGACAGGTGCTTGTGCCACTGAGCTAAATCCCTAGCCCCCAGTGTCTATTTTCCAAGAAAAATCAAAAGTATAATAGAAGAACCTGAGACTCCTTTGGCAAGGAACACAGAATAGCAGTCTGAAATCATTCCCCATTCAGTGCAAGGAAGCTGAATTTTATACCTGTTTCCCTAAGAAAGCAATGTGTCAACGGTACAGTACATGACCAACTATCAAAAGCATTTTATTGCAAGCCAAAACAGAATATTAAATCATGGTGGTAACTGTACAACTCCATAAACATACTAAAATTTATTTAATCAACACTTTAAAAAATTTATTTATTTATTTATTTATTGGTCTTTTTGAGACAGGGTCTCACTATGCAGTTCAGGCTGGTCTTGAGCTCACTTTATAGCCCAGGCTGGTCTCGAACTCACAACGATCCTCCTGCCTCAGCCTCGCGAGTGCTGGGATTACAGGCATGAGCCACCATGCCTGGCTAACACTTTAAAAAATTTAAAAGCAAGAGAATATTCACTCTCATTTGGAAAGATTTCCATCGGGCTTATTTTCAAGACAACCGAAAAAATGGCTTAAAAGTGACAAACTTTAAAAAGCATAAAGAGATAAAATCATTTTCTAGACTGACTCATCCCTACTGGTTCCAAAAAAACAGATTATGTAATTAAATTGTGTGCTGTGTCTGCCTTTCCAGTCTGCCGCTTGTCTTTTGAAGTGGAGATGAAACAGTGCTGACAGATCCCAAAACCATTCTACTAAAATAATCTTATTTTAAAGCAAATAACTACCTTTTACTCCCCTCAAAAATCTCCTGGCATGATCAGAATATTTAAATTGTGCAATATTCCAAACTTCTAGGTCCAAAATAATTTCAAATATCCAGAGTCACAAAACTTTAAAGTCTCAGTCAGCAGAAGGAAAAATAAACACAGAACGTGTGCCTATTAGATTATGGTCTTTAATTTAAAGGCACATAATAACTGCTCTGAACATCTTTACTGCAGACACAATGCCGCCTCAGCATGGCATTCCTGTGGTGTGCTCAGAATCTTATAGATAGAAATGGATTTTGTAAATGCGATATTTACTTGATCATTAGGTTCTGATTCATTTAGCTTCTTTTCCTATATTCTAGAATAAAAGCTGTCAAAGACTAAAATATACATTTACACCTAGTTCTAAAAAAATAAGCATACATCAAAAAAGGAAAGGATAAGAATTAGAAAGTCAGTAAATATGGTAATATTTTGCTAAACTTTAATGCTTTCTTTATTCCTGGCATAGGGTAAAAAAGACAAAATAAAACAGGCCTTGAATGTGGGCTGGCTTATTTGGTTTAAAATTAATTCTGAAATGAGACACCAAAAGCCTTATTTCTAAGTTTAAATTCTCCCTTTTTGTTCTGTTGTTGCTGTTTTGGTGGTGGTGGTGATGATACTGAAGATTGAACCCAGGGTCTCCTGTACGCTAGGCCATTGCTCTATTAGTGAGCTGAAACCCAGGCCTTTTTATTTTATTTTGAAATTGGGTATTACTATGTTGCCCAGGCTTTGTTTGAACTTGTAATCCTCCTGCCTCAGCCTCCCAAGTAGCTAGTTACAAGAATATACCATGATCCCAGATTTATTTATTTATTTTTTATCGGTACTGGGGATCGAACTCACGACTGCGCTTGCAAGGAAGGCACTTATGCCGCTGAGCTAAATCCCCAGCCCACGATGCCACGTTTAAATGACCTGTTTTACCTATTTTAAATTATTCAAATTAGTTAGGGCCGGGAATTTAGCTCATCAGTGTAGGAACCTGCTCAGCAAACAAGAGGTCATGAGTTCAATGCCGGGTACTAAAAAAAAAAAAAAAAAAAATTACTCAAATTATCTTACTTAAGTCAACTTATAAAAACTAAGCTCTGAATATAAACCTGAGAGTTCTCCATCTCTAAATACAGATCTGAGAAGCTTTCTACTTAAAACCAAATCTGACAATATTCCTCTTTGGCTGAAGTCCTGTAGTTTTTCCAAAGCCCAAGTCTTACCGTAAGTCAAACTCCTGAAGCTCTCTCCTGTTCCACCTTTACTGCCTCTTTCCACTATTATCCCTCATTGCCTTAGCAAAGAACACTTACACTGAGTATATATGTACATGTATATGGTGTGTTTCTATGTAAAATACACATATACTGCACAGAGTACTGGTTTTCACCCTTGTATCTGAGTGCCCTGTTTTGAACACTTCCCCCCAGGCCAACTCCATGAACCTGGCTGTTAATCAACATGTCAAAATCTTCAGGAAGCCTTCTAAGTTAATTAAAACTCATCATGCTGTGCCTGGTGGCACACTCCTGTAATCCTAGCACTTGGGAGGCTGAGGCAGGAGGATCACTGTGAGTTCAAGGCCAGCCTGGGCTACATAGTGAGTTCAAGTCAGTCTGAACTACATAGGGAGACCTGTCTCAAAAAACCAAAACAAGCAAAACACAACAAAAATTCATTGTGATTGGAAATTCTAGGTGTCTTGGAATCGGCCAGTCATTGACTGAAACCTTTGAAACCACGAATCAAATAAACCATTTCCAGCTTAAATTGAGGGATGTGAGGTATTTTGACCAGCAACATAAAACACACCTATGCCAGGGCAAGGAATTACATCTATGTGTCATCCTCTACTACTTAAAAGAATCTCTTCTCCCAATATCTCTGAAAATCATCTTGTCAATATTCAACTGTTTTCAGATTTTGACTGCTCCTTCTCTTTTTCTGTCTTCTTTCATGACCCTTCTCTTAAAGCTGATTATCTCCAAGGTTCTATTCCCCCCCCCCTTCTCTCCTACTGGGTTATCTAATACACTCCCATGAGTATGCTAATACTCAAATCTCTATCTTTAATGCTAATGTCCCAAGATAAACACTTTTACATTTGATAGTTCTACATGTCCAGTCAAAATTCATTACTTTACCCTCCATTCCAAACTTGCTTTTGTGCCCATCAAGATCTCCTATCTCCAACGGGCGTGGTGGCTCACGCCTGTAATCCCTGCACTCGGGAGGCTGAGGCAGGAGAAGAGTTGTGAGTTTGAGACCAGTTTGAGCTTAGGTTACAAAGTGAGCTCAAGGCCAGCCTCAACTGCATAGAGAGACCTGTCTCAAAAAGACAAAAAAAAAAAAAATCCTAAACTTCCTTCTATACCAAGGAGTCTACAATTTTTATGTCCTGGACTCTATAGTAGACTGAATTTTGGCCCTGAGCTATTAATTTCCTTGTGTCACGCCTGTAAGTTACGTGGAAGATGGCAGAAGCCGGTAGGCTCTGTAAAATAATGTTACTACTAAACTGCCACTGAAATAGGCAACTTCTGGATTATCTGGGTAAACCCAATGTGATCACATGAGCGCTTAAAAGCTTGGGCTCTAATGTAACAAATGAAGAAACTAAACATTCTGATGGTCAATGACGATTCAACGTGTCATGGTTAGCTTAGGAGATGAAGAGAACTATGTGTGAAGTAAATGGGGATCTCTGTTCTACAACTGCAAAATTTAAGGCATGCCTCTCAAGCCATAAACGAACAAAGCGCTCCAGGCAGTCAAATCAAAAGGGAATTCCCTGTAGGACCCTCTGGGCATGACGACTGTCTGCATGGGGGTGAGAATGCTCATTTCCCCACGTGCACCTAGAGCAAAGCTATAGTCTTTAACCAAACTATAACTTCCTTCCACTATCTGCTCTGGACCTACAAAACCCGCGCAGGCCAATCCAACACCTCCCTCTCAAGTTCACGAGGAGAGACACTTGTTGAAGACTAACTCAGGATCTCAAACTCGAAATCTGAAAACATGCTGGGGATGCAGCTCAGTGATAGAGCTGATGCCTAGATTGAGCGAGGCTCTGGGTTCCATCCCCGTTAAAGTAAACAAAACAAAACACTTTAAAATGTGACAATGAGTTGAAAGCAAAGCATGCTCCTGGTCTTCAAGACACAGGCCATTGAAAAGCACAACCCCTGAGGGAAAATTGCGTCTGCAGAACAGAGAAACAAAGACTCCAAAGGAGGTAGTGCTCCCAGCACAAGCGTCCTCAAAGCGACAGCCGCACGCGATCCCCACTTCCCAGCACCCGCAAGTTCGCGTCTCGCCAGCTCTAGGGTACAACCACCGGCAAGGAAGGCGGGGCCCAAGAGACCGGCGCAGGAGAATAGGGACTGTACCTCTCAGAGATGTAAAGGGTGCCAGTGCCGAGGCCGTTTCCGTTCAGCACAGCCTCGGTATCTGGCTGCTGGTGCCGGAGCCCCTCAGTCGACCCCGGTGGCGGAAAACTTTTGAGGAAGTTCATTGCAGCTGGCAACATCTAAATACAGGATCGGAAAGAGCCAGGGAACCCCAATCACCTTTTGCTGCGGCCCGCCCCGGAAGCCGTGGCAATCGCCCCGGAAGAACACCGTACTCTACACCGGAATGAACTCCATCAACCATGGAGATGAGACAGTCTAGGAAAAGCGCTTCGGAGGTCGTTGACGGCCCAGCGGCTTTGTCACGTGACAGTTTAACGTCACCCTTTTTCCGAGGCAAGAGGCATGGCTATCATTGGTTCGCAGGGTCAGCCCAGATCGTCACATCAAACCTCTGAAAGAGGAAACAGAAGTAATATTAGCGTCCCTTTTTCTACGAAAGCGGAAGAGGGCCTCAGACAAGGAGTCCCTCGCCTGAGAGGATGCACCAGACGTAGAGGGCCAGATTCATCTAGAGGTCAGAAGTCTCGCGTCTAAACTCAACGATTCTTCTCGCCTGTCCCTGCCTCACGCGGCCAGGTCACACGTCAGGTTCACAAGCCACGCACCAGACATCAGTCTAAGTCCTGATGGAGCCCTAGGGCCCCAGACACTTCTCCCCACCTGTCAGGCGGGCAGGAGCACAACGAGGTAACTAACGCGAGGCGGAGAGCGGGCAGAATAGTAAGGAGACAAGGCTCTCTCTCTCTTTTTTTTTTTTTTTTTTTACAACAGTTGTGGTAGTAGCAGACGTTAACCGAGTGTTATGTGCCACACACTGCGAGACTACCAGGGTTTTATGTTGTTTTGAGGATCTTGCTGTGTAATTCAGGCTTGCCTTCTTGTGATCCACCTGCCACAGCCTCCTAAGTGCTACTGGCATGCACCACCATGCCCCATTTCTCTATGACAAATAGTATATATAGAAGTTTTCTGTTACTAATCTACACAGGAGATGTGAGGTATTAGAGCTAAAGTTTGGTCGTGAGCGATCTCGTGGAATTCAAATTCCACTTTTCTTGTTTTTAAGGTTATTTATATGCAATAGGTAAGACTGAGACTGAGTGAAGGGAACATGTAGGGTAGTTTTATTTGTATGTTCTCAACAGTTTAGGGGAGCATTAGATTTTTAAACTGGATTAGTTTGTTGATAGTGAGACTAGGGGAGCTAGGTAGTAGTTGTCCTAAAAAGCGGCAGTTGAGAACAGAAAGACTGGGGAAAGATTCTAGAGCTATCTAAAACCTTTATAGTTTAGAGATACGTTAAGAGGAGGGTGATGTTGAAAATCAAGATGGATGTAAAGAAGTTAAAGATTCTTTCTAAAATTCCAGTGTAAGAGATTAAGTGGCTATCACCTCATTTCTCTGAGGTGGAAAATTCAGGAGGAAGAGGTTTTGAAAGTAGCTTGCAAACCTAATTTGAGAAGTGACCAGTTTGAGGCTTCCCATAAAACATTTATTTATTTATGGACGACTTGCTGTGGCTGGCTTTACTCAGAAATGGAATCCTTCAATTACAGGGAAAACTGGTTAAAATGTGTCTAATAATTTCATAACAATTTGACCAAAGTTTTCATAGAATACTTTTTAAAAAGAGCCCAATGGTTATTAGATGCCCACTTTACAAATAAAATTGAAGATCAAAAAAATTAAATGATTTGCTGGAGGCTACAAAATAGCTAGAAATTAGATACCTGCCTATTTATTCCAGTCCAGCATCATCATCTCCTGAACTACTTGGCAGAGGTTTACAGAGTCCTGCCTTTTGGTAATGGTAAAAGTTAAATTTCTAATAAATCTATTATCAGATTAGAATGATTAGAATTATTATTAGCTTACATTCTTTTTTTTTTTTTTTTGTACCGGGGATCGAACTCACGACCTAGCGCTTGCCAGGCAGGCACTTATGCCATTGAGCTAAATCCCTATCCCCTACATTCTAATAAGAGTCTATCATCACTAATCAAGTCCTTTCTCTTTTGGACTCCAAATACAGAGCCAACATAGAATAAAAGCTATTTAGTCGTTGAGGTCACAGTGCAGTTACCGGTATCTCACTAACAAGTAATGCCAAAGAGCAGAAAGTTTCTTTAACAGTTGTCCCTAATGATGGGGTTCAATTATTGTTGCTAGGAAGCCTGCTGATTTCCTGGAGTGTTCCCTAGGGTTTGTGACACTTCAGTGAGAATTTTCAAATACAGTTTCTGTAGTCTGTTTAACTATTGGTAGTTAAGCAAGAAATCAGTGGGAGAGACTGACCTAATGCCAGTATCAAACTTTTTTTCATCAATCAGAACCTCGTATAGCAAAGAGTGCCTAAAGAACAGGTAAGAGACAGAGACGATTGAAATGTGAAAGACCCAAAGGAAATTAATAGGAAAGCTACTAGATCAACAGTAGAAAGCAGACAGGTTGCTGTAAAAAGAGGAGATACCCTGGAGACAGGCTAGAGAGAAATATGGATGCTTGATACATGGATAAAGTAGTGTTGAAATGGGCCAAAGGGGAAATGATAAAGTTACCAGTAACCTCCATGAACCAGTAAGATCCTAACTTTTCACCAGGGTTATGACTTTATGTGCTAAACTAATGTTACATATACTACATCACACGTCTTAAGGGTGTTCCTTCTCATGCAGAGTGTGGTGGCACACACCTGTAATCCCAATACTTGGAATGCTGAGCCGGGAAGATCACAAGTTCAAGTCACAATTTTGAGACCCTGTCTCAAAATTAAGAATGGCCTGCAGATGTAGCTCAGTGCAAAGACCCTGGGTTCAATCCTGTTACAAGGAACAAAAAAAAAAAAAAAAAAAGTTCTCTTTGATTTTTAAACTATGATCTTAAGTTAATGTAGTCACTTAATTAAAATTACACAAGCATTCATCTCATCCAGAAGGTCCCAACATTTAATCTCATTAGACTATTTCTGATTTCAGCTCTGCTAAATGATCACCATTTAGTTATACCAATTCTCAGTTTGTAAAAGAGCTTGGTTCATCCTCTGGTCTCATTCTATGAGATGTAAGTTCTAGGACCCACTGTCAGCTCCATAAAGAACTCTGAATTCTCTTGAGGCTGCTATGGTCCTGTCACCTTTGGCATTCAACATAACATGGTATCTCCATTTCACTGCTTCTTAATTGAAACTCTGAAATAAATTGAGAATCATTGTAATTGGCATTTCCCTGGTGGTGTAGATCACCTTTTAGACCATTAAGTGAAAATCTGATTGAAAAGCTCTTAAGAAGTACTTTCAATCAGAATTGCAAATAAAGATGAATTTTGCTAGTTCATAAACAGTTGAGTCATTTGAATTTTACTATATTCCAAGAGTAAAGAAAAATGGTGGTTAGAGTTTGTTGATGATAATCATATTCAGTGTTGGAAGGCCTATTAGTCATCTGGTCTAATCCTTTTGAATGTGTTATTATACACCTGCCAAAAGGCATGCAGGTCAGCATGTATCCAAACATTATCAACTTGCAAGAATTTACTACCAAAGTTGTAATAACAGAAGAGCTTTATTTTTTCCCCTAGAAAGAACTGAAAACTTTTGCCCTATAACCTGCTGCTCTCTAGTCTAGTTGTGTGTTCCCATAGGACCATGAAGAACAAGTCCATGGCCCTCTAAATGTGTCAACTCACAACTCTAATAATGGAAACCAAGAATAGTTTTCTAATATCTTTTATCAGCTTAGTTGACAAAGAATCTTAAAACATATTTTGGAGAAAATGATGCACTTTACTTTCTAGATATTGAAAGAAGAGTCTATAGCTGGGTGGCAAAAATATATTTTAACCTTTATGAAAGTTATAGAAAATTCTTAGCTTTCTATATGACACAAAATTTAAAATAAACTAAGTTTGTGAACACATGCTAAGTACATCAAATTATTTAAATTTTTTATTATGACAATTGACATATATTAAGTGAAAGAAATGACAGTATTATAATAAAACATTTTGAAAGAAAAAGTTACACAGTTAGGCCAATAGCTATCAAATGGCTTAGGCCTGGCATATAACACTAAAAATTCTGATCAGACTGTAGTGAGACATTGAACATTTCATTAACAAAACTATTGGCACCAGCCACAACATATTTTAGTTGTCACAAGGAATATTATACTTAAACAATTATGCACTGCAATTCTAACACAATAGTTGTACTGCAATTTTAACACACTAGGTGTTTACACTGCAGTTTACTCCTGAAGCTTTAAGCAATCAGGAATTTCCATTCTTTTTATGCGCAAAATTTGTGTTATCAGAATCATGTTTCTAGTTGTTTCCCTCTGCCCCTCACATGCAGTACATTATTATGTGACAGACAGCACTCCAGCTTCTTTCACTAACAGCATGGTCCTAATTATCTCCAAGTTAGTTTTACGCTACTTTTGGAGTTGCTCTAGTTCTTCGCTAGAAACAAAATTCTGAGACCCTATTCCAGGAATAAGTTGTTTTTTTTTTTTATGTATAGGAAAATAAAGCATTTTGTATAAGCATGTCTAAAAATCCAAGAGGTGTTCTAATCAAACCCTTGTTGGATCCCAATTATTACTTTAAAATCAAAGTGAAATTCTAAAATAGACAATTTACAAATTCTTATCTGGAATTTGTACTCTTCAAGTGGAAATTCATGGTCCTCAGGCTTCTGTATGGGTGAATATAGCAAAGAAACTGACTTCCCACATTAGCTGACAATAGATGAAGATAGCTAAGAAATTATGACACTTAGATGATTTTAATTCTTTACAAGAATATACTTTGCCTACGAAGAATAAGAATGATGAAATTATCAGATGGCAAAAATTACTGACATTTTAAAAAGGTATTCATATAATATGGTAAAAGGCCATGTAAAAGGCTGCTAAAATCAGCAATTTTACAAGGTTTCAAAAATACTTATCAAATAAGGAAGGATGGAATTTGAAACTGATTTCCCTTGACATGTTTTAGCAAGTATTCATTACTGTGGAATTAAATCTACTGAATAACCAAATTGAGCAATTCTAGTTTTTTCTTTTACACACAGAAAAGAAACCAAGCCCTGACCCCACCCCTACCCCATATTAGCACAGGATACCTTTCAGTGTACAGAAAATCTGGAAGTTTTTGGTAAGCTACTATTCAAGTACTGTGATCATGAAGCTACTTTGAAAGAACACCAGACCAACATTGAGAATACCCTACCTAGTTAGGCATCACAAGTCATGCACTGAAAGAATATGCTTTAACTGTCAAATTTGGGCTACTATAGCAGTTCTGATCCTAAAACTCCATTTTTACTAATACAAACCCAATCTGTGTGTATAATTATGTGTCTACATATATGTGTGGGTATAATTTTCATGCAAGAACTTCAAAAGCTTTGGAGTCAGGCTTTAGTCTAATTTCAAGGCCTGTTCATATAATAATACTGTCATGCACCATAACTCTACTAAAGGGTAGTAGAATGAAAAAGACAATGGCACAGATTGTTAAACAATTTTAGGTTTAATTACATAATGCACCTGTAGATGTTCTAGCATAAACACAATTGTAAAAATCTACATCCTATTTTAGGGTATTTTCCCACCTCCCATCCCATAAAAGCTGTACAGTTATTTAAAAAAAATGTGACTCAAGCAAAATAAACTTTTTTTTCTTTTTTTTTTTTTCCAACATACAAAATAAATTAAACCATTCAGAAGGTTTTGAGCCATTAAGTTCCCCAATGACTGTGTTCTGGCTGTCAGTAAGCATGTCATGCAGGCTCCTGGTCTATGACCAGAACTCAATAAATACAAATCAAACAAAACCTCAAAACATTTAAATTAGATTTCTTTAGAAACCAATGAAAGTCAAGAAATATATAGTTAGGGTTAACAATTCCACTCTTAACTTACATAATCCAGTGGCAAAAAGAAAAACGCAAGTTATTCAGTCCTAGGCATATTTACTTGCTTGTCTGGTTTGGCAAAAAAAACCAAAAACAAAAAACAAATATAAAATTCTTGGAAAAAAGTTTTTTTTCTCATTCATAGTTATCTAAAGATTTAACAAATTTCTCCCCTTCTAATGATTATGCCTTTTCAGGTGACTTACATATATAGGATACTTTAAAGTCATTAAGATAAAAATAATGTCTTTATTATTTGAAACCTCTATAATGTGCCAGAATTGGATTTACAGCCTTTCCCAAAGCAAATTGGTATAAATATGAAATTTTCACAACACTGAACTCACATGGCCAAAATGAAAGGGGAAAAACTCCACTAAGGTGACAGGGACCCTATAATCAACTTCTCAAAGGGTCTACATGAATAAAAAGTGTACAGTCTCAAGTGGTTATATAACAAACTGTTTTAGAATATGTTTATTTGGGAATGACTCTTCAGTGTTACATTTACTTAGCACTTGTGGCACTCAAAAATGTTAAATTATTGAACTAAAATATTATCGAAATGTATGTTCCATAAGTAAACAAAACAAGTTAACCCAGTTTAAACATATTGACAGCAAAAGGTCTTGTATTTCAGGATTGGTATGAAAATAATATAGGAAAAAAAATCAGTTCACTTGCTGTTTCCAAGGTAGGTTTACAGATACACACTGGAAATGGTGGATAAAATAGGAATGGATTGTATCCTGCGAGTTTAATAATTAATCATATTAAGTAGAATCAGGACCAGGTAGGTTACAGCAGTTTATAGTCTTGGCTTTCTCTGCTTCTTGAAGAAGCAGGAATATATTTTGAGAATGTAAAACCAGCAAGAAAAACTATTTTACTCTAGACTTTCTGTAACTAAATGATATTCTTAATTCCATATCAGTTGCAATGCAATTATTTGCCTTATTTCTTTTTATAAGAAATTACTGAAGGATTATTCTAATTTCTAATATGTATATATATACATAGATGTACACACACATGCGCACACACACACACACACTCCATTAGAAAAAAAGATTGGGGTTTTGGAATACTTGTCCAAAAGCTGCAAGTCAACACTATGAATTAAAGAACTGTCCCACTGTGTTGGTGAGGAATGGAGTTCACAACTTTTTCTAAGTATTAAAGTCGTACATTCATTAGGGTCTTTAAAGTTGTATGACAGAATAAACTAGTGAATGGTTAACATTTGGGGAGTACAGGAAATCGAACTCAGGACCTTGTGAATGCTAGGCAGGTGCTTATGCTGCTGAGCTATAGCCCCAGCCCACAGTTTTAACATTTCTGATGCCCATAAACAGAAGACAAATACGAATTCCTTGTGATAAATGAAATTTCCACTTAAAAAGTAACATTTTCTCATTTTAAACCTTGATTGAAGCAAGTAATATCCACATTTTTCTTAATAAAGATACTTTTTAAAATATAGGATGGGTCCTAGTAACCAAGAATTGAAAATTGGATATTTCTTTAATTTTTAAAGTAATATTTTTTGAAATTAATTCATCTTAAAGTCTTTTTTCCCAACAACTTCATTAGCATTCACAATCTTTGGTTCTTCGGCAGATTTTTTTTTTAAAGAAACATTACCAGTAGACATGAATTTATTCCAAATGAAACTCTTTATTCATTGAATCTTCAACTCTGACCAATTAAAAAAGGATGCCAAAGAAAACCAACCTCAGTATTCTTGAAAATGTCTGCTGTCATTTTGCAGTAATGTAGCAACAATGAAAAATGTTTTATACTAAACACTAACATCAGCACAAATGTACAGAACCAGTCTGAGTCCTTTTCATGTATAATATTTCAGTTCAAAGCTTTTGCATTGTGAAAGTTTGGCTAATTATCGATCTTGAGAAATTGCAGACTAAACTCTCTGAATAGTAAACTACATCTCCCCTTAATATATTTGCTGTAGACTAGTTTGATACTGTGAACCCAACTTGTATTTTTAAAAAGCTTATTAAAGGGCTCTATCATATAGCAACTATTATGAATCTAAATCCATGGCTAGTGCTCTAATAAGGATCCAAAATGGTCTAGATTTTACATGAATTACTAATGCATGTATTATGTCTTTGGATACAGAATATTTTTTCTCTAATTTTTTTTAACATTAACAAACTTTTTCAGAGTAACTATGTTTTAAGGATAATACTCTGTGGAACTGAATCTAAACCAGGTCTGGGGACTTAGCTTATTAGGAGAGTGCTTGCCTAGCATGCATGAGGCCCTGGGTTTAATCCCCAGCACCACTGCCCACCACCACCGACCACACACCCACCCAACCCACACACCTACACACCCACCCACCCACACACAAAGGCAGCAGAACTGTATCTACCTGCATAGTGTGTTAATTAGCTTCCTGATTATATCCTTGGTAGATGAAACATAGCTGATGAACACTTAAGGTTTGGTTAAGTTTCAGGCAGCACAAGTGGTTTCAGAACCCATGTCAGTGGACATTTGCCAAATGGAACACTCAGTCTTTTTCTATAAAAGTTACCTGGAACTTTCTAGAGCAGAAGGGTAAAAAGAACTTATGTCATGTTAAGCATCCCATTAAATTACCTACCCATTTAATGTTAGTGATCACCTGTTTAAGGGGAATTAATAGGTAGAAGCAGGATCTGATGTGTCCAGAGGTAGAGACAAGGCACAAAGTTTCTACATCATAGTGGCTTTACCCACTTGCAGGGCTAAAACAGTAGAGGGAGATTGTGGAGTAGGAAAGGCCACTTGTACATTCGAACCACTTACCTTACACTATGTAGTAGAAATCCTTTTGCCTGCCTGTTTTAGTATTTTAAAAGTCTTAAAGTCATTAGCTTTCAAATAAATATAACAAACCAAGCTAGAAAGGATGATTAATAAGTGAATGTGGCTCCACTTTAGCCTGCTTCACTGCCTTGACATGTAAGCCCTTCCCTCCCTTCCAGTAGAATATTGTCTCAAAATAAAAATCACAAGTTACTTGGAACCACATGCTATTATTGCATCCTATTTTTAGGCTGCTTTCATTATTTTATTTTTTATACAGATACATTTACATAGCTAGAATCAAAGCAAAACTGTTAATGGGCAGGTGCTACAGAGCTAAAATGAAATAAAAAACAACTGAAAAACACAGCTATAAACTTTCAAGGCCAACAGGTAAGAATTTAAGGGTAACACTTGTTAAGGAAGGAAAAGTAGGAACATAAAGACTTTAAAGAGGTATATGCAAGACTAATGCCAGCTCTGTAATAATAAAGAGAAGTGCCTTAGTATACATTGACTAGCACATACATTGCTTAATCTGGAAAGAAAAACCAGAATTCCTTGGGCCAGCAGCAGATACAGTGTGTCCATTGCCGGCAACAGACACAACACTGGGACAGAAAAACCCAAATCCCAGGGCAATAGTACTCACAGAAGTCATGGGTCAAGGTTTCAGAATATGACAGGAAAGGATTAATCACAAGTGCTATACTCTGTACAATGTTATGGCTCTGCCTGAAATCTTTCAGCTGTAACAGAAACTAAAGATAAAGTTCATATTTTAGTGTCAATCAGGTTAAATATTTAGTTATAAACCACCTTTCCTTGAAAGAAAGGGCTAACCTTTCTTTAAAGTGTTGAGATGTTTAAAATGGATGTCATGCTTAATTAAGTATATTGGTGGTTCCCATTCAACTCTATGTTGGTTGTGTGATTATTAATGAATTTTAATATAAGACTAATGACCTAAGGCCAAAACTACATTCAGACCCTGCTAATATATCCAGGCAGATAAGAAATTTAACACACATACACACGCAGACACGCATACACATACACACATGCTAAAACTCAAACTAAAAACCTCCCAAAGGAACTGCTTTGTTTGTAGACTTCAATTTGAAGTAGATACAAAGGGCAAGAATAGACCAGTTAATATTCACCTGAAAATTCCTTCCCAGTCTTCAAATGTGCTAAAATACCATTGTCAGCTTAGCATCTCTTCATGTATGTTACATATAGATGTATTTCCTCAAAATGAATTTCAGATATTTAAAAACAAGTGGCCAGAAGACAAGAGTTGTACTATTGGCAATGTTTATAGTCCACCTAGGTATTAGGAAAAACAACATTTATTTCACTAATTCCCCATCAGACATAGTATATAAAGGCCACTTTTTATCACTTCATAAAGCTATTTTTAAAAACTTTGTTGCTAGCACAATCTGGTTGTCAAAGCTTCATTATTGATTTTACTGTTCAAATGCTTTTCAGATGATTTTGTTAACAAGAAACTCCACTATAACAGAAACTTAGGTTGAAGGGGTTTTTTTTTGTTTTGTTTTTCCCTTTTTTTTTTTTTTAAACAATGGTAGGTTCAAGGTCTCTTCTTTATTTAAAGTGTGGTAACTCCAATAGTAAACAAGTTGATTTCACGAAGGCTATTACTAAATGACTTATGTAGGATGTTATCTACAATTCTCAAGGAGGCAACAGTTAGGACTTGAGCTTTTAAATGGTCTGTTAATCATCATCTATGCCATGACTTTTTAAATATAGTATATTTAATATGAAAAGCTAGAGCACAAGTGCTTTCTCCCACCCCTAAATTCTGTTTTTGGCCCTCACATATATGGAATGCATTCTTATCCACCCTTTTCACAAAGTCAGGAGAGCTCAGGAAATATAAAGTCAAAAATATACAAATCTTTGTTGTTATTATAACAAGATTTTTTTCCATGAATGAAATTACCAAGGACCATGAACTTGGAAAAAGAAAATCAAAAGGAATTTACAGCAATTATCTTCAAAGTTCAAAACTGGTCACTTCACAGAAAGACTTCAGGGCTTATTAAGAATTTTTTTCTTCTAAAAAGTCATTCTGTAGTGGAGTTTTCTAGGAAAAATTAAACAGCTTTTAATAACTGGCCCGCTGGTGTGAGAGCTACCGTGGAATAAATTAGCACAAAAATGGAAAAAGTCTTACAACTGTTCACTGTTACAGACATAATCAACAAGGTCAGTTACTCTCAAAAGCTCATCTTCTTCCTCTTCTGGTGCCCCTGCCTCCTGCCCACTTGTCCCATTGGAGGCTAGACTTGCACTGGCTGTGGTGTTGTCCTTGGGTGTCTGAGGCTTCTCAGGTGGCTTGCCAATCAAGTTCTCAATGGCTTTGCCAGGACTCTGTCCGTTAGTAGAAGGTAAATCCACTAAGCTGTAGTCCAAAGGGCTCCCTACTTTGCCAACGTTTTCAAAGTCCTCTTCCTCATCACTTTCTATCCGATAGGGCTTCTTAGTAATCTCTTGCTGTGAGGGCAAGATCCTGGGCTGGCCGTCATGGGCATGCTGAGCTACCTCTCCATGCATATTGTCACAGCTCTCCTCATCCGTTTCAATCCGGTGTAGCCGTTTTCGTGATGGTTTGCCTTCCTCTTCCTCCTCGTCTGCTTCTGAATACTCATCTGTGCTTTGGCCCCGCTTTCGAACTGACCGCTTTGAATCTTTAGCTAGCTCATCATCTTCAGAGTTCTTGGATGCATAGCTCTCTAGAATGAATAGCACATTAAGGTATTGGCATACTTACTCATAAATGGATTTAAATACTCCTTTCTTCCTCCTTTTCACTCCATATCCTGCTTTCACCCTGTGTCCCTCATATTTAAATATTTCCCTTCAATAACTGTACTGATTTCTCTCAGTAACACAATTCCCTCATATTTAAATATTTCCCTTCAATAACTGTACTGATTTCTCTCAGTAACACAATTTGTACAGTACAAAATGATTTGTAGTGTACTTTTTACCTGTGGTTTTTGGAAACAGCAGATTTCCTGGGGAAGAAATCCAGTGATCCTTGAATTAAATAAGGTGATCACACAAACTAGGAAACTATAATCAGGGAATCATATAAACTGGGCCAACAATCAGAGAATCACATAAACATACAAAGAAAGATTTATACTGGGCACACCAGTGCCCATCTAAAACTCCGTGCAAATAAATATGTTATTAAATACCCATGGTAGTTTGTGGATTTCTACTCCACTTTTGTCTATACTTATATAAGTGATCTCACCTCGTTTCATGGCTTTGCATACCCATATTACTGATGACTCTCTCAGACAATCACTAAATCCTAGACTCCCTATAAAACTTCCTCCTCAACATCTATATGTAAATAGTACAACAGGTATCTCAAACCTAATGTGAATAAAACTGAGCTCCAAAACTTCCCCTTTAAATTTGAGGCATTGTGCTCTCCAGCATCCTAGTTTTTGGACTATTCTGTTGTTACAAGTATTCATTAGAACTATAATTTCTCTTTCATCTAACCCATACATAAATCCTTCTGGATTGCCTTTAAAATACATATAATTTGCCAACTTTTCACTCCTGTACTGCTACTGCCTAAGTCCTGCTTACCATCATCTCTCACCTGGACTATTTCAGTAACCTCCTAACTAGTCTTGAATTCTCAGCCCTTGTCCCTTCAATTTATTCATAATACCAGTTACACAACAAATTAAAATCCAACTTGGATCATATCATTAATTTGTTCGTAATTCTCTAATTTATTTACTTCTCACTAAGAATAAAATCCAGTCTATATAGTGCTCTACTCTGTGCTGTCCACTATGACAGTCATGTAATTATTTTAAATTTAAATTTAACAAATATCCAGTTCCATAGTCATGGTAGCCATACTTAACTTGATCAACAGCCAAACAGGGCTAATGCTTACTGTATTGATCAGCATAGATATAAAATAGTTCCATCATTGCAGAAATTCAATTAGACTGTGTTGCTCTTCATCAAAAGTTTTTTTTTTTTTTTTCCTGTAAAAAGCAGGCTGTATGATCTGACAGATTTTCTCAACTTAAAATGGTCCTGACTATCTTTCAGTAAAACTTGATCTGCAAGAAGTTTATGCAGCCAGGTGTGGTAGCGTAAGCCATTAATCCCAGCACTCGGGAGGCTGAGGCAGGAGGATCCTTGCAAGCATGAGCTGGGCTACAAAGTGAGCTTCAGGCCAGCCTGAACTGCATAGTGAGACCCTGTCTCAAGAAGACACACATGCAAAAAAGGTTTATGAAGACAAAAGGGCTGTAATTTGCCAACTTGTTCTCTACCATCTGGCACCAAGTGATCTCTGCTGCTGCTTCCCCTCATTTAGCTCTAACACCCTTGGATCCTCTTCTGTTCCCTGAAAATGCCAGGCACAAAATTGCCTCAAGGCCTTCACATTTGTTCGGTCAGTATCACTTTGTTCTTCCTCAGTACTAGGGAATGAACTAAGGCTGTCACAGTAAACTTCATCCTTAGCCCTTTTTAAAAATTTTGCCACAAAGTATTTCTCACTAGGTCACTAACTTGCCCAGGTGAGGTTCAAAACTTTCAATTCTGCCTCAGCCTTCCACAGTGCTGGGATTATGTGTACACAACTACGTATAACCAGTATTCTTGTTTACTGTCTCTTTCTTCCCTCCTAAAAACTATGTTACATGAAGCTTAATTTTTTTCTCTGTTAAATTTCCAGAGCTATTAAGGGCCTATTTCAATAGATATCGTATTTAATAACTAAATTGATGGTTAAACATTTGTCTATATGACACATGAAGGTAAGGAAATGTCAAAAAGACATTCACCTTTGATAGCCTCGCACACCCAAATATTTAGCTCCCTTTCTTTCCTGTCTTTCACTTAAACTCTTATTTTATGAAAACAAATAATCTTTGAAGATAGATCAGATACAATGATGAATTAATTGTAAAGAAAAAAAGGTAGGAAGACAAGGGTTGGGATCCAACTCCCTATGATGAACATAATAATTATGTATTGCAAAAAGTACTAATAAAAATTAAAATTTAAAAAAATCAAATAAACTTAGGAAATGCTCTGTAATAACTACAAAGACTAAATGGATACCACAAGTTCATACTTTAGCTTCCCCTATACTGTGGTATGTGGCATTGCCCAAACTATTACATAAGACAGTTTGTGACAAGCAGAGAGAGAGAGATGGCAGATACCTTTGTTGGAAACTGTTCAGCTACTCAAAGCATAGGAGGTTATTCCAAAATGAGGGCCATGAATAAGGCAGCAAAAAAGGGAGGAATAGAATAAACCACAAAGATGATTTCAGTTTCAATGAAAAATTTAAAGCTTGGTATGGTGGAGCACACCTATAATCCTAGTACTCAGGAGGCTGAAGCAGGAGTTTTTCTGGTTCTGGTGGTGCATGCCTGTGAAGGAGCAGGATCACTGCGAGTTCAAGGCCAGCCTAGGCTACAAAGTAAGTACAAGGCCAGCCTGAACTACACAGAAAAGAACTTCTCAAAAAGACCAAAAAAGAGCTAAACTTGAGGCTAGCCTGGGCTACTCAGTGGCTCAATGCCAGCATGAATTACAAAGTGTCTCAAAAAAAGTAATAATGATAAAAAATTTAATTATTATTTGAAGTTCTTAAAAATCAAAATCTTACCAAGTGACATTTAAACCATTATTAATAACTAGGAACAAAATGGATTTTATGAATCTTTGAAAAAGTACATAGTCACAACCCTGATGTTATGATGTCTATTGCTGCCTTGTCCATATTTCTGTAAATAGGTAGTCTACTGCTTACCTTCACTGTCTGAACTGGAAAGTCTGCGCTTGTGAACTCGTCTGATGTCTTTACCACGTCGTAAACTCTTCTGGGAACCGTCACTTTCGGAATCTTCTTTGTAGTTAATTTGTCTTTTCTGGTTCCTCCTTGACCGCCTTCGTCGAGTTTCTACAAAATCATCACTAAAATCATCGCTAAAGTCACTTTCTATTAAAAAAACAGAAAACAAATACAAAATTTAAGTAGAATTACAAGTAGCACAGGTTATAAAATATGTAAAACTACTAAGCATACTTGCGATAAAGATTTAGGTGAGTAATAGCTGGGTTTTTTGGTCATACTGAGGAGTGAACCCAGAATCCCATACATGCTAGTAAGCTCTCTAAAACTAAGCTGTATCCTCAAATCTTATTTTTTTATTTTGAGATGGGAATCACTAAATTGTCCAGCCTGCCCTTGAATTTATAATCCTCCTACTCCAGCTTTCCAAGTAACTGAGATTACAGGTGTAATAGCACTACAACCAATTAAACAGAAACTTTAAATTTTTTTTTCTTGGGTCAATCTGTTTAATGCCAAACTTCACAAATACATACTCTTAACCAATTCTCAAAATAAGAAAATGTTTTAAGGGAGCACCAGTGTGTAACTCAGTGATATAACTATAACTCTTCCTTAGCATGTACCTTTGGCTTGATATCTAGCAATACACAAAAAATTTTTAATGTATTTTTAAAAATCTTCATTTTCCCTAGAGCTACTGGGGCAGGTGCACACCTGGCACTACTCTTATTAGTGGGCAGTCACCAGAATCTTCTTCCAGATAATCTGCTGTTCCTATTTCAGCTATTCTCCTAATAATAAAACCCTCTAACCAAAGGAAACTCATAAGCCTACATATTCCAAAGAAGTACAAAATTAGAGTAACAAGTTTATTCTCTACGTGCAATGAAAATCTGTTAAGTAAAGCACACTTACTTCTTAAAGTATTAGTAAATGGCACCGTCACCCTGATCAATAAAACAGAATGCAACTATGGCTTTACCAAAGAGCTGTTTTTCAGAAGTGTTCACAAATTACACAGAATTATTACATTCTGCCTTCTTATTCTCTAATAAATTGTAAACACTGCAAAAGAGCTAGCTATTAAAGAGGCTTTACACACCAAATCTTGAATAAACCAAATCCAAAAAGTGACAATAATATAGTATTATCCACTGAAAAAATACAAACCCTAGTATAAGCTGATATAAAGAAATAAAGAAAGGAAAAAATCTTCCTTTACAGGTCAATGAGTAATTAATATAAAAAGTATGAATAATAAATATGAAAAGGATGACCAAGCTGGAAAATCTAAGATATAATCAAAATACAGTGATTTAAATTTAAAAATTATTACAGTAAAAGCATATTTATTCCTCTCTAAATACTCTCACTTGCTTCAAACACAGCCCATTCTTGCCACTTTCTGACACAGTTCTGGAGGTTCTTTTCTGTGAGTGTCTTTAAGTGATACAAACAAAAATACAGGAAATGACTGCTGCCATGAGCCATCCAAAGGAAAGGCAGGCACATAAAAACATTCTGGAGTGTCCTAAGCCACTCATCGAATCTGGCACAGTACAACTTTTGTTCCTTCTCCAAAGTCAAAATGACCATGAAAAGTAAACATTTTGAATCAATTCAGGACACTGAGTTAGCCACAATAGCACAACTAAAGATACCAGGTATTTCTGTGATGTCCAGAACATGGGATGCCTGCGCATGTGGCTTAAAACAAAAGGGTGGGGGGTAAGGAAGGCCCCGGGATTTAGCTCAGTGGCACAAGCGCCTGCCTTGTGGTTGTGACTTCCATCCCTGGTACCAAAAAAGGGTGTGGGGGGCAATAAATATAGCACAGTGGCAGAACACTTGCTTCACATGTGGGAAGCCCTGGGTTCAATCCCCAGTGCTCTCAATAAAAAGTAAAAATTAGTAAAACAAAATTTGAGACATTACACATTAAAAGAGTAAACAGGCATGAATAAATGGAATGTGTAATTCTAGGTTAGATTCTGGATTAGGGAAACAATAAATCTAAAAGACAATATAGGAATACTCAATGAAATCTGAATGAGCAATGTTAAAATTTGTGATTTAGGTAACTGTACTGTGGGTTAAGAAAATTTTATTTTTTGAAAGAATCATTGATAGAGGTATAATTTCACCATTTACTCAAAAGACTTTCTCACTATTTACTCAGTAAAAAACACTTCAATAAGAAGATAAAGTTTAGGCACAGGAACAATACCAATACCAAACAATTCTAAATGAGTATGATAAAAGTTAACACATTAACTAGTATGTATTTTCTCAGTGTACTCTATGAAAAAAATAGTTAATAATGAGTCTTAAGGACTCAAAATTTTATCATAAGGCTTATTACAATTGATAGAATTGATAAAACAATTCTAGAAGTCATCCAAATTTATTGACTTGGTAAAAAACAGATACAATTTATTTTTTACCAGAGTCTCTACTGTTCTCCTCAGATTCCTCCTCTTCATCATCATCAGAGTACTTTTTCTTTGGGGTCTTTCTGCGCAAACGTCTGCTTTGCCTCATTGGCCGAGAGGGGTGTCGCCTTAGTCTGCGGCTACAGAAATCAGTGTCACTGTCATCATTAGATGGTGGATCTTCTTCACTTTCATCTAGGTTTTCATCAGATACAACAAATTCATCCTGAGATCTGTCCAAAGAAAAAGGGTAAACTATGACACATTTAAAACCAAGAACACATTTTTGAACAGCTGAATTCAGGTAAGTCCACTGAAATATTAAGAACTGTTTAATATATCTGAATAATCATATCACTATCTCTTTACAAAATGGAAAGTATCTTGCTACCTTTCTCTCTCAGGCATAGTTGTGAAGATCAACTGATGACTATTTTTCTTTCTGGAGACAAGATCTTGTTAATTGATCCAGACTGGCCTCAAGCTTTTGATCCTCCCTGCCTAAGCTACCTGGGTGCTGGATTACAGGTCTGTGATACCTGGCTAATACTGATTTTTTTTATACATAAATCACATTAGTCTCTTGCAATGTCCTCAATATACTAAAATTCAGCCAAGTCCAAAACCTAATTCATTATTTCTCAACTTACTCCTCTTTTATTTCTTAGCTTGATATCTGATATCATCACCATCCAGTATCTAAAACCACACAGTTGATACTGCATTTAACCTAATTTTCCCTTTTTCATTTCTTGTATCTAAATACTTCAGTGGCTTTTCATCATTTTCAGGACAAAGCCAAAACTATTACACATGACAAATAAAACACTCCATAATGTGCTTCAATTTTATGTTCTGGCCAACAGGACCCCCCGCCCCTTATTTCCAACAGGACTTTTTCTTCATCCTCATACTCTTGCTATCCTAAGTCATCAGGACTTTCCCAATTAACCATGACATTTGATAGCATGGTGCTTTATATCTCCTCTGCTTACAAAGCTTCCTTTCCTTACCCTGCTTCTAATCTCAAACTCAATGATCCGCCAAAACATTCATAGCTTTACTTCTGGGAAACTTCTCCACAGATCTCTTGGATTGAGCCAATTATTCTTATTTATGTTTTACCTGAATTTAAGTAGCAGAATGACTTTTCTATCTCTGTTAATAATCTGAAAAGTGTAACTCTGCAGTATTGTTTCAGTACCTACTCTATACAGAAGCCTTCCCTGACCATCTCCATTGGCTTACAGGCCCAACCCCAACTTCTATAGGTCTCCCGATATTAACTACTTACTGGTATCTTTCTCACATTTGAATGGGAACTGCATCAACCTAGTAACTAAAAGTAGCACAAATATAGAGAGAAAGCTCTCAAAAAACAAAAGTTAAATTATAGTTAATTGAACTTAATTGTGCATGTTACTGGCTATTTAACCCAGGGCTTTCATACTTGGCTACATCACTAGCCATTTTTTATTTTTTACTTTGTAACAGGATTTTGCCAAGTTACCAAGGTGCCCAGGATGGGCTCAAACTTATAATGCTCCTGTGTCAGCCACCGAGGGTAGAGGGATTATAGGCATGCAACATCATGCATAGGTATAATTTTGAATTTTTCTTTTGGTGGTACTGGGGTATGCACTCAGGGCCTTTGCACTAAGCTATACCTCTTGGCCTTTTTATTTTGAGACAGTCTTGCTGAGTCATAGGATTCCCCAGTGAACTTGCAATTTTCTGCCTCAGCCACACAGAGTACTGGGTTTAAAGGTATGTGCCACCAAGCCCAGCTGTAACTTTGAATACTAAAGCAATCATAAATCTAGTTTTTATTTTGCTCTAAAAAAAGAACCAGAATCAGCACTGTGAATCTGCTTTATATACCCTGAAAGTAAAAAGATTGTCAATGTACACCAAAAGCAAAAGACCTATTGCAGCATGGCCAAGGCTTTCTGCTTCCTCAGCTTTACTGAAACTGGTATCTACAAAACAGGGTCAAGCTGGGAGCAGTGGTGCACACCTGTAATTCCAGCATTCAAGAGGCTGAGGCAAGAGCATTCCCATGAGTTCAACTGAACTGTATAGCAAGACCCTGTCTCAAAGACCAAAAAAACTGGGCTGGGGATTTAGCTCAGCAGCATAAGTGCTTGCCTGGCAAGCACGAGGTTGCGAGGTCGATCCCTGACACACACACACACACACACACACACACACACACACACACACACACACACACAAAAAGAGTGTCAGTGGCAGACCACACACCCATCACTGATCTTGAATTCATCTTCACTCTCTTCTTCATCCAGGTTGCTATCACTGTCCAGATCATTAAGACGCCGGCGTTTCTTCCGTCGAGCAGCAGCTGCCCTCTGAGGTCGTTTATTTTCTTTTCTTTCTTCATCTAAGATAGTGGATATGTCTTTCCCACGGTGACCTGTGATGGTGGAAATATCTTTTCCTCGGCCAACTCCTGAGGTGGAGAAATAACTATGCTTATTAAATCTTCTCCTTGATTTACAGACTGTCCTTCATTTGAATGCTTCCTACAGATATGCTGATTTCAGGAATAAGAAAAGGATGTCCACTGTCACCACTCTTATTCAATATAGTTAATTGTGGAAACTAGCCAGAGCAATTAGACAAGAAATAAAAGGAATAATCATCGGAAAGGAAGAAGTCAAATTATCACTATTAGAGTATGACAGTATACTCTACATAAAAGATCTCAAAACCTCTACCAAAAGACTTCTACATTTAATAACCCAATTCAGTAATGTAGCTAGATACAAAGTCAACACTCAAAAATCAATACACAAATAACAAATTCACTGAGAGAGAAATTAGGGAAACAATACCTTTCACAATAGCATCCCAAAAAAAAGAATACCTGGACATCAATCTAACAAAGGACCTCTACATTGAAAACTACAGTACTCTGAAAAAGACTGAAGAGAATATCAGAAAATGGAAATATATGCCTTTTTCTTACATAGTGAAATATCTTCCAAATATGTTATATAGATTTCATGCAATCCCAATCAAAATTCTACCAGCATATCTCTTGAAATTAGAAAAAAATCCTAAAATTCATCTGAAACCATAAGAAACCTACAATAGCAAAGGTAATTCTGGGTAACAAAGGCAAGGCAAGGGGCATCGCCATCCCTGACTTGAAGTTATACTACAAAGTTTCTATGATAAAAATAGCAGGGTGCTGACTAAATAAACAAACAAAAAACCACCACAAGGGATCAGTGAAGATTACAAGATGCAGAAACAACTCCAGACATACTCAGCCAGCTTATCTTTGACAAAGGAGCCAAACACCTTTATTGGAAGAAAGCCTCTAGTAAATGGTGTTGGAAAAACTGGTATCCACATGCCAAAGATTAAAACTTTCATCCTGCACTAAACTAAAATCAAAATGGACCAAAGATCTAAATATTAAAACAGAAATATCAAATTTGCTGCAAGAGAGATAGGTAGAACTCTTGAAGATACTGCTATAGGCAAAGACTTGGTGAATAAAACCCTGATCGCACTGTTAGTATCACACAGAAGCAACAGTGGAACTTAGTTTTATCTCAGATGCTCATTTAAAATTCTTCTGCACAGTAAAATAAACCACTAACACAGTGAAGATATAACCCACAGTGTGGGAAAATTTCTGCCAGCTGTTCCTCAGACAAAGGATTAATAGCTAGAATATATAAAGAATTTCAAAAAAAAAAAATAAGATCATCCCTAAATTTTAACTTTATGGAAAAAAAGGTAAAACAAAATTTCTTAAGATGATAGGAGAAGGGGCTGGGGATTTAGCTCAGTGGCTTAAGTGCCTGCCTAGCAAGCGCAAGGTTGTGAGTTCAATCCCCAGTACAAAAAAAAAAAAAAAAAAGGAGAGTAAGAACAGTTAATAAACTGTCCATTATCTTTAAAGTAGTTACTCAGAGTACAAGATATGGGCATAAAAAAATCTCCGATTAATACTCACGCAAACCTTCCTTTATGAACTAAGAGATACTAACAGTATGACTTGCATTTTTCTCTTTTCCCTTCCTTCCATTCCACTTTACCCACTTGGTTCCTTTTCCTTTTTTAACAATTTCTTTCCATTTCATAATATTTTCTGTATTAAAACTTTAACTAGGGGCCAGGGATTTAGCTCAGTGGCTTAAGCACCTGCCTGGTAAGTGCAAGGTCATGAGTTCGATCCCCGGTACCCCCCCCCCCGCAAAAAAAACTTTACCTACTCTTTCAGTTTCTTATATTAGGGAGACAATATGATATATACCCATGTCAGTCTGATTTATCTCACTAAAGAATATGGTCTCAAATTGCATTCGTTTACCTATGAAAGTCTCAAGCTCATCCTTCTTTATAGCCGAATTGTACTCCATTATATACAAATACCACATCTTTTCTATGCATTCCTCAACTGATGGGCATTTGGGTTATTTCCAGGATTTAGCTATTACAAATTGTGCTGCTATAAATATTGGTGCACAGATATGGCTGTGGTATGCTATTTTAAATTCTTTTTGGGGGGGAGGGTATTGTTGAAACAGGGTCTCACTATGCAGATGGACTTGAGCTGACTTTGTAGCCCAGGCTGGTCTCCAGCTTGCAACAATCCTCCGGCTTTAGCCCCACCCTGGTGGGATTATAGGTGTGCACCACCATGCTCAGCTGATATTTTTAATTTTGGGAAGCCACAAGAAGGAGAATAGCTCGGTCAAATGGATCCTCTAATCCTAGCTTTTCTGAGGAATCTCCATACTGATTTACACAGTCTACACTCCCACCAACAGTGGAAAAGAGTTCCTTTTCCCCCACAACCCCACCAGCATTTGTTATTGGTTGATTTCTTGATAGTAGCCATTCTGCCCAGGGTGAGATGGGAATCTCAGCATTAGTTTAATTTACGTATCTCGAATGATCAGTAATGTTGAACATTTTTTCATATATTTATTTGCTGTTTGTACTTCTTCATCAAAGAAGTGTGTTTTCATTACAGATGTCCATTTTTGGTTTGGATTTTTAAATTTAGGGGTCTCAATCCAAAAAATGAGCATCTGAGATGAAGGAAGTACAAATGGCAAATAAATATATGAAAAAATGTTCAACATCACTGGACATCTGAGAGATGTAAGTTAAACCAATGCTGAGATCCCATCTCACCCTGGACAGAATGGCTACTATCAAGAAATCAACCAATAACAAATGCTGGTGGGGCTGTGGAGAAAAAAGAACCCTTTCTCTACTGTTGCTCGGAGTGTAGTCTGGGGCAACCCACTCTGCAAATCAGTGGAGATTCCTAAAAAATCTAGGACTGCAGATTTCATTTGATCCAGCTACTCTCCTTCTTGGCATCTTACCAAAAGAATCAAAAGTATCATATCACAGTGAGATAGATAGATAGATAGATAGATAGATAGATAGATAGATAGATATATCAGCACAGTTTGCAATAGCCAAATCTTGGAAACCAAATGACCATCATCTGATGAATGGATAGAGCAGATATGGGTTTTTTAATGTAATAGATTACTACTCCGCCATAAAGAAGGATAAGCTTGAGACATTTCTAGGTAAATGGATGCACTTTGAGACCATCTTCATTGAAATAAATCAGACACATGTAAATAAATTGTTTCTCTGATGCAAGAAATCGAAATAAGGACTGAAAATGTATATAAGAACCAAAACGTACAACAGGTATTGTGAAATACGAAGAAAATGTGCAAATAAGGAGGGAAACAATGGAGGGGAAGGGGTAAAGGAAAAAAGTTAAAAAAAAAAAAAACTAATAAAGAGAGAAGGAAGAAATGGAAAATAAGCTTTTGTAAATGGAAGGGGAAGTGGGGTTGAAGGTAGGGAAATGGGTTAATACTTCTCTGACAAATGTGATCATTATATATATCTAAAATGTACCAATAAAATCTGATTTAAAAAAACCCACATATGTTGATTTCCCATAATTTCAGGTGACAGGAATGTCATCAAGACTTAGGAAAAAAAAAAAAAGACAGAGTTAGGATTTGTTTATAATACTGGAATTGAATGCGTAATGTACAGAAGCTCATTTTTTGTACTAATTTATATAACACAATACTTATTCTTTTGGTGGAACTGTGGAAATATGCAATTCACACATTTTTAGTTCACAGTTGTACAATCATCATCACTAAGCAATTCCTGAATATTTCTATCACCCCAAAAAAGAAATCTCTAAAAAAAAGTCTCTAAACAGAAATCTCTAGAAAAAGTCAAGTAATTTTTTTAGTCCTAAATTATGTTTGTAGGACAGAAAAAGTGGGCAAGGATATAAAAGACATTTCTGGCAAAACAGGTGACATAAAATCTTATTTAATCTTTTCCAGAGTTTTTCATAATAACCAAGTGGAAAGCAGAACGTTTGGGGCACTATACAATACTTTTAACCAATACATTCCTTCAAATACTTTAATGTCATGTTTGAAGAGTATGAAATAAGTAAATGAATTTTTAATAGGTTATTTTAATTTTTTTGGTACCAGGGATCGAACTCATGTCCTCGCACTTGCCAGGCAAGCACTCATGCCACTGAGCCAAATCCCCAGCCATAGGTTATTTTAAATAAAGTCTTCAAATTGTGATTATCCAGAAATTGAGAACACAGAAATGCTGTGTTCTCAAGACCACAGAAAAGTTTCATTAGTACTCTACTTGGAACCAGAATGGGTAATTTGAGAATTTGAAATAATTTGTTGGCGGAGTTCTACAACAAAAAATGATAAAACACTTACCTCCTCCATCAGCCTCTTTGATATCATCTTCTATAGCTTCATCAATTGCTTCATCAAACTCATCAAATCTAAAATACACAAATGATCACATTATGGCCTGCCCTGGCATGTACATTTATTTGTATTTATTTACTGGGTGCTACTGTGGAGTGAACATAGGACCTTCACACTGAGCTATTTCAAGGCTTGCTCAGTCTCTTAAACTGCCCAAGACTCAACTCATAAATCTCCTGCCTCAGTGCTGAGATTACTGGTACGTAATCCCATGCCCTGCTCTGGATTTTGACTTTTATTTTTGTTATAGTGCTTGTTCAAGACAGGGTCTCACTATGTAATTCAGGCTCTCCTTGAACTCACCATGTAGCTCAAACTGGCGATCCTCCTGCCTCAGCATACCAAATTCTGGGATTATAGATGTGTACCACTACAGCTGGCTGGTTTTTGATTTTTAAAAATCAGCTTCCTGCTATGGTATGACTATTTGTGTTGACTCAAAATTCAAATCTTGAAATCCTAACTATCAAAGCAATGGTATTAGGAGGTGGGCCCCTCAATAATTAGATTAATGTTCTCATGAAAAGAGGGCAAAGAAAGACTCCTTCTACCATGTGAGGGTTACAGTGAAAAGAGCCACACATGGGGAAACAGATAACAGATGTGCCCCAGAGTTTTGATGCCTTTTCTACCATGTGAAAACAAAGCTAGAAGCACAATCTATAAAAAATAGTGTTGTTTATAAGCTATCCAGTTTGTGGTATTTTGTGATATCAACCAAAATGAACTAAGTAGAGTTTTTGTTTTGTTTTGTTTTTACAGTGCTAGGATTTACATAAGTGAGGCAAGTACCAATGGTTCATAATGCTAGCCCATCAAAAAGCCTTTAAAAAGGAACAGATTAAATATTTTAGGGTTTACAGATTATACAGTCTTTGTCATAACTATTGAGTAGGCCATTGTAATGGAGAAGCAAGCACAGACAGTATATGACAATAAGTACGGTTGTATTCCAACTTTAATTACATGTAATATTCATAAAATATTAATATTTTTCATTCTCTCTCACTGTCCCTCTTTGTGGTACTGGGGAATGGACCCAGAGCTTTTACATCAAGTTATAATCCCTCTGCCTCAGCCTGCCAAAATGGTGGGATTACAGGAATGCGTTGCTATGCCAGGTTTTTGTTGTTGTTGTTATTCTTTTTTCAATCATTTATAAATGTAAAACCCATTCTTAGGTCCAAGGTTGTACAAAACTAGCAGTGAACTGGATATGGCCTGTGACCCAGCCCAAATTATATGAATCACATGGCAATATAAATTGAACAGTATTACTGTTCTATAAATAATACTGTTAGGATTATTATTGCAACTGAAATGTTCATATACCAATGATCAAAAGTACAACTAAGTTAAATTTACTTAGAAGGCTCGCTCTTGATTTAATGAAAAGGTACAAGACTAAATAATCCCTAAGATTTTCTTATACATAAAGCTCCCTTTAGCTGGCCATAGTGGCATACACTGTAATCTCAGCTACTCATAAAAATAAGGCAGGAAGATTTTGAGTAGCATAGGCAACTTAGCGAGATATCATCTTAAAAAAAAAAAAAGTTCCCAAGTTATTCTACTAACAACCATAAACCATATTTTATCAGGAATTTTTTTATTCCTACTTTGGGAAAAGTTATTTTCCTGTTTTTAACTTTGATTACTAAGTATGGCTAAATATTATTTTCATTATTTATTGCTAATTTTTACATTTTCTTTTATAAAGTACCAGTTTGGATCCTTTGCTTGATTTTTTTAAATTAGTGTGTTTATCTTTGTTTACCAATTTATACAATTTTTCTGTATTTGGCTGGGGATATAGCCCAGTGGCACAAGTGCCTGCCTGGTAAGTGCAGAGTCCTGAGTTCAATTCCTAATACCAAAAACCAAAAAAAAAATTTTTTCTGTATTAGACAACGAACTCTTAGCCTTTGCAAATTTTGTTTTGTTTTAAGAAAGGAAAACTGACATCTTGTTCTGCTAGCTTTATAACTGTGCCATCACATCTATGGTGAGGCCCCTTTGCTGCCCTCTATTGAACAAAAACTCTATCTGGTTCCAGTCTTTAAAACAGTTGAAAACTGTACTTTTGCTTAACAGATTTGCTTAATAGATTCCATAACAACAACAGCAGCAGCCGCAGCAGCAGCAACAGCAGAGGTATTAGCAGCAGCAGAGGTATTCTTATCCTCAGCAATAGTATTGCCTGAATATATGCAACAATTCCTCGTAGCCATCATGTGACAAAAAGACTAATTCTACCATGAAAAAAAATCTACTCATTGCATTTTATTAAGTCAAAAGCCATTTCCTTGAAATTCTAAATACTCTATCCATTTTCCTTTGTAAATGCTTGTCTAAGTCTTTCTTAGTTTTTAATTTTTATGCAATCAAATATTTTTTCCATGATTGTTTCTGATTTTGGTATTATGCTTCAAGTTACTCCTTATATAAGATTCTATGCCTTCCTTAAATCTTTTTGAGTAGTAGAATATGAAAAATGTACCACATAAGATATTTTATGCTTAAACTTTTTACTGTAGATTCCTATATTACCATTATACAACTTTAGAGTTGAAAGGAATCATCTGAAAGGATAATCCATCATCACAGATGAGGCAACCAAGAAAGCAGATATGGATCACTCAAAGACACATGGCAGTAAGTGTATAGTGAAGATTATACTTTTAATCTTTTGATCCTCAATCTAGTACTTACTATAGTTAAGAATCAGGCAAACAATTATTAAATGATGATAGTGATAAATTTCTTAATAAAATCTGTGCTTTTCTATCCACAGTGACATAAGGATTGCAAAACAACATAATCATTTCTGTTATAATGCTTGCTTTAAAAATGCAAATTTAGCCAGAGTGGCAGCCCACTCCTGTAATCCCAGCACTCCCGTAATCCCAGCACTCAGGAGGCTGAGGCAGGAGGAATGTTGCAAGTTTGAGACCAGCCTGGGCTACAAAGTGAGCCCAAGGCCAGCCTGAACAGCATAGTGAAAGCCTGTCTCAAGAAGACAAAAAAAAAAAAAAGCAAATTTGTTCAGCATGACTGATACACAACAATTTAAGTATAATATGTTAAATTATAGGAGTTAATGTACTGTTTGATTTGTGAGAAACAGTAAGTAAATATAAAAAACTACACCTAGCAGAACAAAGCCGCAGAAGAATACACAAAATACATGCATTTAAAACATTTCTGCTTGATTTCAGATGCTTCTTTCATCACATCATAATTTACAGCCATAACCATTCACTTCTACAAATTTTTTTCAAAGCTAAGTAACACATTTACTGTAATCTTTATATATTTCTTAATCATTTAATTTATATGACAAATATGAGTCTCACTTTTATTAGGTTCATATCCTATAAAAATTTATATCAACTTTGTCTTTCTTTTTTATTGAGACATGGTCTCATGATGTACTTCAGGCTTGTCTTGAAGTTTCTATGTAGCCCACGCTGGCCTCAAACTCACAATGATTCTCTTGCCTCAGCCCCCTGACTGCTGGGATTACAGGTGTGTGTCTCTTGTTTTTCTTTTTTAATAATAAAAAACTTAATTTATTATTTGAATGAAACAATGTGATTTAGTGGAAACAGTATTAGAAGAGGGAACAATCAATGATAAGGTTTTAATAGGCTAAACTACCAATGGAGTGATAATAGAAAAAGTATTATATCCTTTTGGTATCTATGGCAGCAAAAGGAAATCAGTTTGCATTTGTTAAGTTAGTATGTATTTAGGCATATTATTTGTCACCACTATGCCAGGTGTAAAGTACACAAGGAAGTGTAAGACAGACTTGGTCTTTACCTTTTATACTAACAGTCTAGTCAGGGAGAGAAACATTAAATGAATCACATGATATAAATGCTTCAAAGAGAAAACTGGTTGGTATGAGGGTAAAGGTGAGATTTGATCTAACAAAGGTTAACAAAGTAAAAGTGAGATAAAAATTACAGACAAAGCAAAAAGAACATGCAGAGACTACAAGATGACAGTATAGTGAATGACTACAGTGGGTCAGGAAAAATGTGGATGAGATGGAGCTGGAAAGGTAAGTAGAGATCAGACTACAGACTACATGGTGCGCTGCAGACTTTTTTTTTTTTTTTTTTTTTTGAGACAAGGTCTTTCTAACTAGTTCAGGTTGGCCTTGAACTAAGCAGAATCCAGGCTAGCTCATGGTGGTATTCCCACGTTGGTCTGAGGATATTTATATTTGGAAAAGATAACTGCTCCAAAATTCTGTGACTCTAAAAATGAAAGGTAATAAATATACAGATGACCATTATTACTCAAGTGTTCCACATCTAGAATTTACAAACTGCTGACTGAAAATATTAGGGAAAAATTTGTGCCTATACTGAATACTTTTTTTTCCCTGTTATTATTCCTTAAACAATGCATTTACATTGCACTAGGTATTATAAGTGATCTAAAGACAGTTCAAATAGAAAATGTGATGGTTATATGTGAGCACTATTTTTATACAAGGAACTTGAGTATCTGCAAACTTTGGTATCCTTGGGAGTCCTGGATATTTTTCTTGTTTTTTTGCAGTGCTAAGTGTCAAACACAAGCTCTGCCATTGTACATTCTCAGATCCTAGAATCAGTTCCATGAAGATACCAAGCGATAGCTGTATATACAACTACTAATAATCACCGTGAAGGGAAAGCCTAATGCTTCTGAGTCATGGTAATTGTAAAAATATTTTATATACTTTGACTATAGCCATTTCCATTTATTTCATACCTGTAGCTTATGCATTTCCGTGTTCTTGTTGACCTTCTTTCAAGCAAATTTGCTTTAGATTTTTTTGAATCTTTTTTCTTTTCTTCTTGATCTTCAGAAAAATCTGGTTCCTTTAAAAATATAGTAAGTATATAGATATGACAGAATAAAGTTTTCTTGGAATTAACAGTTCTGTAATCTCCATCTAGGCACCAATGTTCAAGGTTTGAAAAAGTTTGAGATTACCCTCAAACAATACACACAGAAATACGCATCTGTATTAACATTTTTAAATTGCCTGTTTAAAAATTATTACAAGTAGCCTCCCTCGCTGATAAAACTTTTTAACCAATAACTAAATCTGACACGCATAAATATTCAATAAATATGTATAGTCAATGAAATAATTTATTTGAAAGAAAGATAAATATGATGGAAGATAACATGACAAACTATTTAAGCCTGTGAGTTAACTGATTACAAAACCTGGACAAAAAAGATGTTTATGAAGAAAACATCTTCAAGTGAAAAACTATGAGCCATGTATTTTCTCTCACAAGTAGCCTTTTTAATTATAGACTCAAAAACGCAAGACAAAAGTAATTCTTCAAACCATGAGGAGAACAAATTAAAGTTTCAATTACTCCTAAAGCAATAAATTCAAAAGTCAGATCTTCTTCAACTATTCTTTAATCATTTTACATAAACTGCCAGGCATGGTGGAATACATCTATAATCCTAGCACTTGAGAGGCTGAGACAGGAGAATTGCTCTGAGTTCTAGACCAGCCTGGACTATAAGGCCAGCCTGACCTACAAAATGAGATCCTATCTCAACAAACAAACATAAAATCATTTTACATAAATAACACACAAAAAGGCTAATCACAGATTACCCTGATTAGGTTAAAAAATAACAGAATATATATTCCAAAGGAATGAGCTATAAATTTAGTGTGGATGTGATACCACATTTTTAGGTTATCTGTGTACACTAATATCAATGATGAAGGACTATGGGCAATCTCACTAAGGTCTTAAACTTTCACTGTTAATAAAACAGGTATATATTTAAAACTAATCACATTTTATAAGGTAGGCTAAATCTTAGAACAAACATAGCAGTCTTTCCTTTATAAATATTATAAACCAGAAACTTACTTGTGGAGGAATGATGTTTTCAATACTGATACCCACATATACCAAGCGTTCTTTCCTTTAAATAAAAGAACACACACAAAGTAAGATTTGTTAAAAAATAAAACTGCTATGAAAATATTACTAATGCATACAATAATCAAATTATAATTTCATGATACTCAGAGACTAGGTTACAAACATATAAGCTATTATTTGTAAAACACTATAGTATTAGTATAGAAAATTTACTAAATTTCCAAATTTTCTACAGAAATGGTCACTAATTTTTCTAAAGAAATTTTCTAAAGAAATGGTCATTAATTTTTCTGAACTGACTTACACCAGTGAAATGAAACCTTTAACCAAGAGAGATGAAAAAGCTTCTCAGAAAGTCCGTGCTGTAAACACCCCCCCTAACACTGGGGACTGAACCTAGGGTGTTTCAGTTAACTTTTCTCATTGCTGAGACAAAATACCCAATACCTGAAGTTAAAGAAGGAAAGGTTTACTGTATCTCAGTAAGTAAAGGTTTCAGTTAACAGCTGGTTGGCTCCAGGGCAAGGTGGCATCACAAAGGAGAAACAGTTCATGGTGGGAATAGGCAGCAAAGCAACAAGGTAGCAAAGTAGCAAATAATCACAACAGCCTTCTTTCTGAGCCTTATATTCTACCCGCTCACACACAGCATTCCCATTATCCACACCCAGAATTATACCAAACCAACTAGTGACTAGTTTAGTAATCACACACTCAACCCCATAATCACACATTTCATCCCAGCATCACACACTCTAGACTCAGCCACCTCTGAAAAGCCTCACTTATGACTGTGTAAGGCTTTGGGGAGATCTTTAGACTTAAGCCATAACACAGGACTGTATCTCCAGTCCTTTATTAATTTTCTATTTTTGAGATATAGGTGTTGCTAAGTTGTTAAAAACTGCACAGGCAAGGTTTCAGCTTGTGATCAATCTTTTTGCCTCAGCCACCGAGAGGTTGGATTACAAATGTGTGCCATCACATCCAACTGTCATGATGCAACTTGATTACATTATTAGATGGAAAGCCAGCTTTGACTGAAATAAGCTAGTTTTTAATGTTAGAATACTTTTTAAGTAATACTGTGTGTATATACACAATTATAATTTTATAAATATCACTATAAAAAATTATGCACAATAAAACCTTTTCAAGATCCCACACTAAGACCACTCCTTGCTATAAAAATAAAAAGCAATGTGAAGATATAGCTCTGCATTC
The DNA here is from genome assembly GCA_004027455.1 of Hydrochoerus hydrochaeris. NCBI lineage: Eukaryota > Metazoa > Chordata > Mammalia > Rodentia > Hydrochaeridae > Hydrochoerus > Hydrochoerus hydrochaeris. The sequence goes on along the minus strand of PVLA01000426.1, from coordinate 182,613 downwards.
TACAGTGCCAGAATGAAAGTTAAAGCCAGAAAACAAGAATCTGCACTGCCAATGACAATTCCTCAGTTTCATTTGCAAAAAACAAAACTTTATGACTTTAGTTCAACAAATCTTACATAACAGCTATAACCTTCAGGAGCTTTCTTTCACTTTTGCAAGGTTAATCCAATACAATAAAGACACATGCATTCTGACATGTTGGGGATATGTTAAAATAAAGTAAAACAGTAACAACTCTTCTTCCCTTTATTTGTAATATCCCTTCTGGAGGGAAATTAATGTATCTCCTTGTCTTAATCCTTTTAGAATGCAGCCTTTACTGCTCAAATGTGTTAGCATTTCAGGACAGTGAAAAAAATGCCAGAGAGAAACAATTTAAAGGGAAGGTTTATTCTGGCAGTTTTAGAAATGTAAGTCTATGATTCCACTGCTTTCTGGCCTATGAGGCAGAAACACCTTGGTAAAAGAGCAAGTCAGAGAAAAAGTGCTGACTCCATTGGGCTGTGAACTCAAGAATGGATTAATAACCTTGAATGAGCTGTAAAGATCTGGGGGCCAGGTGAAGCACACAAGTTGCAGGAGCTGTACCTTTGAAGGGCCTCTCTTTTCCCTTCTTCCCTGACTTTTTCTCTTTCTTGGATTCTGAACAGCCATGAGGTAAACAGTTTTGTTCTACCACACCCTTCCACCATAATGCTCAGCCTTACCTCAGGCCTGGTGGACCATGAACTGAAACATCTGAAGTCTAACACACCTATAAACCCTTAACTTACTAACAGGAATCTCATATACAGGTTATACTATTAAAGAATTCCATAGATAGTATGGAACTATTCCATAGATAGATATGAAACTATTAAAAACTGTCATGTATGAAAATGATAAATAAAAACTTAATGAAAGATAATAGTGCTAGTTGGAAGAAGAAATAGTCCAAGGAAGACTTCATGGCTTCAACTACCTCTTATTAAATATGTGTGACATATATAATTAAAAATGTGATTGAAAAGTATGGTGAATGTTTAACACACACACACACACACACACACACACACACACACGTACTGCCATAAATTCCCCTCAAAATACTCCCTTGTCCTTAGGAACACATTTATCCTAACATTCTTGCCACTTTCTCAGTCTTGCAAATATCTTTAAGTGTGCTGTTGTGGCTGACTGGATATCCAAAACATTTACCTTTCATGGTCAGTTTGATTTCAACAAATAGCAAAAGTCTCACGGTACCAGACCCAGTAAATAAGGTAGATGAGGACACTCCTTACTACCTTTCCCACTGAATGGCAGTGATAGCCAACCTTTTAATGGTAAGACATGGTCAGCTGCAGCATGCATGCCATGTGTTTGCCACCACTGGTAAAGTAGAAAAGATATCTAATAAAAATTAACTGTAAAAAAAGGTTAAAAAAAAAAAAAGGTGGGGGAGAATGTTCTTGTACTATGAACATAAGGTTCTAAGCTGCTAGGATGAGTGCTAGGAAAGTTATTTCACAGGTTTTTAAAAGAATGAATGAAACTACACATAAAACCACTTATATTTACAGTTAATAAATATTTATTTTAGAATCACCTGCTTTACTACTTGGAACTCCTAAAATTAATATATCTGTATCAACACCTATACCTCTATTTCCTGGGAGTTATAGTAACCAGATTTACAATGGCAAACAAGACAGTTAACTAGTTCACACGGGTCTTCATGCAATAGTAACTTTGTTCTCCTTTCTATGACACAGTCTTATCTCCAGCTTAGTGTATGATTTAAAACCGTGTAATTAGAGATCTCTTTTTAGAAATAACATTTTAAATAAAGAAGATTACCAACACTACTACAAAATCCCAGCTCTAATTCCAGCTCTCGTACTAGAGAAAGCAGAGGAATACTACTCAATTTCTAAGGATGGACATATTTGAGAAATACTGAGGCAAAGGAAAAATGAAATCATTATTTCAGATTTAATCTGAAGCATCTTTGTTAGATATGTTCCAGTATAAAAAATAAAAATGGGAGAAACCCAGAACATCAAAATAGTTCTAATAAGCAGAGCATGATAGGGTACACCTGTAATCCCAGCATTTGCAACACTGAGGGAGGAGGATCAGTGCAAATTTAAGGCCAGCCTTCTTGAACTGCACAGTGACACACTGCCTCAAAAAACAAAACAAACAAGTTTGGGAGGTAGCACTAACTAAGAGTCACTTTTGTCTGGAGCAAAATGAGATTATAGAATTAGCTGAATGCCTAAAGACAAACTAAATTTTGGGAGAGATACCATGAGTTAAGGGATACAAGTCAAAAGAGTAGCAAATGAAAGCAATAAAACCAATTGAGAGGCATCACTTTGATTTTCTCATACTACACTAGAGTACAAATGGATAATAAGGAACACCATTAATCCCAATATTTTGGGAAGCTGAGGCAAAAGGAATCAAGTTAAAGACAAATTTGGGTAACTGAGCAATTGTCTCAAAATAAAAAATGGCTGAAAATGTAGCTCAGCATGAAGGTCCTTGGTTCAATTCACAATACTTCAAAACACACATGGAAAACAACACCCAAAAAGCAAAACAAATCATCTCTAACACATCTACCTTACTATAATAAAGACTGTCCTAAGTGCAGTTCTCATTTAGGTTCTTACACTATATATTGCCAACACCCCAACTATAATTCCTTTTTCTATTACTAATGCTTTTTGTTTTAATGAAGTAAATAACATCTTTCCTCCTTTCATGGCTCCCTAAATTCTTACAGAGAATAACTCAAATCCTATAGTAAGATATGCAAAGCTGTTTGCAATTTGGACTTGCTCAGTTTTTTAGAGGTATAACCCTACTATTTTCCCATCCTTGATTTTAGACTCTGCTTTTGCTTGTGTCTGTGCTCACTGCCTGGAATATTTATTCTCTACAGGTCAATATGCCATACCTTTATTTTCCCAAGTGTTCTTGAAAAACCCAACTCCCAAGGAAAACTAATACGGTCCTCTACAATGTCCTTGCATTGTTTTGAATATACTTCAGTTTTTCTCTTTTACTGTATCATGCATTTGGATTTTCTCATACAATGTGAATTTTATATAAGCAAGAGCTTTGATTTATTCATCTTTTCAATTTGGTATAGTAGGCATAAATAATGTGTAGAAACAGACTAAGTATTAATTAGCTGGGTGTGGTGGCGCATGCCTGTAATCTCAGCACGAGGAAGGCTGAAGCATAAAGGATCGTTGTGAGTTCAAGGCCAGTCTGAACTACACAGCGAGACCTGAGGGGAGGGTAGGGGAGAAGGGGAAGACAGAGACAGAGAGAAAAAGAAAATAAATGTATTATCTTGATTCTAAACTTCTTTTTAAATATTAGATTGAAGTTCAGTTTACCTTTATCTTACTTAGACTACTGTAGACCACCCTGTAGTAACATAATGAAATGGAGCTATGTCGCACAGTCATTGGACACAGCTCAGCAATTAAATAGTCTTTATTCACCAGTGTTAACATTGCCCATGCAAAGAGATGACCTAAGTAAGTTTTAGACTGGTTCTTACAGTTTTCTAATGCTCATTATGATCGTTAAGTACAAAGTCTTTGCAATACTTGGTTGGCTAACATTTATTCATAGTAGGTAATGAAAATACTAGAAGATTGGCCAATTCAAATGATAGTGTATCTTTCAAGCTTAATGAGTCATTAAGTATCTACTGCAACTACTATAGATCAAAAGCAACTACTGACAAAAATATAAATAAATGAACAAAATAAAACTTTAGTTATAAGCAATGAAACTTGAATATCAATTCTCACTGTGTCATGAAATACGATTATAACAGTTTTGATTTTTTCCAACCATTTAAAAACACAAAACTATTCTTAGCAGGCAGGATAATAACAGGAGGCAGGCCAGATTTGCTCCTCACTCTGCATTGTGCCAATTCCTGTTTCAGATAGAAACACTCATCTACATTGCAAGATAATTCTGCTGTCAAATTCCTAAGCAAAACATTAGCACACACACAAATACCTGCGTTCAGCACGCTCCTTTTTCTTTAAGGCAACATCCAAATCTTGCAACTGTTCCTCTAATTTTTCACACAGCAGCTTCTGAAGGAGCAAAATGTGTCATCTTAAACACCTTCCACAATAATTTATCATGTACATATTAAGCTCATGAGTACTGTGCTGTAAGAGCTGACAAAGGGGCCACATAATGAATGAATACTGAAGTTTGTATTAAAGAGGTGGTTCAGTGAAGAGAAAATGAGCATAGAGAAACACACATTAGATAATGTATATAGCACTGCTAGGAAAAATAAATAAAAACTAAATAAACAAACCCTACCACATTCTGTGTCTGTCTCAGTAGTAGTAACCTATGTTTAAAATAGCATTTGGAACCAGGAATGGTGGCACACACCCATAATCCCAGCACTCTGGAAGACTGAGGCAGAAGGATCACAGTTCAAACCCAGTCTGTGCGACTTAGCAAGACCCTGTCTCAAAATTTAAAAAAGGAGTTGGGGATGTAGCTTTGTGCAAAGACCTTGGGTTCAATCCACAGTTTCACAATAAAACTAGCATTTGGTTCAACCATACAAAATAAAATTTATAATTAAAAAGATTTAAGACATGTGAAAGGATATTATTCATATACACACACATATATATAGAAGTTCCAATTACTAAATTTTAAAAAAAATATTGTAAAAAATAATGTAAAAAACAATGTCACATAACTACTGTGTCAAAACAGACCTTGAAAAATATATTTGGCAAAGGCATGCTAAAAAGAATTTGGAACCAGGAATGGTGGCCTCAGAAGCACATACACTTCACTGAGAATGGAACACCTATCACTTTAAAAGTGAGTGTGGGCAGTTAAAACAAAGTACTCAAATGGCACCAAGGTACACAAATACCCTATTCTTCAGTCTCAAAAGAAATTCATCTGAATCATGAAGAAGCAAACTGTATTTCTTCTAATCCTGATATTCTCAATAAAACTGACAAAAAGAAGGTAGAGAGAAATGAAAAAGAGGATGGGAGAACAAGATTAACTGTAGACACTTATTTCTTCCCCTGTTCAGTACTCTGTGTGCACATAAAAAGTGTGACAAAGAAATACCTGACAGGTTTTAAAAAGTTGGAGGACTTTTGAGAACTGCTTTGGAAAAAGCAAGAGGACCTAAAAGATATTAATAAAAAGATGGACATCTAAAGAGGCAACACTATTTACAAACTGCTTTGAAACTGAAAGATACTGAGTGACTATTAAAAAGTATTATTAATTCAGACATAAAACCAAGGGCTGGACTGGTTCATACATGTTGGCAAGGGGGGCAAAACCATTCTCCATCAGGGATGATCATCAGAGGAGGGCGGAGGCAGGCGGTATGGTATCCACTGTCACAAGAATCACATAGAAGAATCTGAAATAAACCACATTAAGGTCAACCTAACTCTATGACTAAATTACATGACTCTCACTTTAAGATAATGACATTTCAACATTTCTTAATACTCTACTGCAAAGTATTTTTTTGTTTGTTTTGTTTTTTTGGTACCAGGGATCGAACTCAAGACCTCATGCTTGCCAGGTTGGCACTTTCACCACTGAGCTAAATCCCAAGGTATTCTTTATGTGAATAAAAGTAATGAGTAAAAAAGCTTTGATAACTAGGGGTCTGACATGCCAATTTTTAAAACACTAAACCCCCCAAGAAATTAAGCAAATATAAAGGTACAAAGTTGACTGAAAAACAGCAAGTCCTTTCTGAACAAGAATTAGAATCACTTTATAGTGTATCATAAGGGTAATAACTGTACAATTTATAACAAAGTTTCAAAGCTCTAGCATCACAAACTAACTTAACGCAAGTAAAATTTTAAAAGTACAAAAACACTGCTTTAATAATGTTTCTAATACCTATATACAAGAAAGTTTCATAGTCCCTTTTAGCATACAAATTCAAATGAAGGACTGAGATAAAAAAAAATGAATGGAACTATATTCAGAACCATATGTTCAAATGCAAAGGCTACTATTAATAACAGTTTCCTGGTTGATATTTCTTTGCTGTTTTAGAGTTTAAGATAACCAGCTCTCTAAAACTTAACATGGAACAGTCATGAATGTCTAACTCAAAAACTATTTAATTTTTAAACAATTTCAGGTTTATGTAAGAGTGGCAGTTCCCATATACCCTCCCCTCAGCTTTCACCAAGATTAAAATCTTATATAACCACAGAACAGCCACCAAAACAAATCAGTATAATACCAGATTTTTCCCCCCTTGGTACTGGGGCTCAAACTTATGACCTTGTGCTTGCCAAGCAGGTGCTATAATATCAGATTTTTACAAGTCTTTCCACTTGCTGTGCTTTTTCTGATTCTGAATCTCAGATTAGTATATTGCATTTAGTCATGTCTCCTTCCTCTCCTTTCTATAAAGTCTGTCTGTCTGTTTTCCATACTTTGATAGTCTGAGGAAGAAGAGTCCAATATTTTACAGACTATCCCAGAATTTGGGTTTGTTCAATGTTTTCTTATGATTTGACTGGAGTTCCATGCTCTGGACATAATTAAATCACTGTAGTAATCTGAAAAGTATTGTACAGATGTTTTGTAGGAAGGTATAATCAGCTATGCAAACATCCTGTTTCTATTAATTTATTGTTGAAATTTTTCCAGCCATAGGCATAAAGGACACTCCTTCACATTGGCTTCTATGATAATCCTCCTAAGGAGGATTTATCTGTTTGCTACCCAATATATTTATCTGTTTATTATAAAGTACTTCCTTACTTTCTGGCACAACAGAATGTTTCAGCCACATGTTGTATTTTCCCTGTCCAAGACTTAGAATGCTCCAAAAAGCTCTGTTTCTTTTATTGGAAAAATACTATTTAGAAACCAAGGTGTAGGTGGTCTGAATGTTCGCCACTATTAGATATCATTAATGTTAAGCTCTTTCAATAGAACAGGTTCACAAATGTTTTTGTTTTGCAAACAATTTGGTTAGCACACAAAAGCATTTGGGAAAACTTCACTTCCATTTGCAAACTCCACAATGGGTGAAAAACACAACCATGACCATCCTCCCCACACAAACACAGCCATCTTCCTCAAATCATGAAGTGTATAAACCAAGGAATGTGTGTGTGAGCGCATGCGTAAAGATACACACCTATATTTCTATATGCATTTTAAAATATGCATGAGTTCATCCTAACATTTCCAGCTCTAATATATTCTACCAGTGGTTTTGCTAAAACCAAGAACTCTTGTCTCTTATTAGGTATATTTTATTTGCTCAACCCTAGTATACATGTAGTTTCTAAAATTCTAACTGAAGTCATGGGGGAGAAAAGGTGAAAAATGGAAAACTACCTTCTTTCCTCTTCATGAATGCATTACCACTTGAACAAAATGCCAAAAATTCAGTAATAGCAAGTTCTAGTAGTGTTGTAAATTAATTATATGATTGGTTATACAGACATGTATGAGATAGGCACCCAATTCCATTTATTACATTGTTTTTATGATAAAACATATTCTAAATTTTAAAATAATAAAAATTATAGCTATTTCTAATTTAGCTGATTTCTTTTTTTAAATTTAGCTCATTTCTAAGACCAAGACTGTCTCTCTACTCCACAATAAAGACAAACTGTCACTAAATAACTACCATGTAAGAGATGTAAGCCTCAGATATCGATCTTCTTATTCTGGCTGAAGTATCTGACAAGTGCTGTAAAGTTTTACATCTACTTATAAATTTATTGCTTTTTGGCTATAAGCTTAATGAGGATAAGGATGGTTTACTTCTACCTCAGCATCCTATCCCTACCACTTAACATGTACCAGCTGCCTGTTATTCTGTTTTGATCATTATCCTTAAGCACTTGACAGGAGAAATCTGTCACATTTGAAGATCTTCAGTTTCTTTCTTTTCTTTTTCAAGTTTTTATTTTAATTAGTACATTGCAGTACAGAGATCTTTAGCATCTAATGTCATTCTCTTAGACAAAATAAGCAACAATGGAATTTTCCACATGGTCATTATATAAATGCAAATTCTGTGTGTGCTCCCAGAAGGAGATAACTCTCTCTCCCTCTTATTCTTTCTCACTCCATTTTATTTCTTTTGCTAGGCAACTTTACATAAGTTTTAAAAAATATCACTCTGAAACATGAGGTGCCAGTCTGATCTTACAATAAAGACATCAAGATATGGGAAGATAGCACCTGCTAAGTGGTATAAGGAGGATCTGAACGGGCCCCATGCTTTTCCCATCATTATCACACTGCTTTCCAGGAAACAGAGCCTATAGGAGTCTCTCTTATGTATATTTAAAACTTTAGAGCAGTGATGGTGAACCTTTTAGAGCTTTCAATGATAACAAACAGTCCACTATGGCACACATGCCATAGGGTTCCTACCACCGCTTTAGAGGATGTCATAACACTTCTGCTCCACACATTCCATGTAGATCACTCTTTATACTCATTTCTACTTAATAGTTGCAGCTTGTCTTTAAACTTAAACCTATCCAAAAGAATAGCAGAGTTGCACAGAATCAGACACAATAAGAGTAAACCAACTCACTAATGAACTGCACAAAATACAGATTAGGAACTGGTTCTCCTAATGTAGGCCACCTTTGACAAGTGCTTATGCATTGGGTAAGAAAACACGATATAAATTTGGTGCTTTTCTGAATACATTTGGTTTATAATTTATTTTTTTAAAGTTTTTTACAACCACCCATATAAAAATATTTAAAGTCCTATTAGGTTACCACTTGATCTATGTTTTTATAAGAAAGTAATAAGGCTTTCAGATCTAACTTACTTAAAGTATTTCAAAAATATAAGGCAAAGAAAAAAATTTAAAGAAAAAGAACAGTTATTTGATTTTGTTGTTGTTTTTTCCCTCACAGTACTGGGGACCCACGGACATTATACCACTGAGCTACATCTGCAGTCCTTCATTTTTCACTTTGAGACAGGGTGCTGAATTGCCTGGGAAGGCTTCAAATTTGTGATTCTCTTGCATCACCTTCTAGACTAGCTAAGATTATAGGCACGTACCAATATGCCTGGCCAGAATAGAAATATGAGAAGAAATCAGGGGTGTACTGCTATTAAGTAGAGAAAATAGCAATATATATGCCAGGTAGAATGTAAGCAAGAGTTTGATCCTTGTCCTTCTTCAAACTGAGTTGTTATTTGAAAAAAAGAAATAAGGCTACTTTGTAGAATCCAAGCTCAGTAATATTAAAAAAATTTTCAAATTACAATAAAACTCAGAAGAATTAAGCTGCTCCAGTCAACCACAACACATTTATAATACAAACACTGCTCATTTAGATCAAGTACGTACTAGTTCAGGATGGTTTGGAAGGCCACATTTTTTGCATGGTTCATCATCATCTGCTAAGATGGCATCTTCACTTTCCTTTTCTTCTTCCTCTTCTGAAGCTGCAGATGACTTTTCACTGTCAGATCCTTCACTCTCATCATTGCTGGAATATTTCCATTTGCCACGTGATCGGGAACCAGTCCATCGAACTTTGCCTTTGGGTTTTACCTTGTATAAAATAAAATTAAAATAATGTGATACGATATGGAATTTTAAAAAAACCTCAGATTATTTCACTTGTGGACTATTTAGTTAATATACAAAGAAAAAATTATCATCATTCTCATTGCCAGATATACCTACTACTAAATTATGATATATATCACCATTGTTTTTTGGGTTTTAAAAAATGGAACTAAAATGACTGTCTTAGAAATAAGCATTTGTCCTCTTCATAAAATACTTTCCTAACATCATTAAAAATGACTGCATAGGGCCAGAAATAAAGGTCAGCAGCACACTGCCTGGCTGGCAAGCTTAAGGTTGTTGAGTTCAATCCCTGGTACCAAAACCAAGTAAGTGACTGCATAGTATGCTATCACGTGACTGTATATAATCTAATCCCCTCTTAGACATTTAGGTAGTTGTTTCCCATTTTTTCACTTTCATAAACAATGTATACTTGTAAATATATACTTATACAAACACTTTTGTGGTTAGGATAAATTCCTCGAAGAGGATTCTGGGTCAAAGGCATGCACATTTTAAAGGCTATGTCAATAACAAATAGATGACTATATACTCACTTTTTTTTTAAAGCCTATATGAGAAATGAACCTAAATTTTTTAAGTGGGTCAGATGTGGATATAAAACTTGACAAACTTAAGTTTGCAATGCTGTAAACAACTTGTTATTGCCTACTTTTGCAATCTTTTAACTTTTATTTCATATTATTCTTTCATTATAGGTCTCCAGCTAAGAACAAAATAATTCTAACAGGAAAAAAATTTTTTTAAGTAAACAATTAAAAATGTAGTATTTCAGGAAACAAAGGATCAGTTAACAAGGAAGAAAAATCTGATCATTTAAATAAATTAAAAACAGAAGTAGCATTCCTATTTATAATGACCTCAAACAGATGAGCCAATGACTTTTTTTGTTTGTTTCTTGAGAAAGGGTCTCAGCAGTGCAGGCTGGCCTTGAATTCATTATGTAGTCTACAGCCAACGACTTTTAAAAGATTTTTTAAAGAATAAGTGCACCACATAAAAAGAGGATTCTGATTTCTAACACTAATGATTAAAATAGGAGAAAACAAAACATCCTCATACAGTGGGACGAGATGGTACATTTATAGGGCCTTTTTGGAGGGCAATGTGGCAACATTATCAGAAATTATCCTACACATGCCCCTTGACCCAGCAATTCCAATTCTAGGAGTCTATTCTAAAGAAATACTCACTCATGTCCAAAAGGATCTTCAATGCAGCATTGCCTGTAATAGTGAAAAATTGGAAACAACCTAAATGTCAATTAATAAGGGAGTGGTTAAATAAACTGAGGTATAGCCACACTATGAAATACTATGTGTTCATTAATAAATAAAAGGTGGACCGTATATTAAGCAAGGTAACATAAAAATGAATTGATTGGATCTAATTTATTTTTATATGGTTAAAATGTTTATAAAAATATACATAAATACATGGAAAAAGGATTGAAACAATATGCCCCAAACTATTAATAATGGTTGTAAAGAATTTTCGTTTTATAATCCTACAAGATAGGTATTAACAGTTTACAAAAGGATTGGGAAAAAAGTTTACAAAAGGATATATTTTTCCTATCGTAGAAAAAGTTTGAAAGAAAACAAGAGTACACAGTTTGAAATTTATTATGTAGGGATAACTACTAAAAAAGATAGAATGAAGCAATGAAGTTTTTCCCCCATTAGTTGTCTTTGAATGACACTTTTAGTCAAAAGCGAAAAGCTACAAAACACACGAACACACGTATTTCTAACTAAAATTTAATACTCAGTAGAAGTTTTACCTTGCTTACTTTAGAATTCATATCCTTCTCTGTTTTTTTCAAATTTTCTTTTTTGTCTGTTTTCTGCAAAGCTGCTGACTCTTCTTCTACTTCATCTTCACCTTCACCTCTTTTTTTATCAGCTTTCTGATCCCTGATCTCTGCTGCTTTTGCTGTAGGTCTAGATATTCTTGGAGATCTCCTTAAAGTACGACCCACATTTGTTTTTTCTTCTTCCTTTTCTGTCTTGTCTTGCTTGCTTTCTGGTTCTAGAATTTGAGGGGGACAATCTGGCTTCTTCTTCCGACTAGATATCCTTATTGTTAACTTGATACCTTCTTTCTGCCTTTCGGAGGTTATCTCTGTATTTGCTGAGGCAATGCTTTCTTCTTCAGGAACCAACTTATATTTAAATTTGCTTTTTTGTACAGAATCCTTTGTTTCAGAAGGACTGCCTAAACTAGAGGTCTGAGTATTGTCTAGATTATCCATTTCCACTTTCATAGACTCAGAATCTTCTTTTAGAATTTCTGGGTCTGTTTTTTCCCGGCCTTCAACAGAACTTATACTCTGACATTCTACCCCTTCATTTTCTAAGACTAGTTTCTCACAATGGCCAGTCATTTTAGATGGGGAATTTTCAGCTGCTCCAGGAGAACCTTGCTTTTCTGATTCTATAGTACTCTTTGGAACTTCTTCTGGTATAGGACTCAATCTGTGTGTGTCCTTATCAAGAAATGTCTTTTTAGACTTTTCCAATTTTTCAAGACACTCTACTGTTGGTGGCAGGTTATCATTCTTACTTTTAGGGGACTTCTCTTCAATTTTTATAGGGCAGGCTTCAGGGGTAGGTGTAGCAGTTTTTAAAGAGAGATCCTTTTCAGAAGACTCTAAAGAAGTTTCCATTTCGGGAAGACTAAGTTCTACCAATAGGCCTTTTTGACTGTGTGTCTCTAAGACTGATACTGAACTATCTGCAACCTTCCCTAAAGGGGTCACTTCTTTCTCGAGCTCCTGCGTTTTAGTACTGGTTATGACAGAATTTAAGCATTCTGCTCCATTCCCTTCCACAATGACACTTCTGTCCTTAGAAAAGTTACTATAGATATCTTCCTTTGTATCAGAAAACTTGGTCTCTATTTGTTCTATTCTAACATTTGGAGTTACCTTTTCATCACTAACTTCTCCATTTACCAGTTGTTTTCCATCATGACTCAAACTACTGATTGTAGAGATTCTTTTACAGGTCTCCTCCTCTTGTTTAATTTCATCTTTCAAAAATTCTTTTGTTGGAGTAACTGATTTACACAGAGGTCCTTTGACTGGACTATCAAAATCATCACTCAGTTTAATTTCTCTTTTTTTAAGCGGTATCTTTGCCTGCTGGTCATTTTTAAGTTTCTCGGTTTCTTCAGGAGATTTTTCTGTAATGTCTTGAGAAGACTTGACATTACCACCAAATTCTAGCCTCTCGGGTTCAGGTGCCCCTACTTTCTCCATGTTACCTTTGATGTCTTTGGGATCTGTCCTACATTCCTTCACGTCATCTTTAATGGGTTTGATATTTTCCTTGAAAGAATCATTTTCTTCTTTGATAATCTTTTTTTCTTCATTTTCTGTCAAAGATTTTTCTAGCTTTACAATGATTGGAAGTTTTGTAAGTCCCTTTTCCTCATCTTTTTCAATTTTTACAGTAGTCTCTTCTAAAAAACAGGCTGCAGAGTGTTTTACTGAATCCACTGATATCTCTTCTTTTGTCTTTTCGGTTTCCTTCTGTTCCTCTAAAAATCAGAAAAGGTTTAATTACATTAATAGAAACATTCAAGATTATAAAATATAAAAGATTTAACATAACATTTCCATATGAAGATTCTTTTCAAAAAAGGCAGCTTTTCTCACCGGATATGTGACAAAGAAGAAAGTGATAAAATTGTGAAACACATCTTCTATGTATTAAAAGCTATTATTTAAAAATGTTAAGGTTTGTATTATTTAATTCTAGGTTTAAGGTTCTCAATAGAATTCAAATATTTAATAGAGTTCCAATAACTTATTCAGTAATTGAATAAGGAAAGGCTAACAAATATGAAACTGAAAATACTATATAAAACATTTACTTTGTTTTATAAACTGACAACTATTCTTTGCAAGTGATAGAGTACTTAACTTCACTGAAGTAACATGAGCATAGCAGTGGGAAAATAAAAAAAAGAAAAGAAAATGTCCATAATCCTACTATCCAGAAGCAACCGCTAGTACTATTTTAGGTTATTTCCTTCTGGTCTTGAATGCTTTTCACTGATCTGAAATGATCCTGCCTTAATTTTTTCATTAAGATACTTAATGCTTTCTTATCATATTAAATGCCCTTCTTAAAAATCAGTCAGGTGGGCTGGGGATTTAGCTCAGTGGCTTAAGCGCTTGCCTGGCAAACGCATGGTTGTGAGTTCGATCCCCAGTACAAAAAAATCAATCAATCAATCAATCAATCAGCCAGGTATGGTGGCACATGCCTGTAATTCTAGAATTTGGGAAGCTGAAGCAGGAGGACTGCTGTGAATTCAAGGCCACCCTGGTCAACATACTAAATTCAAGGCCAGCCTGAACTACATAGCAACATCCTGTCTCAAAAAACAAAACAGCCAGGTGTGGTGGGGTACTCCTGTAATTCCAGCACTCGGGACACTGAGGCAGGAGGATCATTGCAAGTTAGAGATCAGCCTGGGCTAAAGTGAGTCCAAGGCCAGGCTGAACTGGATAGTGAGACCCTGTCTCAAAAAGACAAAATTAAAAAAATAAAACAATAAAAAATAAATCTAATTTTATGATTATATGAGGATCACGAATGTGGTTGTGTTATAATTACCTTATCAAATGCCATTATTTGCCATTTAAGAAGTTAGTATTTTACAAAAAAAAGCTTATGGTTAACCTGTCATTTCCTCTTTTTACTGACTGTATAGTTCAACTTTTATGGAGCACCTAATAGAGCAGATTTAAGCATAATAAATGTTACATCCAGGTAAATAGCACAACTTCTGAAATGTATTTCAGAAACGGGATAAGACTGCTCTGCTAAACTGAACAGTATTTTTTCAACCAATTACTAATAATTTGGTACATATTCTAGCCCTTCAACTTATCTTTGCAATTGAAAAACCTTAATTTGAAACAAAGTTTTACCAAGGTATTAATTTCTTTTTAAAGTGTTGCAGAGATTGTTGCTGAAAAGCCTCAGTAACCATATATTTTATGGGGATATAATAAATGGAATAGAGAAATGAGATGAAGTATGGTATGCTTTTTAAAAGTATTTTTTAAAAAGTATTTAGTATTTCATTAGAAGTGAATATTTTCACTACAGATCTCCATTTTCTAAAAATGTCCAATTGCATAGCAAATAAAAAACTCAAGAACTATTTAAAATCATTCAGAGCTTGAGTTTAGAGTGTCAGTGTTACTTTACACCATTGGTGCTTTAATGTATGGTATTAAAAATTTAGAGATGACTCATTAATTTATATCTTCCCTTTTTTCCATTGCTGAGTAGATTTAGTAAATTCTCACTGAGAATTCTCATTATACACAATTTAAAGCTTCTATGTTTATGGTTCCGGAAGTATCATGCAATCGTATCATGACCCCACCCCAAGGTAAAACAACACTATGTTTTTATTTAAGGTAAAGTGATTTTGATTTGAGTAACATATAGAACAAAATGAAAAACAACATGAGGTTCAAGACTTAGATTCATGAATCCTAAATGAGCTACTGGTGCCTCTGAGTATGCCATAAACTCTCTGATCTTCCTATTTCCATCTGTAAATAATGGAACTGGACTAAATAATTTCAACTATTATTCTTCACTGGTAATAAGTTTCTCTTATCCCAAATATGTTAAACCATTGGAAATTGTGTATCTGGCTCAGTTCTTCAACAACAACAATAAAAAGTTACTACAATTGTTATTCTAGCCCCTCTAAATTACATGGGTAATCTCCATAACAGTACAGAAACAGAAGAATCATGAGAGAATAGGAATGTAAGCATGATAAACGAAGAAAAGGTCACTTGATCATATGAGTATTCCCTCAAGGTTTGTCAAAAAGTGACTATAAAAGAGCATGTGAATGAGTTTTACAGGCATGAAATTTGAAGCAACAAAACTAAAGGAAAATTTATTTGAAAAATAAAAATGAACACCAACATTTTCAACCATACTTGAGGTGACTTAAGGGAACCGATATTTACGGTAGGATTCTAAAGGTGATTTATTAACATAAACACAGTAAAGAGCAATTTAGAGTATCTTTTTCAAAAAGTGAGGCCATATACATCATTCAGTATTCTACTTCTACAGTACATTTATAACTATGCATATATATAAGTACATATAAACATTTTATTTATAAGTACTTGTAGCATTGCTGTCAAGTAAAAAACCAGAAACAACCTAAATATCCTTCAATAATAATAAACAAATAATCACCATATGGTCATTAAAATTAAAGTCATGAATTTACATGGGTCAATGTGGATAGGTGTCAAAGCCACCATGAGCAGAAAAAGCAAGCTACAAAAGAATTAGCACAATATGATATTATTTGTAAAAATAAATAAAAGCTATAAAGCATACAAACAACAATATATTGGTGTAATCATATACAGATGCATAAACAAGTATGTGGGACCAATTTACACGATTGTAGCAGTTCCTGGAAAAAGAAGAGACAGGCTTGGTGGTGGTTCAGAACTGAGGTAGCAGGATCTCAGAGAGTTCAAGGCCAGCCTCAGTCTTAAACATAGTGAGTTTAAAGCCAGTCTGAACTACATTTTAACACCCTGTCATTAAATAAATAGGAATGGAAAGAAAAAAATTTTAACTCTAATTTTTAACACACACACACACACACACACACACACATATATAAAATATGGCAAAATGTTAGGTACACAGGTGATTTATATTATCTCCTATTTACGTGAATTTATTAAAAATTAAAAAGCTCATGGTCAGATAAATCTTAATATTCTGATGTTATCTCTACTTTAGACAGGTGTGAGATCTTGGAGAAAACACCTGAACTTTTTTTTCTTTTTATCAAATCCAAAGGAAAAAACAGTAAAACAAATAAAACAAAATGCTGTCTCTTTAGATTCTAAATCCCAAAACTAAAATATAAATTCCTGTATCTCAGGGAGTAACTGTGAGGATTTTTTTTTTTTTAATTAAGCACATGAAGCACTTTTACAGTACTTGGGCACCGTTATTATTTAGTGTTCTCCTTTTGCCACAAATTTTAGCCACATCAAAAAAATTTCAAGGTTTCCTAAAGTCACCATTGGCAGCCTTCCTTTCTTAACTTTGCCTAAAGACCTTGTTTTTTAATTTGAGGTACTAAAGATTAAACCCTGGGAGTGTTAAAACTATGTTCTCATCTCCTTTAGCAAGCTAGCTAGTTATCTTCATTTTGAGACAAACCTTGCTAACTTGCCCAGGTTGACCTTGAACTTGTGTTCCTCTTACCTCAACCATGACTAGCTAGGATAATACCCTAGCTTTCCATTTCCACAATTTAGCTTTTACCAATCTTCAACTTATAATATTAGTAACTATCTCCTAAGGCTACAGTTTGCAGTAATATAAGTAATATAAGGTTGCAGTAATACAGCATACAAAGCTTTACCGTAAGTGGCATACAGTAGGCATTGATAATTTCCCCATGAAGTATTAGCAATTTCTCCTGGTTGTACACTGTTTTACAGATTTTTATTAAAGCACTCGTTACTCATAATTATAATTATTCATTCACAAATCTATCTGACCTACTAGAGAATCACTCCTGAATTATTATCATGAATTATTTGCCTGAGGGACACTCAAAACCTGTTGTCTAAAATGAATAAACTGAAATAGTAACAAACACTATTCTAAATGTTGACAAATAACATCAATACTTTTTTAGGACATATGTTTAATAACAAGTCTTTTATACAGGTTATAAGCCAGTATTTAACCTAAAATTCTTTGGAGTGCAGCTGACCAACTTATAGATTTGGGCAAGGATATGACACATTTAACAGATACAAAGATATACTATATTGAAGAAAACTTAATAAATACCTTTACTTAAAGATCACTTAAAGATATCAAAAGATGAGAAACTCAAAGAATAAAAGGGTAAAATAAAAGATAAGTAAGAGAAAATAGGGATATAGATCTTTTGCAGATGGTAAGGGGACCAAGAGATGGAGAAGGGGAAAAGGGGAGAAGAAATTCCTTCTTTAAAGGTATGGCAAAATTCTCAGGGTAGAATATCAAGTGCAAGAAGTAGGATATAAAACTCTGTTATCATGTAATTTCAATTCTAATAGACAAAGCGGTAAGTATGTATAAAATAAACTAAATAAACTTATCATGAAATTAAAAGGATCCTTTGTCACAGGATAATTTTTTTTTCCTTTATGCTTTCTCAAGTTTTCTACAGTGAACATATAATCAAATAAATTATTATAATCAAATTAATAATAATAGGATTTAATACTTTTTTATAATTGGGTAAATTATAAATAACACAATTCAGGGTGCTAAAAACCCTGGTTTGTCTAGGACTCAGTGGTTTCTTTAGGACAAGGGGATTTGATTTGATTTTGGAACTGAGAATCAAACTCAAGACCTTAAGCTTGCCAGGTATTCACCATGCCACTGAGCCATACCTCTGGCCCAGACACAGAGTTTTTAGTACAAAAACAAAGACAATTCCAGACAAACCAGGGTACATGGTCATACCATTCCCATTCATACTAACCAAATCCTATATATTATTAAAATTAAAGTAGTAGAGTTGTTTTTATAACAGTACTGCTACAATTGCCTGGAAACATCTCTCATTTAATATATCAGCTGAGTGAACTATTTTGAACATTTTGGAGGGTGACCAATTAGAGCATAAGGAGCAAATTACAGCAGAGCAAATCTAATCAAGTCCAAAAGCATCCCTTCAGTGTTTGTGAATTCAATTAAATTTGCACTTATCTTGTCAATCTATATTTAGAATCTATTAATAATAAACAGGTACTGGGCCAGGGATTTAGCTCAGCAGCATAAGTACCCACCTGGCAAGAGCAAGGTCATGAGTTTGATACTCAGTACCAAACACACACACACACACACACACACACACACACACACACTACTTGAACTTATCACGAGCAGAGCTCTATTATTAGGTACTGACATACACTGGTACAAAAAGAAGACTGGTATTATAAAAATTCATGGCTACCAGATATCCTGCAGATACTGACAATGTTTAATAACCTTACTATCTTCCTATTCAAATCTTCTTCCCCATCCTTAAGCCTTCAATCTGTCACATCCATATTTTCAGACTATTCTTCCTTTAATTTCACAGAGAAAAATAGCAGCCACAAAGTAGCTGATCTTTCTCATCACCAGACACATAAATCTGCTCCTGTTAAGATAGAGATACCTATTTTAAGCTAAGGCAAGTTCTTCCACCAATACTTTGGATCTCATCTCCTCCAGACTACTCAGAAGGAGTTTTAAACACAGTAACATCACTTATTTTAATGAGATCTCACTGGCTGCAGTACTGCAAACAGATTAAAGGAGATGAAAGAAAAGAACAAGAATAGTTAAGACATAGCTGCAAGAGAATTAATGATAAAAGTTCTTCAAAATCATCCTATGTTATTCAGACTAAAAACTAAAATTCTTGATGAATTTAAAGAATCTGTATATTCCTATACAATCTAAACATCCCTCTCCCCTACCTCCTTAGCTCAGTGTTGAAAGACTTAATCCCATAAAGGAAAGGAGTTGAAAGACTTAACCCCATAAAGGTCCAGATAGTAAATATTTTAAGCTTTGTCAGGCCATAATGTCTGCTGTAACTACTAAACTCTACTACCACAGCATAACAGCCACTGACAAATATTAAATAAGTAAATAAAATTTAATTAACAAGCTGCGTATGCTATTATTCACATGCAGTCCCCACTGCTCAGGAGAGCAAAGATGCAGGATTATTAAAGCTTAGGAGTTCAAGCCCAGACTAGGCAACAAAGTGAGACACTGTTTCAAATTTTTAAAACATTAATTAACAAAACAGGTAGCAGGCCTGTTTGGCCTGTTTAACCTAGCATCTTTGCTTAATGTATTACAGAGACTTGTTCCCAAAGATGTTCCATTTGTTTTACTTAGTTTTTGGTCTTTTCTCAAGTGTCACCTTTTCAGTGAATCCTTAAGGGCCCCAATCTAAAATTATACTCACTCTTTGCCCAAACTTATTTGCCCTCTATAGGTCTTAACTACTACCTACATGATATATATGTATTTTTTCAATATTATTTACTCTCTGAATCATATTGATATACAAGCAAGCAAACAATTTTTGTTCATAGCTATTTTTCCAGCACCAAGAATATATAATATTTATTAAAGATTTGTTGACTGAAATGAAACACTACATGTAAAATAGCGTATGCCACAGAGAGGAATATATTCCTGTGATTGAAGTTTTGCTGCCAAAAACATCATTTTGAAAATGGTGACAGACTTTGAAGTTTACAAAAGTGGCTCAAAATATTTGATGTCTTGTCCCATTTGTTGTCAGTAACATATTCACTATGAGCAAGTGTTTCCAACTGAACTGTACTTATGTAAATGCAAATGCTCATTCTACTTTCATGCAAATACTGTACTAAACATAAACGATTTTGACACCACATGTGATATTTTCCTCTTAAGAATATATAGCTCCATCTCATAGCACTTATAATCCCACATAAGCATAAGCAATCATTACTTGGCTATAGTTTATTAGAGTTCACAGTTACCAACTCTTCTAATTTTAAATTTTAGATGCTGATTTCAACTTCAGATTAAAAAAAGAAAATCACACATTTGAGTGTGTGCTTGGCATGTGTAAGGCTCTCTGTTGGATCCCAACCATACTAAAAAGAAGAAAAAGGAAGAAAGAAGAGAGAGGGAGGAAGACATATTCCCATAAAAATCGGAACATGAATATTCACAGCTGCATTTTTCATGTAGCCCAAAAAAATGCAACAAACCCAAGTGTTCAAGTTTGGATATACAAAATGTTGCTCATATACACAAACAAATATTACACACCCATAAAGGAATAACATATTGACACATGCTATAACATGAATGAACCTTGAAAACATCATGTTAAAGTGAGAGAAGTTTGAAACTACAAGCTCCATACAGTGGTACCTTGATTCACAAACGTTTTTGTCCACAGACAATTTGGTTTCCAAACAGAAGTATTAGGCAACAAACACAACCATGGTCATCTTTTCCAAAACTGCATAACAAGTTAAGTTCATAAACCGCAACACCATTATACTGTATTATTTCATTTAATGAAATATTCCTAAGAAGCTGATTCACATAGAAAAGCAGATTAATAGTTCCAAGGAGTTGGGAGAAAGGAGAAATGGTGAGTGACTATCAAATGGGAAAAATCTCTCTGTGGGTTTATAGAAATATTCTAGAACTAGGTAGTGAACATGGAAGTACAACATCACGAATAAACGAAAGGCCACTGAATTTTGCACTGTAAGTAGGTGAATTTTACCTTAGCCTCTTTAAAAACAAAGCGGTACTTTTTTTTAACTGAGGTTTCATTTACTCATTTAATAAAGCATAGTGCCAGGTATGGTGGCACACACTTGTAATCCCAACACTGAGAGACTGAGGCAGGAGGACTGTCATGAGTTCAAGGCCAGCCTGGGCCACACAGTGACTGAACTATACAGCAAGACTGTGTCTCAAAAAGCAAAACAAAACAAAAAAAACAAAACCAGCCAAAAATTTTTTTTAAAAATTTTAAAAAGCAGTATTGTAGAGACCATAATAAACATATTTTGGGGCCTAATAAGTTCTACTAGTCTCAAATGATGCTTCCTCATCCACTTGCACAGGCTTAAGTATATGACTACAAAATTTTTTAAAAACAGCTTTTTCCTAATTAGTAGGGGGAAAACCTAAATTACAGGTTAGCTCAGCTTCCTTCAACTTTTTCTCCAAGAATGTTTCTTTATAAATTTTTGACACCCTCTAAAGTAGAATATAGTATCTAATACAGACTGAAAATATGTACTTCATATCGTGGTGTCTATAACCACAGTACCATCTGAAATGACATGAACTCTTCAACAGCCTTATCCATGAGTTGAAATGGCATCTGACATTCACTTCGACATCTGCCATTGTTGAAGAGTAACACTTCAACAGATATTTAAGAGCTTAACGCCTGGTTGGTGTTATGATTGGTCCTAAAAAAAAAAGTGAGAGAAAATACTGTAAATGAAATTCTAAAAAGAGCTGAAAAAAGAGACCAAAAGGATTTCTCATGTGTAAAGTGGCAATAAGCATGGTAAAGTCACAGAAGAAATGGTCAACACATACATATAAAAACAGCTATATAACCTCAAACCAGTAATCATGTAAGGAAGCAGCAAGACTTACCAGCAGAAAGAGAGGCAGTGGCCATATTGTAAGACTCAGAATATCAGTTTAAGAAAACCAGAAATTTTTAAAAGGCAATTCAAATTATCTTTGAAACAAAACCCAACATATTTACTCAGTTGCTAAATTTTTCTAGGCCACTTGCTGTCATCATGTTTTTTTTTTTTTTTTTTTTGCCTAAGTTTACTGGTTAATACATGTCACTTTAGGACCTAAACAAAAAATTTTTAAAAATCATCTTCTTAAGATTTAATACAAAGAATGGCAATGTTACTCATGACTGTGAAGAATGTATTTTAGTTGTAAGAGTGGCCATATTATTCTCTCCACTTCCTATTTTTTCTTTTGAAAATATCCAACCACACTTAATTTTTAAACTGTCATATTTTGCCTTACCACTCTATTAGATATTCCTTAAGATTGCTTCCACTTTTTAACCTATTCTTCCTACCTCCTGTCACACCCCCCAACTTCATCTGGGGAGCACTGTTTGTTTACATTTGAGAGCAATATATGATAAACCAGAAACATATTGCTTTCCTCTTACCATGGAACACATCACAGTAACTACATTTGAGAGGATGAGGTAAGAAATAAAGCTTGTGCTCTGAACAAAAGTATTTCTGCAAAATTGACATAAGTACAACACCAAAAGTAGACAGGGAGCTGAGTGTGAAAGTGCACAGCTTTAATCCCAGCAACTGAGGGAGCTGAGACAGGAGAATCCCAAATTCAAGCTCAGCCTGGGCTACTTACTGACATCTTATTTCTAAAAAATAAAAAAGGACTGAGAGTACAGTTGAGCAGCACAATGCTTGCCTAGCATATGAGAGATATGCATAGGCATACACCACCAGCTAATTATTTTTTGAACAAATGAATGAGAAACATTTTGTTGTAAGAAAAGCAGAAACAAAAAGGTACTATTTATTTTACTTTTTTGGTGCTGGGGATCAAATGCAGAACCTCTTGCATGCTAAACACATTATATCATCACACCACACTGCTAACTTAAGAAAAACATTATTTGGAAAAGAACAGAGAACAAAAATGAAGATCAAGGGTCCTGCATCTCCCTCACTGTCTCCTCAAAGTACTACCCTATCTGTCAAAATGAGTACTATATAGGTTCCGGTTAAAATAACCAATCAGCTTCCATTTGCATTTGAAAACAGATCCACAGGACAAAGGTAGGCATGGTTTTACATGCCTGGAATCCCAGCTGAGGCCAAAGAATCTCTAGCTTAAGGTCAGCAAGTTTGAAGTCAGTCTTGACAACACAGCAAAACCCTATCTTAAAAATAAAAAAGAAAATGAAAAAAAAATCCAGATGAGTTATGTGCATACTGAAGTTTGAGAAGTACTACTGTAGATCTTTCTACTGAAAGAACATAAGCTTTAGAAGGGTCAAGGTTCAAATCTAAGATCTGACAAAGTTATATTCATTCACTAACTGGGGAAAATGTTTCTCTTCCCCAGTTTTAAAACTGAAATGGTAATGGAAGTTACTTCAAAAAGTAACTAGGAGGATTAAATGAAAATCCAAATGTAGCAACTGGCAAACTGTAAAGAAACTAGAATGTATCTAGTGTTAGCTGGTTTGATTGTTGAAACCCCTTTCCTGTACTATGAAGCCTTACAGAGTAGTTGTGGAATTAAGAATTAAGAGAAACAATGAGGAAATTTTTTTTTTTTTTTTGCTGCTTTCTACTTTACATAAGTCATTAAGATAGTGTCAAACATAAGGTCTCCTAAAAGAATAACAGCTTTTTAAATTTTCATTGTTCTAACCTTTGTTTCCAATTAATATTCTTTTTTATTTTGTGTATAACAACAAGCAACAACCAATCTGAATAACCAAATCAATAAATATTATCAACTTTAAATCAGCAACTAATTCTCAAGGAATGCAACTAAAATAGTAAAATTAAGAAGGAAATTTAATAGAGGAGTCAGACTACTTTAAAATTATTACGCTTTACTGAAGCAGTCCGTATATTTAACTTTAACATACAGGACATGAATCTTTAAATGAGAAATATAGCTTAAAAATAAAAGTATCACAAATACTTGAATTATAAGAACCAATGGTGAAAGATAGCCAAGAATGAGAGTTTTGGATAAAAGTAATGCTTAAAATGTAGAAACATTAAGTCTAACATGAAAAGGTTTAATTATCTGTTTTTAAGCAATGTTCTCTTTATATAGGAGATGCCCTCTGAATAGTTCACTCAGCATCAAATAAAGGAAGAAAATGTTTTTCTGTTGCAAACAGTAAAGGGAAATTAAATGCCTCTAGTGGAATAAAACATAACAGGGAAAGCTAATTCCTTTCCCTGTCACTAAAAGTTTATCAGTGACAAATATTAGAGACTTGCTTCTTTTTAGAAAGAAGGCTGTATCTACCTATTTAAGCAAATCAGGATATTCAATGAACGATCAGTTTTAATAATTACAATTAACATAAACTTAATTAGTTATGCAAAGTGGGAAAAAAATCCAATTAAAAATAGACAGGCCAGGCATGGTAGCAAATGGATCCAATACTAGCTACTCTGTCTAGCAAACTCAATCTCGAGCAAATATCAAGAAAAACCTCAAAAATAGTTTTTGAGACCCTGTCACAAAAACAAATAAATAAAGATGGACAAGGATTCAATAAACATTTTTTAAGAAGATATACATATGGACAACAAGCAGTTTAAAACACTATCAACACCCTTTGTCATTAATGATGCTGATAATTTATAATGAGATACCACTTCATTCATATTCATTAGGATGACTATTACTAAAAAACAAATAACAAGTACTGGCAAGGTTATGAAGCAATTGCACTCTTTGTATACTATTTGTAGAAATGCAAAATGAAGCAGCTGCTGTAGAAATGAAGCAGTGGTATGGCAGTTCCTCAAAACTTACTGCATACAGTACTGCCAAATGTTTGAGTAATTCCATTTCTGTGTATGTACCTAAAAGAGAAAGCAGGGAGTCCAAAAGATACTTGTATACCTGTATTCACAGCAGGATCACTTACAATAGTCAAAAGCTGGAAGCAACTCAAGTGTTCACTGGTGGATGAAATTATAAACAAAATGTTATATTCATACAATGCAATATTACTCATCCTTAAAAAGGGAGAAAAAACTCTGACACATGGTACAATATAGGTGAAATTGAAGATGTGATGCTAAGTGACATAAAATGACAAATACTGAAATTCCCAGTACACAAATTTATAGAGATAGAAAGTAGATGACAGGGGTTAGGAGAAAGAGAAAAAGGAGTTAGTGATTAACAGAAGTAGAGTTTCACTTAAGACAAAAAAAAAGTTCTGGAGTTAAATGGTAATAGCGATAATCATAGTATGGATGCACTTAACTGTACACTTAAAAATCAAATTCTGTTTTGTATATTTCTCAACAAAAATTTTCACTCTCGCAGCATTCTTAAATTAGTAAAAGATATGTGATAATCTGAACATATTTTATTTAGATTTTTTAAATGTTTTATGTAAAAGAGCAAATACAATGTTTTCTTGTCTTTAAATTAAAAGACTATGTAAAGCTCTCAACTTTTCAATCAAAATTCAAAATTATATACATGATTAAGATAATAGAAGTGACTACAAAACAAAGCAAAATAAAACACACAAAAAAAAACCTTGTTTAGGTGTTTCTTCCTCTTTTTTAGTCTCCTCATCCTCTAAGGCAGGACTTTCCCGAGAAGAATTGTCCTGTTGGCTAGAGTTTTTCAATAGTACAGGATCAATTTGTGCCTTCAGGAGTGCAAGAGTCTCAGCCAACTCGTTTCGATTTCTAAACAAGGGAAAAAACAAGACAACATTAAAATCTTTCTCCTCTTCTGAAGAATTTTCTAATTAATAATGCCTCTTAGAAATTAAAAATTTTAAAAAATACCCAAATAATTAACCGTGAATTATAAAAATACGTACGAAAAAAGAGTAGGCATTAAAACACACTATTCATCAAAGACAATAGAGCTCTTAACTTATTGCAACAGCAATGCAGATCTCTTTGGCTGAAACCTAAAGTAGGAACAATGCTACACAAAATTCAAAGTGCAATAACTTTCTAAAGTATAATGTAATGTCTAAGAAGATAAAATCAATGCTTAACTTGATTAAAGTATTTTTAACAAAATAATCCATGTTCTGGATTCACTTGGAAGTAACTTTGCTATCTTCAAAAGTGGCAGCATTTAATACTGTTATGACTATACTAATGAATGATTACAACAAAAAATCAACTCTATGACAGCCTAAAAACATTAAGAATTTAGTTGCTGATTTTATTTTGCCAATTATAGTTTAACAAAACATATGAATACAGTTTGATTCAATAATAACAAAATATTTAAGATCTTAATCTATAAATGCTTTGGATTTACTAGCAAAACTGAAGATGTAGTATGGTTAATTTAAATTCTCATTTAGGTATTTTTTCTGCTCAGAAAGAGTATAAAATGGTAACATTAAAAAGTAACCCCTACAGTAAGAGCTGGAAAAATTTATCTCTACTGACATTAATCAACACCATGACTTCTTTCCATCTTCTGTGCTCCCTAAGAACTATGTATGCACTAATCAGATTAATATGATTAATGCTAGGATGAAATTGTTGGGTTTTTTCCCTGTGAGGTCATACATGTCCCTATCCTATTCCTTTCCAGACACCTGGCAGCTATTCTGTATAGCTTGAGTCTGAGGACTCTTGTCTGATAAAGTAGGTTCTAAAACTATTTAATGAAGGGATGAAATCACTGTTCCTAAACTAGATGGCTATGTGCCCAGGGACAAGTGATATAATGTTGAATGTCACACATCTTAAGTACTTGGAATGAGAAACATTTTGGATTTCCAGTATTTTCAGATTTGGGAGAAAATATTTAAATATACATAATGAGAAATACTGGGAATGAGGCCCAAGTATAAACACAAATAAATTTACATATGAACATAAATTCAGTTATTTTTCTTATATACCTTGTATATAAAGCCTAAAGTACCTTACCCACCCACGTAAATATCTGTAGTTATTGACATCACCATCCTGCATATATCTTAGTTTATATGCTACCAGTAAACACTAATTTTCTTATATTTATCCCACATACAAGTGCTTAAAGTTTAAAAAAAAAAATGACATGCCATTAACACAATGAAAACATTCTGTGCTCAGGATGCCTGTGCCAGTACTCAAACAGCAACAGGAAACAGCAGGCTTTCAATTTCTACCTATGTGTTTTAAGAGGTTACTGACTTTTTTAAGCATCAGAAGCATCTGAGTAATGAAGTTAGTTGTGGAGGTATGAGAAATATTCTGCTTTGATGGTTTGTTAGTATTTCCTCCAGTTATCTACTTCATGAAGAGCTTTGTCTTAGAAGTATCTTTGCTTTTATAAATTGACATGATTTCTTGGTTTTTTTTCATTTAAAGAGAAACAAAAGCCATGTAAAGGGTGGAGAGAATACAAAATTTCAAAAAAAAAAAAAGATAAACAGTAAGAAATCACTAGTTGATAAATTACATATTGTCCTCTTAGAAATAGTTGTTCAGGTTACAAAATTAAAGCATACAAAGTAGATATTCAAACAGTGAGAGTGTAAACAGCTACGCATGCCTGAGTCTCTACATGTATTTCTATCCTTTCTGTATTAGAGGGGAAAACAACACATGGCAAGACAAAACAAAACAATTTCCTATAAAAACATGTAACCAAAGTCATATAAATAAACCACAGTACAAGGTGATCTACAATGATTACTGTGTTGTTTCTTATTATATTCAATAGAACTGTCTATGTCATCAGGCATAATTGAATATAGCAGTATAATTGAATATAGCAGTACATAACAGTATTAGTAAAAATAAAACATTGTAGACAGTATAAAACTTCAGAGGCAGGTAATAATTGAACCATAGTGGATATTCTAGTGAATCTTGTCATCTTAAGTGCTGTTGCCTATACTCTCAGACTTGATACTATCAATCATCACAGCTTTGAATAAAATCTATCAATACAAAACAGTGATCAAACAAACCAGATTCGATTACAACCAGTCATGGTAAAACAGAGTAGGTTTTACAGAGCTTTAGAATAAGTTAATAGAAAATTAAGGATGATTACCATACTATATTCTGTTATTTCGGGATTGCTGTCTGTGCCTTCAAATATAGTACAAGTAGAATGACTGGAACAGAATATAATACATCTAAGCAGAGTAATGTGAGTAATGTGGGTTTTAAATCCTGGTACACTATTAACAATATACTATATCAAGGCCATCTATGTCAGAGATTCTAGCCATCCTTCTCTGTCTCATTTCTGCTATGCTATTTTCCTGCCTTTGTTTGTCTACTTTTCTCCTATTTTTTTTCTCTCTCTCTAGAATGACCTTCAGGATTCTCTGTAGGGTTGGTTTGGTGGTCACAAACTCCCCCAGTTCCTCTTTGTCATGGAAGCATCTTGTTTCTCTCCACTAATTTCTAATGACAGTTTTGTAGGATACATCAATCTGGGCTGGAGGTTATTTTCTTTCAGGGCTTGGCATACTTCGCTCCAAGCTCTTCTTGATCTGATGGTCTGTGTTGAGAAGTCAGCCATGATTCTGATGGGTTTACCTTTATAGGTAATGTTTCTTTTCTCTGATGGCTTTTAATATTCTGTTTTTATACTGAATTTCTGGTATCTTGATTATTATGTCTGGGTGTAGATCTGTTTTGGTTGTAGGTGGCTGGAGTTCTGTATGCCTCACCTAACTGCATGTCATTTTCTTTTCCCATGTTTGGGAAGTTTTCCTTAATTATTTCCATGAATAGCCTTTGTAATTCACCTGTATATATTCCTGCTTCTTCTTTCACATTTCTTATTCTTAAATTATAGATTCTCTTGTCATCTTCTAGCCTTTGTATTGTTACTGCCTGTTTCCTTCTTTTTAGGAGATCTTTCCTTTCATGATGATACATTGCAAAATTCTCTTCAAGTTTTGATAGTCTATCCTTAGTTTCTTTTAAGGAGTTTTGCCAGCTTTCAATGGAGTTTTTAACTTCCTGGTAGTCTCTTTGAATCTGCTTCATGTATTCTATATTTTCTTTATATTCTTTATCAAATGTTTCTCTCCTTTTTTTGTGTTCCTCCCTTCTTTCATCTGTATCTTCCTGAGAGCTGCTTCCTGAGAGCATTTCTTGTATTACTCTACTCATACTTTGTTTTACCCGATTTAATATTTCAGTTTTGAGCTCATCTACAAGGTCGCAAAGATATCTCTTAATGTCCATTGAAGCCATGTCTGATGTTGTGTGTTTGCCACCCTCCGTCTCCCTTGTTTTTCCCTCTCCTGGATCAGTGCTCTCAGGGTTCTGGGCTGGGGGCCTCCTCCTGCCTCTCTCTCTGGCTTCTTCCACATAGGGTACAGTGCAGGTCCCAGCCCCCTTCCCTGTTGGCCACAGTTCCTCCAAAGCACACTGGCGAGGGACTTCCGCCCTCTCCTGCCTGCTCTTGTCACTGAGGTGTAAGCAGTGGCTGTGTGTGCCTGTCCCTCCCCACCAGGCCAGCCAGACTTCAGGGGCCTTCCCCCAGTTAGTGTGTGCTAGGTGCAGGGAATCAATTTGGGATGGCTCACTGGGTCCTGGCCAGGCACGGGGCCCAATCCAAGCAAATCCCATGAATCTGCTCTGGGGAATAAGAAACCAACTGAAGTCACTGTCGCTCCTAGTTCAGGCTCCTCCTGCCTGAATCCAACATGTCGCCCATTTGGTTGTACCCTTCCTGTGGGTGGGGGTCTCATTCCCAGCACTGACCTTGGATTAATGAAGATCCTTCGCCGGCTCCACTCTCTGTTGGGCTCACCAACCCCAGACTTCAGCACTGCTGTGGTTCCTGTGAGTGGCGGCGGGAACGAGTTTGGGCGGCTCACGCCGGCCAGCGCAGATATAAGCTGGCGCAATTCAGGCCGGCGCAAACTTGGTGGGTCGTAACGAAAACACTGTGTCCCGTAATTTTTAGCTGTTCCAGTTGTTGTCCCTAGGTATTTGATGAGCATTTTTACATTTTAATTTCTTCCTGTGTCAAGAGGATCCATCTCCCTCTGTCTGGGTCTCTCCAGGATGTTTTATTCGGCAAATGAGTTGTTTCTCCCAGGAGGCTTTGTATTTTGTTGCTCAATGATTGGCCAACTTGATTTCTTCCTGCTTTTGTTTTTTCTCTTATACTGTTATTCCAAATAGAAGCCTGACATTTCTCAGCTTTGGTGCTACTCCTGGGAGTCTCCTTAATTCTGGGTGCTCCTGGTTGTGCAGATCCTCTGGGGTTCTCAGCGACTGAACTAAGTAAGCCTCATCTCCAAATAATCTTTCACTCTATGCCACCATGGCTGCTCACTGACACTGAACTACAGTCACATGACTGGCCACATCTGAAGGAAAGCACACAACATTTGTATTATTTCTTAAAATAACTTCATCTGGAGTACAAGCAGAACAGTTTTTTAGGAATAACAAAATCATGAAACTGTCATCCCTTCCAGTTTCCCCATAGTGAGCATGAGCTGCTGATCAAAGTGTTTGTGAAACCAATGAAAAAGGATGTCCCTGGTGACTCATATCTTTTGTTAGCATAATAGAATGGTAAGAAATTCATTTATATAAAATGGATGAACACAAACTTTTGTCAGCAACAGCAAGTTTATATTTCCAGGTGCCTGCACATTGTGCATCCAAGCAGTTACTCTGTCCTTAGCACCCTTCATTCCCATTGGGCTATCTCATCTGCTGTGGTCAGTGTCCTTTTGGGGCAATAAAGGTAATAGTGATACTTCACCAGCACTCCAGGCTTGTTCTGGTGTGAGATTTTTATTAGTGACAACCTTGGCAAACTCATCAATGAATTTCTCTGCTACTCCTTGATCAGCAGATACTTTCATCACCACAAAAGCTTAAAAAGTATGTCATGTTATTCCTTAAATTTATGCAATCAGCCTACTGAATATTCAGAATTTCCTTCAGCTTTCAGTTCCCCATGAGATTTTTGCTTGTCTCAAGATCAGCATACCATTAAGCGGCATGTGTTCACTGTGATGCTGACAGATCTATTTCCAACACATGACTGAGCTCTTCACTTTTAGCTGTATACAGTGTTTTTCTATTTTTCATTAGTCTGTATATAACTTTCAGCACAAAACTTCAATAATTAATTTCTTCAGGTCACATATGGTTGCCATTTGAACACCATGCTGTTTTTGGTAGATGTTTTATATCATGCTAGAATTTCACCAACAGCTTGATCTTCTCTATACTATAGATACTCATAAATGCTGCTTCTTTTTCATATTACTGTTATTCAAACAGGTATGTGAAGGACTTTCTGACACTTTCAGTATCTTTAAACCACACAAAAGAGACAATTTTAAAAAACAATAATATATGCAAGCTTTGAGCTCATGTGAGACATTTTGGGGAATCTTCCAATGGTACATCTGGCATACAGTGCATGCCATTTTTTCACTCTTTATTGGGCAGATCTATGTGGGGGGGAAATTGGGTGTGTAGGGAAAAAAATACCACAGTTGAAGGGGACTCTGTCATTTTTTTCCTTGGGGATGCTGAATAAACTGTGTCTTACTCCTATGTTTTAACCATAAAGCATCAAGTAAAATCAAATGTGGAATTTTCCACTTGTGGCATCATGTTCATACTCAAAAACTTTCAGATTTTGGAGCATTTTCAACTTTAGAATTTTGAATTAGGGATGTTTAAACTGAATCGTCACTAGGCCTCAGCTACCTCATCTATAAAAGTCTGGATTCTCTTGAGGATTATCAAATGGGTCTCCTAAAGAAAACAAAACAAAAAAATTGCCGATGAATCTTTCAGACATTAAAATGCCAAAAATTGTTGTGTATGTGGATTAGCATATATGTTTATGCATATCTTACAAGTATACATAATAAAATGACCTAAAATTCTAATTATCTACTACAAAAATAACAGATTAGATGCTCTCTTTGCAAAGTTTGGCTCCATTTTATACAGGGGTAAATTAAAATCCAAACATTTTGGCCAGGGATATAGTTCAGAGGCACAGTGCCTGCTTGGCAAAAGAAAGGTCATGAGTTCGACTCCCAGTACTAAAATAATAATAAAAAAAAATCCAAACATTTGAAAATAAGTTGGTTTTTGTCTGGGGCGGTGGCTCATGCCTGTAATCACTTAGGAGGATAGGGCAAATACTGCAACACTGTCTCCAAAAAAAAAAAAAAAATTATTTTTCACAAGGATGCTGTCTCATAATTTCATTATAAAGAATTGCCTCTAACCTAAGGCTCTATGTTTAATGTTAATACTTGTAATATAATAAATGCCTCAACCTGTTTGCTATTTTTGAAATTATACTTGGTTCTGAGAAGTACATAAAAATCACTTATGATAGCTACTTTAAAAAGTTTCAAAAATTTAAGAGCTGATTTATTGCTAGGAAAAAAATTTATTTCATTTACTTCAAAAAGAAAGGAATTTATCAGCAAAAATCACTTAAGAACTTCCTAAAAGACTTTTAACCTGTTTAATGTGCTTAAACACAAGCTTAATAAACTCACTGTATGAAAACAGAAACTTACCCATATTTGAGTATCTCTCATTTTAATCTAACAACTGGATTCAATGTGCTAGCCAAAGTTTTAAAAATATAGATATATTCAAGTCGTACATAAATTACTTGACATCTTTTAAAGTATACCATGAAGTAAAAATAATCTAATTGTTTTGTCCTCCCTTCTCTCCCTTTTCTCCAAACCATTTCTTCTATCAGACATATAAAATAAGATCTATTCTCCAAAATTGTACTCTGAGGATTTCAGGTGATTTCACTTTGGTTCTCTTACCCAGAAATGTATTCCCCATGGGTAACTCCAATTATTTCAAAGACATTTGAAGACATTTGTGCATGCATAAGATGAATAGATAACATCTAGTATATATGCACATGGCAGTATTATTCAGCCAAAAAAACCCCCAAAAACCCAATAAGCAGGGAAAGGAGATGTAGCTTAGTGGCTGAACACTTAACTAGCATACCTGAGTATCCTAGCAATCCCTAGTATCAATCAATAAACAAAGAAATCAACAACAATAACAAAAAACAACAAAAACTCCAATCAAATAAGGCAAGAAGCCAGGCATAATGGTGTATGCCTGTCATCTTGGGTAGAGGTAGGGAGAAATCAAATTTGAGGCCAGCCTACACAATTTACCAAGACTCTTTCACAAAATAAAAAGTAAAAAGGTCTGAGAATGTTGGTAATGGTAGAGCGTCCCTAGATTCAAGCCCTAGTACATTATGAACAGCAAAAAAAGAAAAGAATACAGTTCTGATTTTGACCAAATATATGAACCTTGTAAACATTACACATTGTGAAGGAAGCCAAGCACAAAAGGTCACATATATATGCTACGTCTAGAATAGGTAAATTTTAAAAACAGGAAGATTAGTAATGGGAAAAAGGAGAACAGAGAATAACTGCTAATGGGCTTAGGGTTTCATTTTGAGGTGAGGAAATTATCCTGGTGTTAAGATACCAACCAGCACAGGCTGTATCATTTGGGAATAAGCTAAAACAAAAACAGAAACAAAGCTGAATTGTGTGTATGAAAAGAAGAGAAGGGAAGAGGGAACAGGGAAGAGGGAAAAGGGAAAAGGAAAGGGAGAAAGAAGACAGGAGAAGGAAGGAGAGTGATATGAGAGAGGAGGGAGAAGGAAAGTATCATGGGCCAAAATGTAGCCATTAAGAATATGTAAACTGCTTAATTTCTAGATACATTCTGCATGGAAAGCTGATTGGATTTGTTGCTAAAGTGGACCTGGAGTAAGAAAAAGGGTTTGGGATCTAAGAACTGAAATGATGTGGTTGCTATTAACTGAGATGAGGGAAATGTGTTGGTGGAAATGCTAGAAGTTCAGTTTGGGGCAGACTGATACTGACGTAGGTAATCTTAATATTTTCCTATCTGTACCTTAAGTTAACTTACATGCTGGTGAAAGGAAGGATATTTTCTAGCAATTATATTGTGGAGTATGATTTCTTCTAATTAAACAGCTGCTTTGTTTCTATTAGTGAGAGGAGCTAAATCTTTTAGAACCAACTGAAGTAAAAAGCCAAATCAGTAATAATAAGAAAAACAAACAAAAATAAGTTAAGCACAGGGATCATCTTTTGCCAAGGTACTAACTAAATATTTGGTTCTTTCTTAGTACCCTAGTATAATCTGCATCACAGATCATATGATACTATATAATAGCTTACTCCTTGTATCTTTTTGCAACACAGAAAACTTTAGAAATGGGACAAAATTCAGCAGGATAGAACACACTTGTAATACCAGTACTCAAAGAAGCAGAGGTAGGAGGAAAGTGAGTTTGATCTCAGCCAAGGTGACTTAGTAATTTAGTGATAATGTCTCACTATTAAAAAAAAAAAAGCCAGGGATTTAGCTCAGTGGCCAAAGCACCTGCCTGGCAAATGCAAGGTCCTGAGTTCGATCCCCGGCACCAAAATAACAACAACAATAATAATAATTTTAAAAAGGACTAGGGATGTACCTCAATGCAAAGTCCCTGTGTTGAATCCCCAGTACCCTCCCCCACACACACATACACACAAATCTGGAGAGAATTTACAGTAGGATGTACAGCATTTGCAAGAAGGGTGCCTATAAATTATATATATTATTTAAAGTTCAGATTTTTAAAAATGATTATGAAACCATTCCCAATTTTTAAAGTATTTTTACTGAGGTGTAATTTATATATTATAAAATTAACATATCTTAAGTGTTAAGTTCATTATCTTTGACAAATGCATATACCATATAGCACACATCACTATCAACAAAGGAATATTATCACTCTCACAAAAAATTCCCTCTTGTTCATTCCTACCAAATCCGTCTGCTAACAAAGCAAAGCAAGTTTTTTTAAATAAAGAACTTGAAATAAATGTAATCAAGTAGTATTTACCTTTTGGCTTCCTTTGCATACAAATAGTTTGAGACAAATTAATATGAGACCATTCCTTTTTACTGCATAGTAGTACTCCACTAGTGAATATTGTTTAGAATAAAGAGGCTAGGAATGTTCTCAGACAAGACTTTTTGTAAATGTGTTTTCATTTTTCTAACACTAATACACAGGAGGGGCATAGGACAACAGTTCATTAACATTTAAAAAAATTACCAGTTTCACAAAGTCCTTATACTATTTCACATTACACTAGCAAGGCTCCATATCTTTGCTAATATTTAGTGTTGTTGACATGTCATTTTCACTCTAGTAGAGGTAAAGTAATATATCTCATAGTTTTCATTGAGAATTTTCTTGTGAATAATGATATAATATTGATAATATTCATTTCTTCATATGAATGTTGATCATTTATATATATTTATTTTTTATAAAGGAACTGCTCATATTTTCTTTCATTGAGTCCTACATTGGAGATGAAACCATTATTATAATAAATATTTTTCTTCTGGGAAAATTCTGTTTGGAATATTAATTGGAAAAAGACACTAGCTAGACTTTAAATATTTTTGTTATTGAAACTTAGTATTATTATTTGATGAAAATATGAAATTGCCATTTTTGTAGCTCAAAATGTTCTAATGTTGACAATTTCATATGATTTAATAAAATTTTAAAACTTTTATTCCTTTGTAAATCTCATATGAAATCTTTTTTCAACTTAAAATATAATTCCACAAACGTGAATGAATCACCTTCCAATCTATCTCATATTTATACTATTAATTTTGCAAAAGTAGGAATAGAAGTTGCTGTTTAACAGAAGTTTTTAACAGTGGTCATGATATTAAATTTTTAGTAGAAGATCAAATATAAACTATACCTTTTGGGGTAGGTTTTCATCTTTATAATGTGTAGGTTGGTTCATTCAGTCATTTATTTGTTTGTTCATTCATTTAGCTAGCAATACTGGAGATTGAACTCAGTGGCTTTTCACTCAGTTAACTCTTTTTTAAAAACTTATTTTGAGACAACTCTTTTTTAAAAACTTATTTTGAGACACTCTTATTAAGTTGTTAAATTCATTGGGCTGTGCTTGAACTTTTGATCCTTGTCTACCTTTTAGAAGGGAAAGATTACAGGCACAAGCTACAAGCATGCTTTCATTTGATTTTTAAATTGCAATGCTCAGTTATATTTCTAAATATATCAGTTGATATTAGAAAGATATCAGTTTCTAAATATATTCAAAACATTTACTCATTATGTTTAAAAACATAAAACTGTGCACACAGCAGTACAGGAGGCTACGACACAAAGATTTCAAGTTCAAGCCTGTCTTGGGCAACTACGTAAAGACCAAATCTCAAAAAATAAAAAGGGATGAAGAGGTAGCTCAGTGAGAACACTCTGGATCCAATTCCCAGTACCACAAAAACAAAACAAAAACAGAATTCTAAAAAATAAGAAAAAAAAACACAAACCCATATTTAAAAGACTACATGATTTTTGTTGTACAATAGTCTATGAATCAGGCAGAAACATGTTTCCAGTACCAGCTGATCTCCAAGAAAGTAACAGTATATTTTAAAAACTTTTAAGCAAAAGAAGCATGCTTTCCATTTCACTAGTAAAATACAGTACTCAGTAAGTTCATACAAATATCTACATGCAACCTAAATGAAAAACCAAAATTCTATACCCTTTATTTGCTCTTTTTTGTGCTTTTTTCTCCTTTCTCCACTGCACTTTTATTTGAATGCAAATTTTTTGGGACTTGCTTTTCTTGAGTTTCTGATGAATTTCTTCTTAAAAGCAATTTTGTAATTTTGTGTAATCTTAATGGACATTCAATGATCACATCTAAGTTCTTGAGAAAGTCTTCTACAAATTAGTCCTTTAAATGTTTGATAAAGCTATGCATCCCTAAATTGCTGCTAGATCAAGCATTTCATTTCATTTAATCATCTCCATTGGGTTTTCTATGTCAACGTTTTCCTAAAGTCTGGCATAAGAATTTAAATACTGTATACCAGGTCCAAGTCCAGTGGGGGTCACACATTTTGAGTACCAAATGACAAGTGGTATCTTTTGTGCATTGTGCTGCAGAACAAACACAGTGCCTCAAGCATGCTAAGCAAGTGTTTGACAGAGCTACCTCCCTAACCCAGATCTTTCTGAGGAATTGAAAATAACACATTACTTTTAATATTCACCTTCACAAAATGAGAGCACACAAGGCAGCTAACAATTTATATCAATAGTAGTTCTACTGTATTAATGAGTTAAAGCTAACTGAAATGCCATATCACAAGACTTCTCAGTTAATAAGCATAAATACACCCAAATGATAATCTGAAAACTACTATCCTTCTAGAGGAAACATGTAACATACAACAAATTCCTCACCATATAATGGAACTGACAGATGCTTAAAAGCCAAGTCCCAAAGCTATACTATTACCTGCCATACTCTGAATGCTTAACACAATGCCAGTACAAAATCTGATATGCAATATAGAAATTTATACATTTAATGAAATAAATATTAATGTGCTCATTAAATGTTTAAAAACTGGATTTAGAAGGGGAAATCAAGAGTCCATAAACTTAATGATTTATTAATGGTCCTGAATATTTCTACTTTATTTGGGTAACATTCCCTGGTAAATTTGAAGATAGAAGTAACATATTCACAGGTGTTCCAAATGATGAAAAAGACCCTGGTACCACTTCACTAAAGAAATCTATGGTTGTTAATGTGAAAATAAACAATAAAACCTGGGAGTAAAGTTAAGGGTGAAAAAGAGACAAAAGCAACATCAGTGAAATTCTGACCTTCCTGCTGATAAATATATCCTCAATGAAGACATTAAGTTTCAACCTTTGAGGTTAGAAGTGTGACAAATTTTAATATTTAAAGTGATGGGAAGAAAAGAACAAATGTTTACTGGGTGCGTACTATGGTCCCAGCATATGATACCATGCCAGAAAATGTTTTGGGAAATGTATCATCCTCATTTTAGTGTACAGGATAATAACTCCAAGGAAAACGAAGTTATATTAATATGTCTACAGATGGTATAAATAGATTCAAGCATAACTGTTTACTCAAAAGTCTCACACCGTAGAGTATGATCTCCTTAAACCAGTGAAGTTTACAAAATGTACTAAGCATGACTAACAATAATATGATTATTTTTGTCATTTTTTTAAATCTACAAATTAGGAGAGAATACTTCTAAACAACCATGCAAGGTTGACGTGGACAATGGAAGACACCATAGTAAAATCATATCATGAACACACTCTGAGTTAGCACTCAGAGAAAGACATGAGTAAATTTTATTTCAGAAGTACATTGGTACCATAAAGAAATTAACTACAAGGAGAATCATGTAGTTATACTTGCTTATGAAACAATCCTCACTGAATTTATTCAACAAACCTCAGAAAGCAAAACTCGAGCATTTGTAACCTAAACAAATACTGTTAATTTTAAGTAATTACTTTTAAAAAATCCAAAAAAATAAAAATGGAGCAAAACAAGATAAACATGAATATAAAAGGAGCTTTATGGAATTCAGCAGTTAAGATACTCATGAGTTCTCATTACTTTGTAGAACCCTTAGTATTTTCAAAATTAATATACATTGTGGGCATTTGTAGGACAGCTTTTAAATAAAGTTATAAAGATAGAAAAATTAAAGATACAGACATTTTGAATAAAGATCTCAGTATCACTATTAAAAACTTTAAAAAGTTGTGTCTCAAGGCCATGCATTAAATGATTCTTTTGAAACACACTTTTCAACACAAATGTAAAACTTCAAATGAATTAAAATAAAAACCACAATGTTTGTCAAAACCCCAATAATGCATACACATCAAACATAGGTGACCTGTGTCAAGATAAACAGGCCAAATTAAAAGTCAGAAATAAATAAGCAATGCATAGTAGAACACACACCAAACACTATTATTTTTGTTTAAAAATATGTTCTTCTGTGTGGACAAAGTTTATATCCTAAAACTGAATTTCTAAATGCTTAAATTTATTTGGTGAAAATTATTAAGTGCCCACTATGCAACTATGCTGGGTACTAGAGCAGGCCCGGCCAACTCACCAACTCCATAAAAAAAGACCATGCTCACACCTCACAGATCAGTCTAATAGAAAATATAAATAAACTCCAAGAGATTGCAATAAAAGCTACCTGACAATGCACTTCCATGAAGAGCCATCTTGATCATCTTGTTCTTCTATGTACATTCTGACATTGTGATCTTGATCCAACTGATACCAATACATGAGGCCATCCTTGTCTCGCCCGATTGGCTGGAGTCGCATAGTATCAGCATCTTCCTCATTAATAATATTCTTGAATTTCAGATTGTCATCAAATTGACACTCACAGAGATACTGAAAGATAATTACAAAAACAAATATTTCTCCATCATAGTAAATGATACAACCACAGATTTGATTCAGGGACAAAGCAAGTAACAAACACAGAATTTATCCATTTTTCATCATTCTTTTTCCCTTATATAGACTCTGTTTAGAATAATCAATTTAACAAGCCAGGCACAGTGGCCCACACCTGTAATCCCAGCAGTAGGGAGGCCGAGGCATAAGAACTGCTGTGAGTTCAAGGTCACTCTAGACTACATAGTGAGTTCAAGGCCAGCCTGAACTACATGGCGAGATTCTGTCTCCCAAAAACCAAGAAAGAAAAAAAAAAAAAAAAAAAAATTTAAA